>CM060404.1:50053343-50653214 GCA_030545235.1 Helianthus tuberosus | reverse complement strand
CCCGAATGCAAGACGAGGTTTGGCTACACTTCCATTGATGTATTGTAGAGGAAACCAGTCTTTGACCATTAGACCAAGAGATGATCCATGGTCGGCATACTGAACTTCATAGTCACATTGATCCTTCGAAGACTTGCAAATCAAGTGTTTCTGGCCAATGAACAGATGCACATAGTGGGTCCGTGCATGCCACAAGGTCTTTGTTAGGCTTATAGAGGCTTGTGAGGTGCCTACAATATTTTAAAAAAAAAAGTTTGATTGCTGTTTTTCAATGTTAAACCGTTTAAACTTAAACGTATGCGGGCCATCTGAATACTTTGTATAATAATATTTATGGTTTTTATACAAATGAACAAAACAAACTTTATGGTTTAAGCGGCTTATTATGTATATACTATATGACTTATCTTTGCTCTTTATTTTGTCTATTTGGCTAGTTGGCCCATCTATGGGTTTTACCCAAATTAATGAATTCTTTTATTTGAGTTAATTAAGTTAGTCATTAAAAAACAAACAAACGAATCAACTTAATACTAATTAAAATAAAGAATTACCGGGAGGCATTTGACACATGGTACAGTCACATTGAAGCCAAGTGAGATCACTGCCAGTGTCAATGTCCAGCCAATAAGGTTTCGGTGGATTCCCTATGTTGACCGTCACATGATAGTACCTGCACACACAATGTTTAGGACGCGTACATTATTTTGCCAATAAGGCTCTTTATTTTGTCTATTTCACTCTTTTAGGACGCGTACCCCCCCCCCCCCCCCCCCCCCCCCCCCCCCCCCAAGAACAAACTTGCTAATAAGTTTATAGCATAACTTAGCAAGCATAAATACCAACATTGAAAGCAAATTTTAGGCTCCTCTTCGCATAGGGAAGTTTGAAGAATATCTAGATTTTCAAAAAAAAAAAAAAAGTATTTAAGTTGATACTAAACGCCCATATTGACAAACGTTTATGTCATAATACTTTATGGCAGTAATTTTGCAAGCTAAGAGGAATTCCGCGATCGCTTTTGAAGATCGAGTAGAAATTATATGAAGTTATAAACCTAGATTTGATCATTTTTGTAGCATTCTTACATATAAAGGACTCCCCACTCACCTACAGAATACCTAAAATTGGCTTTTTCTCACATGCATAAAAGTGGTATACTACCCACATAAGCCTAAAAATAGTCAAGAGACACACAAAACATATATTAAATGGGCCTACTTACTTTGATCTAAAAGTTATACAGAAAAAAAAAAGGTCCTAGAGTAAAATCCTGAACCAAACCCTAACAAATTCACAATAACAGACAGTAACAGAAGAACAAGACATAAGGCTTGTAATGAATTTAGCAGAAACAGATTGAAGTGAAAAGGGATTACAGGAAGATGATTAGAGAGAGAGAGAGAAAGAGAATAATACCCTCTGGGATAAACATTTCCGGTGACTTGAAAAACGACGGAGGATGAGGATGAGGATGGAGGTGATTTGTTGGCTGAATAACATCCTTGAAATAGTGCAGCAGCAGCAGCAAACAAGTAGAGGATGAAGTTGAATTTGGAATGCATGTTGAATGTTGCTCCCAACCCAACCCAACCCAATGAATTTGGTGTTGACGGACGAAAGAGAGGAGTTGGACCTGTCTGTCTGTCTGTCTGTGTGAATTGAAAGAGGATTTTGACCTCACGCGGTATTAGTGTACGTGTTGCGATAGATTTTGACCTGTCCAAAACTGATTTTTATTTGGGGTAAGTGAACTTTAAACCGTTAATTGAAAGTGTTGTTACTGTTTGTTCGATTCTTTTACAACCATATGAAATCAAAATCTTATTCAAAAAGTTCCTATACAAACAATTAACAGGGTTACCTTCATCACAACCAAGGAAAATAAATAAAATACCAATCAAACACTAGTTGGGTACAGTGTTATTTAATTACTAAATATAAATATAGAAAAAAAATCCTCCCAATGTTAAAAGATATCCATATGTGGGCCTTAAGGTTCGTATACACGGCCACTAGAACAACTCATCTTTTCTAGGGTATGGGACTAAAAATATAAAAATATTCGGGTACGGGTACGGGTATGGGATTTAGCGATACCCGCCCAATACCCGGCCCGTTTACCCGAATGATACCCGAAAAGAATATTATTTTGTAAATTTAATTTTCCATTTATATAAACTTTACTACATACACTTATTCATATTATTTTGCTTTGTTGTTTATCTTCAAGACTTTAACATACAAACACAAGATTTATGTTTAGTTATGTTGTTTCTATGTAGATTAAAAATGTATGTTAGTTTTGGAATTTTCTAAACACATTTCAAGTTGTTAGAAAGATTACTTAGGTTATGATTAATGCTACTATTTTTCATGTTTGGTGTTCAATTAAATGCAAATTATTAAACTGGCATTATGTGTTCCAAAGTAGCAGTACATTAATTAGTTAATTATGCAGATATATGTTTCAAATATGCATATGAATATGATATGTTTGTATGTTTTTGGTCATATTTTCCTTTGTTGTAGTTATTAAAGTAGTAAATTATATAAACATTAGAGTAAAAAATGCACATGAGAGTTTTAATGATATTTTTAACAAATTAATGGGTATACCCGTTACCCGCGGGTATACCCGATACCCGATGGGTAAATACCCGACAAATACCCGACGGGTAACGGGCCGGGTACTGGCCAAAGAATTACAACAGGATACGGGCTTGGGATTACTAATACCCGGCCAAAACCCAGCTCATTGCCATTCCTAATCTTTTCTTTACAATTCGCATTCTTTATATATTATATACAAAATATAAAAAATAGAAACAATTATATTTAGGCCCCTAAGAAAAACGGGCCTCGGCCAGCGGTGCAGCTTGCCCACCCCAGAGCCGGCGTTACTCGCCAACTAATTGAATTAACTGATAAATGAGATTGA
Organism: Helianthus tuberosus; assembly: GCA_030545235.1. NCBI lineage: Eukaryota > Viridiplantae > Streptophyta > Magnoliopsida > Asterales > Asteraceae > Helianthus > Helianthus tuberosus. Next base: position 50,650,273 of record CM060404.1, on the reverse strand, counting down.
GGTTATTTGATTAACTGATTAGTCAGTTATTATTTTGGTTAAGGATGCCCTATAACCGAATGTTAACCGGACTAGAACCAAAAAGAATTAAAGCATGGTTACGTTGAGATGAATACACGTAATGTTAAAATGTATTAAGTTCAGTTGAAAGCAAACGTAAATAGTGTATCTCTACCAAAAACTGATAATTTATCACTAATCTGACTATCCTTCTTTGATTTCATATCAGGCGGTGTTATTGAGAATCAATCTCACAAAGCATTTGATTTTGTTCTGGTTAAAAGAACTTACATTTTAGTTCAAACTATAGCTTTGTTCATAAAACTCAAATTTTGGTTCATAGGCTTGGTTAATTAACCGAAACCAACCCATAACCGAGATTCATAACCGATTAAACATAACTAAAGTTCGGTTATGGTTAATGAAACCCAATAACCGAAGCTAGCGGTAATGATTATGGTTAAGAATTAAAAGCAAACCAATTAAACTGCTATTTGCACACCCCTATTTCCATCTAGTGCAGGAGAATGGAATCGTTGCGCCAGATTGGAAAAATCTACTGCGCCACAATATAAGTCGTGCCAAGATTAAAATTAGTTGCACCAAGGGACACTTGTCAATCCAAGTTGATCCGAAACTTTTGAAAGTCCAGAGTACTTTGTTAAACTCACTGGTTAATATGGTCACTTTGGTGATTTTCTATTTTTCTTGCACTTTAAATAACCCAAAATTAAGGATGTTTGGTAAATCGTTAAAATACATCCACATGTTCAAATCAGTTGGTGTTATATGAGTTGGTGTCTGATGAAACAATGGTTAACCAGGTAGGTTAACTCACTGGTCTCGTCAAGAGGGTTAATCCCTTCTTTCCGAGGATCGCCGGCTGGATCGTCTGGTGGTGGGTTTCCTGCACAAGGAAACAAGCCGTGACTCGCAACAAGGAGGATGGGGTGGGGGTGCTCCTTGTTACCACTCTCCGGCGTGAGAATCAGTAGTTTGCTTGGGAAGCAAAGTGTGATAGTAGTAGTATTGAGAGAGTTGAGAAGTGATACCTCAAACCTGGTTTGGGGTCAGTATTTATAGCCGAGGAGTGGAGGAGGGTAGTTGAGTAGCTAGTCCTGACATCGCACAGCTATTTGCAGGTGTGTCAGACCTGTCGGATACTGTGGTGATGCCACGTCCTGCTGTGGTGTCAGACTGCTGTATACACGTGGGCCGGTAGGCGACCGTTCCCAGTGCCACTTGCACTGTGGTGTCAGACCCACCTGCCTTGTAGGCAGGATGCAATGCCAAGCCGCATCGCTGCTTGCGGTCTTTGATGTTGTTCCCGCTTTGGTTGTTCCATCCATGATTTACGCGGGATGCGGTGTTATGCCGCATTACCTGCTGAGTGACTGTTACTGTTATCCAGATCCCTTGTCGTGACGAAAATGTCCATAGGATGCGGTAAGTCTTCTCATCCGTGGACAGATTGGACCGCAGTGTTCGCATGTGCCCACGCGGACACTGGAGAGTCTATTGCTGTTGGAGGTTTTTGATGAGGGTAATGGTCATTCGTGGTCGTGTTGACGCGAGATTTGGGACCATACCCCTTCAAGTCCCCCCAGTCTAGTGTTCCTTCCGTATGCGAGTTGCATGTGGGAGGGATACTGGACTATGTTGTCTAGAAGGTTAAGTATGGGCCTTTAAGTAGTAGGCCTTTCTAGTGGATTGTTTCTTCCTTTGAGAAGGGTGCATGGTGAGTAAGTTCCGTCTGATGCGGAATTCTTAGCCACGAACTTGACTCTTAGTCTACCTTTTGTTAATGTCATCAGCCACCTGTTGGTGTTTCGAACCAACCTTTGAGACGGTGACTGAAGGTGTTAGCAGGGTTCGAACCAACCTTTGAGATCGTGACTGAAGATGTGTCTTCTTCAGTCTAGTTGGAAGCTCTGCGTCAGCTAGTGCAAAGTTGTAAGTACTTTGCTCAAGCTCTATGTTTAGCAACTGGACATGCAATGATGAACCCTCTCTTGTGGGGTATTCATGTTCTCCAGTATAGTTTTCTAGTAACCGCACGTCCTCTGCGGTTTATCTCTCAAGTAACCGCACGTCCTCTGAGGCTTAGCTCTCTAGTAACCGCATGTTCTTTGCGGTTACCTCGTTGCCGTACCTTGTTGGCCATGTTCGTTTGAGGAACGTGGGGTAGTTGCGCCATTGTTGGCCGTGTTTGGTCGAACAATGTGAATCTGGACTATGGGCAGATAAACATGGTCATAGGCAGGGTTGTGCCCACCATTGTTTATTCTATGCGGTCCATAGGTGGGTAACTAGTCATAAGCAGACTTGTTACCACTGTTCTGGAGCTACTTTCCTTCACGCTTTTGTGGAAGGTAGCTTTTCTTTAAGTAGTGTTGCCGGAGGAGACCAACTTAGATGCTTGGGAAGTTGGTTGAAACTCTTCCGCATTCGTTTTGTAGCCACTTTCCTTCATGCTTTGTTGAAAAGCAGTTTTCTTTGAAGTAGCTTTGCTCCACCGTGTGGAGCTTTAGTTGTGGCTCTTCCGTAGCTATCGTTCGCATAGTTGCGGTTTGTAGCAGCCACTCACGAGTGATTGCGGTTTGCGGCAAAGAACTCGCTTCTAGAAGTCTTGTAGCCTGGATGCAGCTCTTGAAGGTTCAGGAGACAGGGTTGCTGATGTGCGGTTTGCTCAGCATACTTGTCCTTTTCCTTAAGGAGAAGCTGTTTGTGTTCCCTCCGTGGTTGTGAACCGGATACGAGGGATTTGAGGCCTGAAGAAGCTTTCCTAGAGTGCGGTTAACCGCATCATGAGAAGCGGTTTTCGCAGTCCAAAGAGCCATGCTGGTTCTTAGTATCTGACACACCCGGGCGGGGTTGTGTGTGTTATCTCCGCATATTCCACGTGTGCTCGTGGGTATGTGCGGTTTATCGTTATACCCCCTTATATAATTTGGATATATATATTTTTGCCTTTTTTGAGGGGTATGTAAAAAACGACATGCGGTATGGGTTATGGTGCAGTAAACCAGAGAAACTGCATGCCGCTTAAGTTTGGATAAGTTTGTCGCTTTTGTATTGTCCACGTGGTTGATAGCACGTGTTGGTTGTTGAAAGTCAGTAGAATTCTGACATGTGATGTTCTGAAAGGACTGGTGCATTGACCGAGGTCATAACTGCACTGTAGCAAGTAGTATAAAGGTCAATTTCTGTCAGGCGCGTGGGCGGCCATGCGCGCGTGATAACCGTCAACTGAAAGGTTGCTGAACACGTGGCGAAATGTAAGTGGTCCTTTTTGAACTTTGTAAGTCGGTTACTCCATCGCATTAATTGCGATGAGTATATAAGGGGAAACCGTTTGGTTTCTCCTCACGTTGTTCAAAATTCAAAAAATTTCTCCGGTGGAAAGAGAATACTCTTCATCTTCTCTGATCAATCCCCTTGTATTTCCGGTCATCTTCTGAGTTTTTCTTGTAATACTCTACCTCTCTCTTCCTTATCTGATGGCTGAACCATCCAACCCACACAATGTGGAGGGTGAAAACCCTGAAACCTCTTCTCCGGTGGCCGGAGAAGAAGAAGATGATGGTGGTAGCGCCCCTGGTGGTGGCTTGCCACCTTTGAAGTGGTTGAAAGCATCGTTCGACCAACTGATGATCAGTATACAAATGCCCTCCGAGTTTGGGGCTGTTCATCCCCAAGACGGTGACACCGGTGCTTGTGCTCCAGCCGGTTACGTGACCCCGTGGGCCGATTCTTTCATCGATGGTAATCTTCGCTTACCATTGACCGTTTTTGTTGCCGAGTGTTTGGAGCATTACGGGGTTCATTTTTCTCAGATGAGCCCGTTTGGGTTTATTCGTATTAGACATTTTGAATCGACTTTTCGTGCCCTTGGTTTACCAGTCACCGTTGATAATTTCCGGGGGTTTTATCAGTTGACGGTGAACACAGGTTTCTTCTCCTTCCGAGAACGGTATGGAAGTGTCAAGTTGATGACCCCTCCCAAGGGTATTACCAAGTGGAAGAGCAAGTTCTTTGAAGAAACACTAACTAAATGGTCGGAACCGAGATAGTTAGGGGGTTTGAATCCGCATAAAAGGGTTAGCTCTCTCTCGGTTGATTCAGTTGCAATGGAATTTCTTCTCCGATAGTTCTGCAAAAAAGAACACCGTTAGCCTCGTCAAGGGGAGAAGAGGGTTCTCTCCTTGACCCGACTCCGGCGTGAGAATAAGTATTGGTAATGGAGAAGATAAGTATTTGAGAAGTGAGAGTGATCTGAGTTTATACCTGAACAGTTCTCATATTTATAACCGGGAGTTTTGGGAGGGAAAACCTGTTATTGAAAAGATGACGGAAGATGCTAACGCCGTAGCGGTTATATTTTCTTCCGTTAAGTTCTTTGATCCTTTGTTAAGTTGTCTCGATCCGATGTGAATGCACACGGATCGTGGTTTGATCTATGGCTGGGGGGCTGCCACGTGGAAAGTGATTAAGTGGAGATTACTCTCCAATTGCATGCCTTCGTTGTGATTCCAGGGTTGCTTGTGGTGGTGACACGTGTCCAGACGGTTATAACCGTCTGGGTGGTGCACGATTGTATTTCTTTCTAGAAGATTACTGCTGTAATCTGGTGTGACACATTGCTGTGTAGACGAATAAATCCCAAGTCTGGGTAAAATAATATCCAAGTCTGGACATTTAGGCGGAGGTATTTGAACAAAGGATTTTGATCCTTTTAATGGGAGAAGGCGCAAGGATTTATGTTTTCCTTTGGGCGCGCGACTATAAATTACTGACTGCTTTCTTCCTTTTGAAAGACCAATGCGCGGCCGCGCAGGGTTGAAAAAGGTTGAAAAGCTGGTTTGTGGTATGGTCTCAAATCCTTTTTATGAGGTTTTTGGGACCTTACCCCTTCAAGTCCCCCCAGTCCAGTGTTGTACTTATGCAAATAAGTGGAGCACTGGACTTATGAGAGAGAAATGTTTTTGAGCGCGAAAAGATAAGAAAGCTTCTATGAGAAGATTTGAATTTGCTGAGTTTGTAAAGATTTTTTATAAAAAAATTTTGACTTGAAGCTAGTGCAGTAAATTGATTTTGACAACCTGTCATTGTCAGTTGGTTTTTACTGTCCGTGTTGTACACGCGCGCGTGTAAACACGTGTATGTTCTGACATCTTCTTTTTCTGTTGCTTTGAGTAATTTTTCTGTCTTGCGCTTTTCGTAGGTGAGTTGTTGAATTTGGGTGTAGGCCCTGAAAAGAAAAAACGCGCAACCACATCCACTTTCACGCCGAAGAGAAGTGAGACTATTAAGACTCAACCTTTGAAGGTGAAAAATGTTGGAGAGAAGAAAGGTATGCGCCGTACTTCTGACTCCAGGTGTGATTATGTGGTGGTTTCTGACTCTTTGGAGGGTCTTATTCCTGTAGTGACTATGTGGGAACCAAAGCCTGAACCAAAGGACTCTGCTGATATTCCTCCTTCTAATCCGAATGAGCCTATCGATCTGGATTCCAGTCCCGAACATTTGGTTCATAGGAAAGCTGGTAAGAGAAAGCAAACTGATGCTGATGCGGAGAGTCAACCCCCCAAGAAAGTGCAGAGGAAGAAAATTACCAGAAAAGGAAACTTAGATGCTTTCGTTTCAGAGTCTGTTCCTGGTAAGGATTACTTTTCTTTGTTTTCTTTGAGTGGATAGGATTCTTACAGACTTTTGTTTGTCCAGGAATTCATGTTTCTCCTGTTCCTGTAGACGTACCAATTGTGGTTGACAAAGAATTTCCCTCTTCCCCGCCGCGCGCTGCTGTTACAGACCCGTTAGAGTCTTCAGAGATAGCTGAGGAAGGTGTTGAGAAAACTACTGAGGCTGAGGAGCCTGTTGGTGCTAATGTAGAGGCTGAACAGATTGTTGAACCAGGTGTGGTAAATGATGCTGATAATCCACCGACACCGGAAAAGGAAACTGCTGAAAAAATACAATCTTCTCTCCCTAGACCTTCTGAATCTATACCTGAGCATACTGAGAAGGCCGCCACTGAGGAGGCAGGTTCATCTGCTGGTGCTGAGAAGCAATCTCCAATTCGTCCGGAAGAAACCCTGGGAGAGTATTATTACCGGACGTATGCGGAGAAAGATGCTGCTGATCTTCATGTTCCCGTTTGGAATGTGAAGAAAGGAGATACCTTCTCGGATTGGCGTGTATGCCAAGATTGGTTGCAGGGGATACTTCCGCCTGGCGAGATTAAATTTCAGGAAAATCAGCCTTATGAACAGACCTATCAGTCTTATCTTGCAGAAACTGCTTCTCATGTTTCTACTACTCACCGTATAGTGCGTGAGTGGTATAGCATGCATAAAGAGCGAGTATCTTTTGTAGCATCACAAAGGAAGTTTGCTAAAGATGAAAAACGTGTGGCTCAGTTGAAGGCTAAATTAGAGGCTGAGCAAGTGAAATTTGAAGCTGAGCGCAAGACTGAAGAATGGTCAGTTTCTGGTTGGAAAAGAAAAGCTGAAGCTGAAGTTGCGCTTTTATCTGAGGAGCGCAAAAATTGGAGAAGAATTTGTGAGAAAGATAATGCCGAGAAGGCAAACCTCCGTAATATCATAAATAACCTCAAGGCTGAGGTTGAAAATTTGAAGAACCAAGATGCGGAGGTGGAAAGATTGAAGAAAGAAAAAAACTGACATGGAAGCTATGTTGGAGGAAGCGCATTCTCATCGGGAACGAAGTGAGCAACGGGAGGTACAAGCTTTAGCCACTCTTGCCGTTAGAGATAAAGAATTAGAGGAACTTACCGCTTTGGTTTCTAACCAGGAACAATTGAAGAAGGATCTGGAGCTTGCGCATTCTGAGAATACTGAAACCTCCCGCCGTTTGACTGAGGTTGAAGAGAAACTGGAGAATTCAGAAATGGCGCGGGTTTCAGCGGAAAGCGAGCTCGAACCTTTGAAGAATGATATGGCCTGGTTAAAAGATCGCGGGATTGCTTTTGTAAGTACCTTCTTTCTTTTTGTCCATGTATGCGCTTTTCTTGTTTTGATCTTATCTTTACTTGATGTTATAGGTTGCTGAATCTGTATTAAACTCTGAAGAACTGGATAAAACTGTTGCTAATTTGATGGTCGCTGCGCGACGAGATGGTTATGCGCAAGGGTATGCGGAATGCTCCCAACATGTGAATAGCGCTTTAAAGGTTAACTGGGATGATAACAAGTCTGCTACCTTTGGTGTTAATACTGCCAGCGCGCTTTCTTCTATGAAGACAAAGTTTAATAACTTGCTACTTCCAGTGATGGAGTTGATAAATGTGGCGCTGCAATCGGATGATCATGTTGCGCAACTTAAAGAAATCTTCCCGGATGAGGGTGAAGATTTAGAGTAGGATGAAATTGTATTGAACAATTTTTTTATGTAGGATGTTGATCCTTGTTCTGACGGTGCGCTGTTGCGCAAGAACTTTAAACACTGCTGTGTCTAAACTCTTTTAGGACGTATTTGTACGCCAAAATAGTATGTTTCTATTTGTTTTGTTTAACTGTCTTTACAATATTTTGCATGAGTATAATTACTTTTGCTTTGAGTAAGGCGAATAAAGTTGGTATGAAGCTCATGTATGAGTTTATGGTCGTTTGTGACGTGATCACTGACCGCGCATGGAGCTTTGTGTTATACTACCATAATGTTTTTGCACTTACTAAAAAGGAATTGCATGCATTTTGTAAACACAAAAATAATAGAAACTTTTTAATTTTATTCATGGATAATGCTCAGAGGCGTTACAAAGTTTTTCGGATAATTAAATGGAACTTAACTTACCCCCTGATAGTTCCGCCGTTTTTGATAAGTCACGTCTTTTCCACGGAGAACTTACAGAGTCCTTTTAAGTTTTAGCCCGTTTGCTTGAGCTTTCTTCTCCCCGGGTAATCTGCTTAATCTCCTTGTGCATGTTCTGGAGTAAATGCGTAAGTTCTCCATTTTTGAGGGCCTTTTCTATTTCCGTGCGCAGAGATATGCAATTATTCGTGGTATGCCCGTTATCCTTATGATATTCGCAGTACTGCGTCGGGTCTTGACCACGTTTGCTTTTCATCGGAATCGGAGGTTTGAATTGGTGATCCTCAGTACTTAGCACCTCCGCCGGAGTTTTTGTTAAGGGAGTCCACTGCCTCTCCTTATTTTCGTGCTTGTTTTCTCTTTGTACAGAGAATTTGTTGTTTGTTGTGCGGGCATCTTCCGAGGATCGACTTCCTGATGCCTCGCGCCATGACTTTTTGTACCTTTTTTCACCATTTGCGCTTAAGTCTGCGGGCCTGTTGTGTGGTGGTGGTGGCCTGTTTGTAGTAAGGTTTTTCTCGGTCTGCGCATAAACCTTGGCCGCCGCCATTATCTTTTCCCAACTCGTGGGGAGGCCCTCTGTTCCCGATAACACCTTGACCATGTCGTCACACCTAACTGCGTACTTAAACTGAGCACGGATTAGTTGTTCGCTAACACCTCCAATTTCTAACACTTCTTTATTGTATCTGGTAATAAAATCTTCTAGATTCTCATCATCGCGGCGCCAGATGTTCATGACGTCGGATGTATCACGCTTTGACCGCCTTTGCTGGCTGAAGTGTGTTAAAAACTTTCTTCGCAGATCCTTCCACGACTCGATCTGTCCTGTTGGTAGGTTATCAAACCAGATTCGCGCTGGGCCAGTTAGTGTTTGCACAAACAAATGACACCACAGCGGAATGGTCCAACCGCCAACCAACCCTGCGCTGGTGAATACTCTTAGATGATCATCAGGGTCAGTTAACCCATTGAATTTCCCAACATTAGATGGTAATTTGGCCCTTTCCAACGGAGCCAGAGCTATCTCTAATATGAACTTCGAGTTTTCTGCCGCTTCAGCCGGGCGATAGACTAAGTCATAGTTATGCTCGGCCTCAGGGTTATAAACCGCTCGAGGCCTGCATTTGTTATAGTTTGGCTGCAGTCTGTTGAATACGCTGGTGTTTGCACTCACACGATATGTTTGATCGGATTCATCAGTATGAGGGTCCCGTTGGGAACCCAACCTGTCATGAACCGATTGTCTTTGACGAGGATGTGGTTCACCATGGTGTCGTCTCTGGTAACTGCTTGTATCATCATAAGTTGATTCTTCTCGCTGAGAGGCATGAGCTCTAGATCCCGGCCTTCGGGATTGGGTTACAGGAGCAGTCTGAGCACACAACTGTGTGTACACTGCGTTTAATGCTCCTTGGGATCGGACATACCATGATATCGGAGTTTCTCCTGGTGGTAAAATTGATTATGCAGGATTTGCTGGTAACATTCCTGGGGTAACAGGATCATTTGCTCGATTAGATTGAACCTCATTATCGTCCGAGGCCTCTTCTACGATCCCTTCTATTGGTAAATTGTTTCCGACGTTTGGTCGAGGACCAGGTTGCCGGTGAGATGACGAATTTTCTGCCATGTGCAAAAACAGAAAAATGGAATGAACTAAATCGAAACGAGGTAGAAACTAGAAAAAACTGAGAAAACGGTGGGCGCCAATGAAGAAACGCTAACTAAATGGTCGGAACCGAGATAGTTAGGGGGTTTGAATCCGCATAAAAGGGTTAGCTCTCTCTCGGTTGATTCAGTTGCAATGGAATTTCTTCTCCGATAGTTCTGCAAAAAAGAACACCGTTAGCCTCGTCAAGGGGAGAAGAGGGTTCTCTCCTTGACCCGACTCCGGCGTGAGAATAAGTATTGGTAATGGAGAAGATAAGTATTTGAGAAGTGAGAGTGATCTGAGTTTATACCTGAACAGTTCTCATATTTATAACCGGGAGTTTTGGGAGGGAAAACCTGTTATTGAAAAGATGACGGAAGATGCTAACGCCGTAGCGGTTATATTTTCTTCCGTTAAGTTCTTTGATCCTTTGTTAAGTTGTCTCGATCCGATGTGAATGCACACGGATCGTGCTTTGATCTATGGCTGGGGGGCTGCCATGTGGAAAGTGATTAAATGGAGATTACTCTCCAATTGCATGCCTTCGTTGTGATTCCAGGGTTGCTTGTGGTGGTGACACGTGTCCAGACGGTTATAACCGTCTGGGTGGTGCACGATTGTATTTCTTTCTAGAAGATTACTGCTGTAATCTGGTGTGACACATTGCTGTGTAGACGAATAAATCCCAAGTCTGGGTAAAATAATATCCAAGTCTGGACATTTAGGCGGAGGTATTTGAACAAAGGATTTTGATCCTTTTAATGGGAGAAGGCGCAAGGATTTATGTTTTCCTTTGGGCGCGCGACTATAAATTACTGACTGCTTTCTTCCTTTTATAAGACCAATGCGCGGCCGCGCAGGGTTGAAAAAGGTTGAAAAGCTGGTTTGTGGTATGGTCTCAAATCCTTTTTATGAGGTTTTTGGGACCTTACCCCTTCAAGTCCCCCCAGTCCAGTGTTGTACTTATGCAAATAAGTGGAGCACTGGACTTATGAGAGAGAAATGTTTTTGAGCGCAAAAAGATAAGAAAGCTTCTATGAGAAGATTTGAATTTGCTGAGTTTGTAAAGATTTGAATTTGCTGAGTTTGTAAAGATTTTTTGGGACCTTACCCCTTCATTCTTCCATGTTAAAGCTTGCGCGGTTGTTGTCAACATACCTTTGCGGAATGTTAATGAGCCTATCCCTGCGGAGGACATTGCCATTCCTAATTCGGATAATGCGGAATGGTTCTCGCGGTTGAAGACTATAGAGCATAGGCTGTTGAAGAACACCGAGTTATGGGTGCTGGGGATGTTATTGACGAGGGCCGATAAGCATGCAAGGCCCATTGTGCGGGAGAAAACTGGTGGTAAGTGTTCTTACCCTTATGCGGTTTAATTATTCCCTTGTTTGCTTATTAATTTGAACTTGTACTATCAGAAGAAGTTGTTGAGCTGTGGAAGATATTTGATCCAAGCTTTACTGGCAAGGTTGATATTGTCCAGACTGCTGAAGGTGCAGGGTTTAATTTGACCATTCTTCATTACTTCCGCGTTCCTACACGCGAGGCACTGATTGCACCCCCGCCGCAGGGCAAAGGTATAATTCGTAGCCTTATTTTCTTGCCTTATTAGTTTCGTGTTGCTGATATTCTTCATGAAGGTACTCTTGGGGCCCTTGGCAAGTTTGAGCCAAAAGGTGCCCCCAAAAAGCATGCTGAGAAGAAACAAGGTGATAAACCCGTGCGGGGTCGTGGCAAGAAGAAAACTGAAGCTCCTGCGGTTCCACCTTTGGTTCCGCAAGCAGCAGGTATCTCTCGATCTCACTTCCGCAGATATACCGATTATGTGGTAGTATCTGACACCCTTGAGGGCTTGGGTGTTCCAGGTGCTGGTGCGGCCACAGGTGGAACCACTGCGGGTTCAAAGGCTGCTGATGAGAAGAAGAGGAAAGCGGGGAAAGCTGTTGATGCTGTTGAGGGAAAGAAGCCGAAGATTCAGACCAGACGCCGGGCTTTTGTGGGACAAAAGAAACCTGCGGTTGTTCCTGGTACGTGATGCATTACTTGGTCAAATATTTTGTATTTGTACTTGTAGTTTAAAGTGTTTTTGCTTTGATTGCAGAACCCCAAGATGAAGGGTTCTCCATCTCTGATGCTCCTCCTCCTCCTCCCCCGTCTGACACTGCTGCGGATGCGGGGGTTCATAAGGTTGTGACGCCTGAGCCCTCTGTGCGGGAGGAGGATACTGGGAAGGGACCTGCGTCCCAGATCCATGATACTATGGATTCCCATGATAATGTCATTACCCCAGAGGATGCTGAGGGTCTGAATCTGAAGTTTGCTTATACTGAAAAACCAAAGTCTCCTGCTGCTGAGAAGGCTTCTGGTTCCGGTTCCGGAGGTGCGGGTTTTGTAGAGACTCCCATTCAGCCTGAAGAGTCTGAATTGGAGTATTATTACCGCACCTATACGGAAGATCGGGCCATGTCTTATCACCGCCCTCCATGGTCTGTGATGCAAGGGGATGACATTTCTGCTGATCCCTCCACGTGTAGGGAGATTTTGGGTGGTCTGGGCACCCCATTTGAAGTCAACCGGGCCCGTGCCTTACCAACTGAAGCCCAGATTAACCAACTCTCGTCCCTGCTTGTTGGGAGTTCTGTAATGGCCAATACCATCATGGAAAACTATAAGGTGTTGGCGCGCAGGGAGGAGGAGAATGTGCGCTTGCTTGCAGAGGCTGAGGAGTTGGTGAAGGCTGCACGTGAGGGTGCTGAGCAGCTTGAAAGGGATAGGGCTGCGTTTGAAAAGCGTAAGCAGACTGAAGAATGGGCTGCAACTGCTGAGCTTAAACAGGTTCGTACCCTTGCCAAACTGCTTTCCACTGAGCGCCAGAGTTGGAAAGAATCTCTTTCTAATGAGCGCGAGACCCTTTCTAACGAGCGCAAGGCTTGGAAAGAGTCTTGGGCCAAACAGAATGAAACTCTCTTTCGTGTTCGCCAAGAGATTGTTAATGCTAAGGCAGCGAATGCCGCGCTTGCTAAAGAGAAAGCAGCAGCTGTTGCGACCGCCCAAGCGGCCAAAGAGGCGGAAGGTCGTCTTGCCAAGGCTCTTGAAGAGTCCAAGGGGGCGGAGGCTCGCCTTGCCAAGGCTCTTAAAGAGGCCAAGGAGGCGGAGGCTCGTACTGCAAAAGCTCTTGAGGGGGCGAATGTTGACCGCACCAATTTATCCAACACTATCTTGGGCCTCCAGGTATAAGTTTCTTGCTTTTGAATATTTACATCTCACAAGTATGTTGATTATTTTCGTATACCTGTTATTGTTTTGTTAACAGGCTGAAGTGCGGACCCGGGGGGCCACTATTGAAGAGATTTCTGCTCGCCTTGAGGAGGTTGAAGCGCGGGCAAGGGAGGCTGAGGAGGCTAGAGATAGTCTTGATTCGTCAGTTAAGTTGCTCAAGGCTGACCATGAATGGATGCGTATGCACGGGATCGGGCATGTAAGCGTTCGTTGTTTTTGTTGTTGTTATGTTTGCCTTTGATAACCTTTGTATTTTTGCATCGCAGATTGTTACTGCCATCCTTGACGCACCTGAGACCGTATCAGGTGTTAACGAAATCAAGGAGCGTGCCCGGGATGCTGGTTTTAAAGCTGGCTATAACCGCTGTATTAGTCATTTGAATGTTGCAGCTCGTGGCGGACATACTGATGAGCGATCCGGGTTTCACGGCGTGGATACTGAAGCGCTTCTTGATGCTGCGGTTGAGCTGTATAACGAAACAACCCTTTCTGATCTCGAGGATCTTGAAAAGTGTTTAGAAGCGGAGGACTATGTGGACCGCTTGCGAGTGTTATACGCTGATGAAGAAGATGAGGAAAAACCTTTTGTGGCCAGCAAGGATGGTGAAGGTTCCAGCGGCACGAAGAAAGATTAGGTTGGCCTGCGTGCCTTTTCATATTTGTTTAAAACTTTATGTAAATTCTATGTGCACCGCGCATGTGTAGGAATTTTTTGAATATAAAGAATTGTTCCGTTCAATTTGCACAAGTGTTGTCACTACTTGCATATTTGAATTCGTAAGAGTTTAATGTTACTATGAGTAACACTTAAACCTATAATTGCCTTTTGCATATTTAGATGATATGCAAGTATGAAGGCTTGTCTTTGGTCAGACAAACAGTGTTGCCATTGCTGGCCTATTATAATAGTTGCGTGTGTTTACCACTCTGTGTGGGTATCACGAATGAAGATTTTGCCAATCTGTTTTTGTATATACCTCAGAGTGGAACACGCATTTATAATAGAAATAAATAAACAATTGAATCGTCTATTTATTTATTTGCAAATAGCCCGTGGCCTGATAGGTTACATGGTAAATGTAAAAACAAAACATGGCTTACATATAACAGCGTCGAAGCTGTTGTGCGTGCGATAGTTTCGCCGTCCAATGTTTGAAGTTTATACGCGCCTTTGCCCAAGACCTCTTGGATGAGGTAGGGTCCTTCCCACTTGGGGGCAAGTTTCCCTGGGCGTTCCGCGTTAGATGCTTCATTGTCACGAAGTACGTAGTCTCCCAGGTTGAAAGTACAAATGCGAACGCGTGCATTGTAGTACTTTTCAAGTTTTGTCTTGTATTTGGCCTCATTGATGGCTGCGTTTTCACGCCTTTCTTCCAAGAGGTCTAAATCAACCTTGTGTTCCTCATTGTTGTCTATCTTGTTGATAGCCAACATTCTAGGTGATGAGAGACCTACTTCCGCGAGGATCATCGCTTCAGTGCCATAGACCAGGCTGAAGGGTGTCTCACCGTTGCTTGTTTTTGGGCTTGTCCTGTGAGCCCATAGAATACTTGGGAGTTCATCAACCATGCGACGTCTGGCTGTTCCCAACCGTGCATTGATGCCTTCCACTAAGCTTTTATTGATACTCTCGACTTGGCCGTTCCCTTGCGGATGCGCCACTGAGGAGAATATGTGTTCAATGTTTAGCTCTTTTAGCCATTTTTGAAAGTCATCGGCGGCGAAGTTGGTACCGTTATCGGTGACGATGCACATTGGTAGACCGAAACGGCAGATGATATGTTCCCACACGAATTTCCTTGTTATCATAGCGGTGGTTGATGCAAGTGGCTTTGCCTCTACCCATTTTGTAAAGTAATCAACAGCCACTATGATAAATTTCACTGCACCGGGTGCGTCTGGAAATGGTCCCACCACATCGATTGCCCATTTTTGGAATGGCCATGCGGTGGTGACAGGGATCAGGTTGTTCTTGGGGCGCAAGGTCTTGGTAGCGTGTCGCTGACAATTGATACACTTGCGTAAGACTTTGACTGCGTCTAGGTGCATGCCGGGCCAATAGTACCCAGCGTTCATGATTTTGGCCACAATCATGCGTGGGCCTGCGTGTATGCCACATATTCCCTCGTGAATTTCTTTGATAAGGTATATGGCATCTTCGGGGTTTACGCATCGTAGGAGTGGCCCCAGGTATGATTTACGGTATAAGATACCATCTCCCATTTGGTAATGACACGCTTTGTATTGTAGCTTGCGTGCTTCTGCCTTGCTTTCGAGAGTAACACCTGATTGTAAGTATGCAATTATCGGTGTCATCCAGGATGTTGTACCATACTGGATGACGTTGACTTGGCGCAGGGGTACTGAAGGATTTTGCAGAATCTCGATGCGTACCTCTTTTGCCAGGTGTTGGAAGCTGGTGGATGCAAGTTTTGATAGTGCATCCGCAGGTTTGTTGTCACTCCTGTTGATATGGCGAATATTGAAGGAGGTGAACCGTGAATTCAGTTGCAAGGCTTGTTCGAGGTAGAGGATCATGATGTCCCCTTTTGCGGCATAGTCACCGCGTATCTGCCCTGCAACCAGTAGTGAGTCGACATGTGCTTCCAAATGTTTGACGTCGAGTTTGACCGCCAAACGCAGCCCTGCCAGTAGAGCCTCATATTCTGCTTCGTTATTCGTGCTTTTGAAATCGAGGCGGATTGCGTATGTTAGCTCTTGGCCATCGGGGCTGACAAGTCGTAGACCTGCACCAGCACCATCTTCGTTGGACGCACCATCTGTATATAGTGCCCAGGTTTCTGTGGAGGATGGTGGTGATGGCGGGTTTTGTTCTTCTTCAAATTCTTGAATGCGGTTTGCTGGTACTTCAGCAGCGAAATCAGCCAAGATTTGGCCTTTGATTGCGGGGCGCGGCTTATAATTCAGTGAAAGTGCGCCCAGCTCAATTGCCCATTTTGCTAACCTCTCAGAGATGTCGGGTTTAGATAGGATCGGGCCGATCCTGTAGTTGGTTAGTACTGTGATGACTTGGTTGGCGAAGTAGCGTCGTAGGCGTCTCGATGCGTGCACCAGTGAGAGTACTAACTTTTCCATGATGGAATACCTTGTCTCTGGGTCGTTGAGCATTTTGCTGATGTAGTAGATGGGTGTTTGAACTCCTTCCCGCTCCACTATGAGTACCGCGCCTACCGCGCTGTCTGCGGCAGACAGGTATAGAGTAAGTGACTCATCTTTTCGTGGTGCGGTTAAAGTTGGGAGCTGGATCAAACACTCTTTCATCTCCCGGAAAGCTTTTTCGGCCTCTGCGGTCCATTGGAATTGTTCCTTTTTAAGGCAGCTCCGCAGGGTCTTGATGAAAGGGTATGACTTAGCCGCGTGGTTGGCTAAGAATCTGTTTAGTGCGGCTAACCTGCCGGCTAGTCGTTGCATTTCTTTCATCGTTGAGGGCGATGGCATGCGTTCGATCGCCTGAACCTTTTCCGGGTTTACCTTGAATCCATCTTTGGTTACGATGAATCCGAGGAATTTGCCTTCTTTCATTCCAAACGAGCATTTTCCTGGATTAAGCTTCATGTTGACGCTTCGCAGAGTCTGGAATGTTCTTTCGATATCGTTGAGCATGGTGTCTTCCTCCATGCTCATGACAACCAGGTCGTCCATATAGATTTCGACGGTTTTGCTGATTTGACCGCGAAAAGTGTCGTTCATCAACTTTTGATAGGTTGCGCAAGCGTTGCGCAACCCGAACGGCATTTTGGTGTAACAGAAGTTCCCGGTAGGAGTGCGGAATGCCGTTTTGTCTTCATCTTCGATTGCCATCTGTACTTGGTGGTAGCCTTTGTAACAATCGAGAAAGCACTTCCATCGAAATGGTGTGAGGTTATCGACTTTCTCGTCGATCTCCGGAAGTGCGTAACAATCCTTGGGGCAGGCCTTATTGAGGTCTTTGTAATCGACACACATGCGCCAGCCCCCGCTTGGTTTTTCGACCATGACTGGGTTAGATAACCAAGTCTGGTATTTGACTTCCCGCAGGATACCTGCGGAGAGCAGCTCCTGTACCTGCTCTTCCATCGCCACGTTTTTTGCTGATCCAAGGTGGCGCTGGCCTTGGATCACTGGCTTGATACCTGGCATGGTATTCAAAAAGTGTTGCGCTATGTCGCGCGGTACCCCTGTCATGTCTGCGGGCATCCACGCAAAAATGTCTTTGTTCCTGAAGAGTAATTGCTTCAGGCGCGCTCTGATGGAAGGTGTCAAGGCATGGCCCAACGTGACCGTTTGCTCTGGGTGTCTTGCGTTAAGCACCCATTTTTCTGGTTGCGTGTTGGGGGTGGGCCTTGCTACCTTGGCTGGACGCAGGTCATCCGTAGACAAAACTTCCCTTCTGGCGTATATTATCGCGACCCCCGTCTCGGTTGGGAAACCGATAGCAGAGTGAGGGACTGATGTGATCATATTAAAATCACCCTGGGATTCTCTCCCGAGAAGTACGTCGTATTTGGAGGTGTGCGGTAAAACCATGAAGTTTACCTCCTCCGTTCTTGTGTGCCTCCCGTTGGTGAGGCGCACAAGAAAAGTAATCTGACCCAGGGGGAATACGGTTTCCCCTGCAAACCCGGCCAACGGGTAATCCGCTGGTTGCAGTCGATCTTTGTCTTCTTGATCGAACTGGTTGAAGCATTGCTCGTATATAATATCGGATGTACTGCCTGGGTCGATGAACAATCGCTCGGTACAGTAGTGAGCTAAGTGGCCTGTGATAACCACGACGCGTCTATCGCGCGGGCCGCCTCGGACTTTTGGAAAAACGACTTGCTCGTCCTTCCCGTTATTCTCTGGTCTTCTTCCTGCCTTGCACGGCCTTCCTTTTCCTCCATTGATCATGTGGGTAGAGGCTACGTGCATGGTCCTCTTCCCCGTGGAGGTGCCCTCATTGTGGGGAGTGATGCGCTTGGTAGCTTTTTGCGTGCCTGTCAACAGGTGTTGCAGTTTTCCCTCTTTTAGGGCTCGCTCAATCTCCAGTCGGAGACTGATGCAGCTGTTTGTTGTGTGGCCGTTGTCCTTGTGATACTCGCAGTAGAGTGCGAGGTCCTGGTTCTTTTTTGACTTCATCGGTTGGGCCGGTCGCAGAAATTGTGCGTCCGTGTGAAGGACGTCGCTTGGTGACTGGTTAATCTCGGTCCAGCTGCGGTCCCGAGATTCCTTTTTTGATGCCCGATTTTCACGCTGGGCGTTGATTGTAGCCCTTGCGTCGAGCTGGTTGCTTTGTGGGACATACGGTCTGGAATCACTGCCACGATTCCATGTGTCCCGGTTGCGCTTATTGTTGCGCTTCGACTCTTGGCGGGAGGACTGACCTTCCGCCTGGGGTTGTGCCTTTGACATGTGCGGTCTTAGGGACCGCTGAGTCTGGGCATATGTCTTGACCGCAGCCATGACATCTTCCCATTTCTTAGGCAAACCATCTTTGCCAGAGATATTCAAAACCATTTGTTCGTCTTTAACGGCAACAATGAAATGGTTACGCGCCATTTGGTCGGCAACATCGCCTATCTCTAGGCATTCTTTATTGTAACGGACAACGAATGCTTCAAGCGATTCGTTATCCCTGCGCCAGATGTTCATGACGTCCATAGAATCACGTTCATGGCGTCGTTGTTGGCTGAAGTGTGCGAGGAACTTTTCTTGCAAGTCCTCGAATGAGGTTAGTGATCCTGGTGGTAGGGAATCGAACCAGGCCCTCGCCAGACCTGTTAGGGTCTGTGGGAAAAAAATGGCACCAGGTGGGTTCATCCCACCTACCGTTGCACCCGGCACCGACGTAGATGTTGTTGTGATCATCTGGGTCGATCGAACCGTTGTATTTCCCAATGTTCAATGGGAATTTTGTGGTGGTGACATCGGCGTGGGCGATTTCTGGGACAAACTTGGAGTTTTCGGCCGCCGATTTCGGCCTGTAAGGTTGTCCGCGGTGCTGCTTTGCAGCGCGGAGGTACGTAGTGCGTGGATAAGTGGGAGAAACGTAGTTTCGTCCTCCCGGTCTGCTGCTGGTGGCATGGGATTCCGCGCGGTATGTACCATCGTCCGGGTCGGTATAGCCTTGCCCTTCACGGTAGGACGGTGGTCCCAATCGGCTGTGAATGCCTAAACCGTGGTGGGCTGTAGACTGTCGCCTAGTTTCGCCGTGTGGCCCTAGGCGACTCTGTATATGGCTCCTGTGGCGGGACCCATATGTGGAGTCGTCCTCATGAAGTGTGCGGACATCGCAGTAAGAGGAACCGCGATCTTCGTGCCTGCTTCTGGAGGCTGGATGTGATGGGGCCCTGCCTTCGTACTGTAAAGTACGACCTGCAGGGGTGTGTGGTGCTGGGGTGGGTCCCACAGATACCTGCGCTTCTGCGCAAGCTCTGTTATATGTTGCAGCCAGCATAGCTGCTTGTTGGTCGTACCAGGCATGAAGGTTCATGCCTGCAGGTATCACAGGAGCGTATTGTGATAAATCGTGTCCAAACGTAAAGGATGCGCCCCCTTGCGTTGATGTGCCAATGTGTTCAGCATTTGGGCCCGGGGGATTGATTCCTGCAGGCCCTTGGTTTGCGGGGTTTAGATTATCCCCGGTAGTGTTGTTTTGACGATCAGACATGATCTTTGGAGAGAAAGGGATGGTCAGAAAAAAGTGCTAAGAGTAGCGGTGGGCGCCAATGATGAAACAATGGTTAACCAGGTAGGTTAACTCACTGGTCTCGTCAAGAGGGTTAATCCCTTCTTTCCGAGGATCGCCGGCTGGATCGTCTGGTGGTGGGTTTCCTGCACAAGGAAACAAACCGTGACTCGCAACAAGGAGGATGGGGTGGGGGGTGCTCCTTGTTACCACTCTCCGGCGTGAGAATCAGTAGTTTGCTTGGGAAGCAAAGTGTGATAGTAGTAGTATTGAGAGAGTTGAGAAGTGATACCTCAAACCTGGTTTGGGGTCAGTATTTATAGCCGAGGAGTGGAGGAGGGTAGTTGAGTAGCTAGTCCTGACATCGCACAGCTATTTGCAGGTGTGTCAGACCTGTCGGATACTGTGGTGATGCCACGTCCTGCTGTGGTGTCAGACTGTTGTATACACGTGGGCCGGTAGGCGACCGTTCCCAGTGCCACTTGCACTGTGGTGTCAGACCCACCTGCCTTGTAGGCAGGATGCGGTGCCAAGCCGCATCGCTGCTTGCGGTCTTTGATGTTGTTCCCGCTTTGGTTGTTCCATCCATGATTTACGCGGGATGCGGTGTTATGCCGCATTACCTGCTGAGTGACTGTTACTGTTATCCAGATCCCTTGTCGTGACGAAAATGTCCATAGGATGCGGTGCAGGGCCGCATCACTATGTGTAACATTAGTTTCCGTCCTTAAGGTAAGTCTTCTCATCCGTGGACAGATTGGACCGCAGTGTTCGCATGTGCCCACGCGGACACTGGAGAGTCTATTGCTGTTGGAGGTTTTTGATGAGGGTAATGATCATTCGCGGTCGTGTTGACGCGAGATTTGGGACCATACCCCTTCAAGTCCCCCCAGTCTAGTGTTCCTTCCGTATGTGAGTTGCATGTGGGAGGGATACTGGACTATGTTGTCTAGAAGGTTAAGTATGGGCCTTTAAGTAGTAGGTCTTTCTAGTGGATTGTTTCTTCCTTTGAGAAGGGTGCATGGTGAGTAAGTTCCGTCTGATGCGGAATTCTCAGCCACGGACTTGACTCTTAGTCTACCTTTTGTTGATGTCATCAGCCACCTGTTGGTGTTTCGAACCAACCTTTGAGACGGTGACTGAAGGTGTTAGCAGGGTTCGAACCAACCTTTGAGATCGTGACTGAAGATGTCTTCTTCAGTCTAGTTGTCAGCGGGTACTCATTTACCAATATATATAGGTCGATTTTTGTCAGTGAAGATGTTGTTGGGCATTAACAATCGTTGGTTTTATGGATAATAATTCTTCATTAAACCTATGACGGAACTAGAAACACGGCACAACAATGATAATAATAATAATATAACCATCTATAGTTTCCTCAAGAAAGTTGAAAATAAGTGAAAGTCACTTTGGATCACTCTTGAGGAATTACAAAGAAATCAAGACTCGTATTCATTTCGGGATCTTGATGTTGCACTTTGCAGGAGCCCATCCTATCTGTTTCTTCACATTGTCATAGATGATGAGTTTGTCCTGGAATGATATGTCTGCAAATACCAAGTAATTAACAACAAATTTCTTAAACTTTAATGCATACATTAAGAAACTAAAGATAACATATATTTAAGCTTTTTACCTCCAATCAGATTAAGGTCGTCACCCAGGCCGGCTTCAGTGCCATTCAAAATCCCCAGGCAAACATTTCCTTGAGCCTGCAACATTAAGTTTTGCAGATGTTAAACAAGACCATAAAAAAATCTAGTCTTGTCTTTTTTTTTTTATATATATTTTTTGTGTGACTTCTTACGGTGATGATGAGATATCCTTCAGGGTCAATCTGAAAACGAACATTCTTTGAGTTTCCAAAGCTCAACACTATAGGTTTAAATAAATTTCTGACATCTTGAATGGACTTGAAAGGTTTTGAGCCTTTCCAGCATATTGGCAGGCTCTTATCTTCATCTGCTTTGTTTAGCTGCTTTCCTTTTATGTCGTTCATAAGCTACAACCATACGTTCGGATGTTAATCACCATCGGCATGAAAAAATAGTATAAATGAGCTAAAACGCCAAAAATCCTCACCAAAGATAGTATAACTTTATAAGGTTTTTCAGAAAAATAAGTGTAGGTACTTCCACTGTCAAACAGTATAGGTAGATCTTTCATTCCACTTGTTTTTCCACCAACAAAAAGTTCAGCAGTTCCCAAAGAGTAATGGTCACTGTAAAATATTAAATAATCAATTTTGACAATATATGTTAATCATATCATATCATATTAAACTGAACTAATAATTAATAATCAATAAAATGCTCACTCCATTTCAGTGTAGGGTGTCCAGGTGGCCAGCACAAGTTGATCACCAAAAAACAAATATCCATCTCCTTGTGAACTAAAACAATGACCAACTATGCTTTTTGTTACACCAAGTTCTTGAAGTTGGCTCAAGATGCCTACTTTCCCCAACCCTAGACCAAGAACTCCATCTAGATAAGGTGGAGTCACACCCTTTCGAACTTGTTGATCGTAACCACATCTGAACAAACGTATGAGATTAGTATATTACAAGTCATACATTTAAAACAGACGTAGCTAGTAAAATCCTAATATAGCAAAGGTATTGCTCTCCCACTGAAACCCCGCCTCGAAAGAGTCATGCATTTAAACACTTGGTAAACTAATGTGCAACAATTATTTGTAAGTTGAACAAAAAGAGGCTAGCTAACCCGAATGCAACACGAGGTGCGGTCATAGTTCCGTTAGTGTAACGCAATGGAAACCACTCTCTAACAAATACACCAGAAGAAGTTCCTAGATCGGCATACCGGATATCGTAGTCACACTGATCTGGAGACGCACAAACGGGTTGGTTGGGCCGGTGAAAATCTACACAAATTTGTTCATTGCATTTCACTAGGTCTTTGCTAGGCTTGTAAAGCGGGTGAGGAGCCTACACATTAACAAAAACATCGAATTGGATGTTAGTTACACCATTGTTGTTTTCGGTGTACATCAATAAAAATCGTTCGCCCCTAGCTCGAGAAATGCTCATTCGATTTTTAGCTCAGTTAGGTTTAAAAACGAGCCAAAGCAAAGGTCCGTTCACTTGGCTCGAATTATTATTTAATATAATATATATACATATATACACACACGCAAAAAATATACAATTATATTTATAGTTTTATACATATCAATCTATGACCCACTGTATATAAATATACAATTATATTTATACATACTGTCCTAACCAACCCAATAAAAAAAATTAACACTTCATCTAAAACATTCGTTATTTCACTTCTTTTTCTTGAACTAGTAAACATGACTATACAACAGTGACTTAAAAGGTGGAAGATTACTTACCGGGAGGCAATTTTGGCAAGGTGCCTCACACTGAACCCAGGTGAGATCACTGCCGGTGTCAATGTCCAGGAAGTAAGGTTTTGGTGGATTTCCAATATACATGGTCACATAATAGTGCCCTTGAGGGTAAACATTTCCGGTGACTTGAAAAAAGAGAGAGGCCGAGGAGGATCCGACAGTGGTGGAAGTGGAAGGTGATTTCATGGCGGTGATCGTGTGGTGGTATGCGTCTGAAGCACATACTTGGAATCGGAATGCCGAGTAGAGAGCTAACAACAAGTGTAGGAGAAAGTTGATTCTTGCATGCATGTTGAATTATGGGGTCCTAGATCAATTTGAAGAAATTATTATATAAGATAACGACTTTGTGTAGTTCAGGAGAGATCTGTCTATTTTATAAACCGGAAATAACTACATACATATATCTATACTACTTTATAATACATATTAGAAGGACTTCTTAAAGTCCATAAAAATTTCCTTAAAACACCCCTGAAGCATAATGTACAAGTCTTTTAAGCATCAGAAAACTTCCCTTTCCACTTATACCCTTTTGCTAAAAAAACACGACATACATTAGGGTTTCACGATTTCAAAACAATTCAAAATCGCCCGCTTTCTGCTCCTCTCTCTCTCTCTCTCTCTCTCTCTCTCTCTCTCTCGATTCCAGATCTGGATCTGGATATAGGGTTTTCCTCCATGAAAATTTCACCAGATCTATGAAGATTCTGACCTCTCAGTTCTGATTTAGGGTATTTTTGGTGTTATTGCTACCTTCGTCAAGGGTAAGTGACGCCGTGTTCTGATTTAGGGTATTTTTGGTGTCATTCAATGGATTTCACTTACATTTGTTTGTGTTGTGACATGGATCGTCTTTTTTTGTAGGTCATGGTTTAAGGAATGTGTCACGTTTCTTCAGAGATTCCAGTCCGAATCAGAGCCGAGATAATGGATGCTCTAGGGTTTATGAAGGTTTGATGAACTCTGCTGCGTGTACCAGCGGTAATCTTTTGCATAAATTTGACTCCATTGTTGAGATTGTATGTATTTTGTTTCTTCAGTTTTGGTTATTTTTTAATGTTTTTTACTTTAATTTTGTTTTGTAGAAACACAAAGATCCTCTTTAAATGGCTTCCGGTAAGTCGATTAGGGTTCCGGCGTGCTGGACTGCCATCTCTGTCAAAAAAGGTAACAATCATGTCTACCTATTTTAGGGGTTTTGATTTCCATCATAGTTTTCCGATTTTGATAGAACAGTTTGTTTGTAATCGCCGATTCACAGATACAGTTTTTTAGGGATTTTGTTTGTTTGTAATCGCTGATTGTTTTAGAATAGTTTGTTTGTTTTCTTCATACCTAAATTTTGGAAGTTTAATATTAAATTTTAATGATTTTTTTTGGGCCGAAAATACTGATTTTTTTTTTTTCTGTTGAATGTTGTCTCTTGGGTCAGATCTAGCGATTAGTCGATGGTTGATGTTGATTTTTAGGTAAAGTGCTCACTGTGGCGGCTCAATGGTCATTCCAACAAGGCTGTCGGCGGCTGGAACTTTTTGTTGCTGTTGTTAAAGCCTCCTTTAGTTGCTGGATTAGGGGTATGTTTTAGATGCTATTTTCAACAAAGATTGTTTAAGGTTTTTATTTTTTTTGTATAAATTACATAATAAACATACTCCTTTTATATGAAAAGAGTGCACTATGTGAAGGGTTATGGTCTTTGTTTCAATTTGTGTTGCAGGAGTAAAGTAAGGAGCTAGGGTTCAACAATAGTATGGTCGGTTTTTAAAGGGTGGATCGGTGAACAATCGCTTGCAGCTGCCAAGCCTGGTACTGGCACTGTCATTGCGGTTAAAAGATTGAACCAAGAAGGTCTTCAAGAATGGCTGGTAAGTACCAAACTTTGTATCTTTTTTATTTAATTTATTGAATTATAATCTTTTTAATACATTATTGCAGACAGAAATTATAATCTTCCAACAGATGCAACATTTTGAAAACATTTGATTCTGATTTTTGGTTTTTTTTTCCAGGTATCATTTAGGAGCGGATTTGTTAAGCTCGGGTTCGGTAGTTGGGGAATCGTTATTGAAAGATCTTTGGCAACATCAAGACACCATTTTGTGTTGTTCTCTAAAGGTATAACAAGAGATCGTTTTTTTCTATGTACACAAATATATAATTTCATTTTTTTTTGAAAGGAAATTATATAATTTCAATTAACATCTTAATTTTTTGAGTAAAGATTTTAAAAGATTTTATGCATTGAAAATATACAAATGAGGGTATTTTCTGACTTATTTCGACCCATATGACCTGTTCCTCGCTAGCTGTTTTTATTTTACCCTTTTAACGTGTTAAGATATTTCTCTCTATTATTTGTAATTTTTTTATTGATTTAGAACATGAGTTTTTAATGAAAATGTATTCGGTGTGGTTTGCAGTCGCAACCTGTTTTCATATTTGCAAATCAATCGGGGCTTGACATGTTGGAGACAACTCTTGTCGAACTTGATGCAATGCTGGCCACTGGCTATTTCCCAAGAACCCAAGAATTTATCGAACTTGATGTGCCATTTGCTGTAACTGTGGATTCCTCACCATCAGTGACAATCCGTGTGAACGTAGATGAGGTGGCAGCAGTGATAAAGGATGTATCCGAGGAACGTTGCAAATGGAACGATATTTTACAGAAATACCCTGCTCATACTTCAGCTTCTGCAGATGAGTGAAAACGATATTATGTACGGCCACTTTTTTTTTGCTGTCAAAACAAAATATACTGTTTTTTTCATCCAGCCATTCTTGATGCTGTAGTAACAGGGTGACTGGGTCATACTTGACAACAATGAATCCACACAGAACACCACAGCATCATAATTCAAGAGGGTTGTCCGAGTCATGCAGTAGTAATCTTGAACGAAAAAAGCTAATTGGCTGTTTAATTTGCAATAATCTTGATTAAAAAGTCTAAAACAGTTTGTAAAAATAGTCTTTTTGATTAATTGATAGCAATCTTGATTAAAGTGCTATAACTAATTATCAAAATCAATTGTTTTTTGCAGCCTGGTCCGGATTCGGTTGGGATCTTTATGATTTCACAGAGTTATAGTGGAGTGGCAGCTAGAGCCTGCGATATTGTTTCTTAGAAGCATCTTGAGGTTCATATGCATTGCGTCTACTACAAACATAAAAGCGTCTTGAGGTACTTTAAATGATTATTTGACTCCTAAAGTGGCCCGGTCGGGTTGGGTCACGAGTAAGAATGGGTTCAAGTCAAAGCGGGCCATTTTAAACACTGGGTCAATTTGGTTCGGGTCAAAACATGTAACTTGTGTTCAGCAGGTTTATATGGGTCAGTCAGGTAGACCTCGGACACTTCTGGTCCAAAATTTTGAGATTTTAATAAGCTAATGAAGTTTTTAAATAATTACAATTTAGGCGCTTGTTTGCTTTAAATACGGGTTATTTGTCATTAACAATTTAGGCGCTTGTCGACCCTTTCAGATTGCGTGCTTTGTTTTTGGTGTGCTAATGCGCGTAAAATTTGCAGTCGGGTTATTGGAGGCAGTTGAACAGGAGAGACGAGCCAGGTTCGAACCGACAAGAAATTCAAGGATTCAGGAAAATGGGTAAACGGGGTGATTCAGGTTGTAATTTATCATTAACGAGTCAAATGAACAATTTTGAACTTTTTTTTTGTTTAAGTAAGTTTAACTACATGCATGACTTCTTTTTTGGCTACAGACATTGACCGATCATAGTGATGTTGGGATCAGTTTCTTTTATCATGTTCACAATACAAAACAATCAAAACAATAAAGGTCTTGTCCAATTTAAGTATTATAGTAGTTAATTGTGTTCTGCATTTTGTTTGTACATAGTTTTCGGAGTTTTCTATTGCACATTCTTCATAATTTTGTAGCTTATTGTAGTTATTGAAATTCCTTGTGTTATGTGGCAGCCGCAGAGAGCACAGCTGCAACGGCACGGCAGGAGCAGCCGCAGCGAACGCGATTGTGGATTCAGGGTTGGAGCATCTTATATTCTGGTTAATTTATTAAAAGTTAATAATTCATATGTGGTGGGAGTTTATTTTTTAAAATTTCTTGTGCTGATGTAATTGTTTTTTTCTTTAGTCTGCACCCTGCAGTTATTTTTGAACCTTCCTTTAGATATGTAAAACTAATGGCTTCATATTTGTTTCTTCTTATATGTATTTTTTGTATTATACAACAGATGGTTCATTGGGGGAGATCTGTTTATGCTAATATTCAGAAATTCATTCAGTTCCAGCTCACTGTATATGTTGCAGCCCTTGTAATTAATGTTGTTGTAGCTGTTTGTGGAAAGACTTTTGTAGATTTGGTTTCTGATATATACGTTCTATGAGTTTATTAAAGAAGTGGTGATATATGAATCTGGTTTTGTGATGGTTTGAGTTATTTTAGAAGTGGTTAACATTGTAGGCTGAACAAGATACTGATGAAGTTTATGCTCAAATCACTCTACTTCCGGAACAAGATGTAAGAGTTCATTTTATAAATTTCTTAAAATTCAAGGTAAATTGATGTCTTTTGTTAAAATATGATATGTTTATGTTCTTTTGTGATGAATCGCAGCAAAGTGATCTTACTCCTGATAAATGCCCTGCTGAGACTCCAAGGCCAACTGTTCACTCTTTTTGCAAAGTCTTGACGGCATCAGATACGAGCACTCATGGTGGTTTTTCGGTGCTCAGAAAACATGCAAATGAATGCTTACATGCGTTGGTAATTTTGCTTCTTTTTTAAATATTTAATAATTATTACTCCTTTTTCTAATTCATAAGTTTAATAATGTTATGTTCTAATTTTCCATTTTTTTTGTTTAGGACATGACTCAGCCTACTCCAACTCGGGAGCTGGTAGGGTAGCTAAGGATATATTCAGAGGTCAATATGCTCTTGTATTTTTTTGCATATGTTTAAAGATAGCAAAATGGGTTAGGGTTGGGTAACGGGTCAAAGAAGGTATTTTTGGTACCGGCTGAACCAGGTCAAGTGACCTGAAAAGTCTTTTCTACTTTTAATATAATTAGTGTTAGAAATTACAAAAACGCCGATAGAATTTGTTTGAATTAAATGATTTAGGAGACTTTATGCACGAAAATACACTTTGGACGTCTTTTGGCCTGTTGACATAAGAATTATATACAGGTCAACCTTGAAGGCATTTGCTTACAACCGGATGGAGTACTTTTGTTGCATCGAAAACATTGGTGGCTGGGGATTCTTTTGTATTCCTTAGGCATTGCTTTTCGTTCTTGCTTTATCTTGTCACACAGTTGTAAATAAAATGTTTGACTATTCGTCAAGTATATCTAAAAAATCGTTTTGTAAAAAAATGTTGAATTGATACATGTTTATAAAAAAATGTTGCAGGGAGAGTTAACCTCAGATACATATTTCTTTATTGTTATAGTTGGTTTATAAATTGTAGAATTGATACATGTTTATAATTTATTATATGTGATCATTAGGGGGAAAATGGTGAATTACGTGTGGGAGTAAGACGTGCTGCTCAACAGCATATTTAATTTATCTATTCTTTAATTATATTTTTATTTAAAAAATATATGCGATTTTGGCATAAGACTATGGGGTATGGGGCTTGGGTTTGGGCGTGGGTTGGCCATAAACGCCGAAGTCACCACCCCGGGTGGGCTTGGGTTTGGGCGTGGCCCCTTGGGCGGGAGTTTAAAGCCGGGCGTGGGGCATGCTAGCGATCCTATGTGACCGACTCTTATTGGGTTGTTGGCTAGGGTATAGCTGGCCATGTTTAAATTTTATTTTTTATATTTATTTTTACAAGTTTCCACCCCACCCTAGCCAAGCCCTACCATCCCCCTTTGAAATTGGCTTTTGGTCTTGGTTGCCCCATACTTCACGTGTCAACCCATGCCCCAAACCACCGCCCCACCATACCCCATGGTCTAAGCTCGCATAGGCTCACTCAGTATCCAAAGCTCAAGCTTGAGCTGATTTATAAACTGGCTTCAAGCTCGCATACACCTCTAAGTACGTGTGTGATTGTATTCATACATAAACAATGTCCAGAATTCATACTATTTTTATAGCTACCTATTTACAATACTTAGATGCTACACCTGCAAAAGTGGTCCGTGTACAAGAGAAACTGCACTGAGTTTAATTCAGGCTCGGCTTGGGTTATTACATTTTACTATAGCAGAAGATTCACTTCAAAATTATTAAATCGATTGCAAAAGAAAATTCTGAAGTCGATTGCAAAAGAATGTGCTTATAAAATTAGATTAATCAACTTCGTGGATTTTAATGGCTGTTTAACATCAGAAAATATTATAACAAGAAAACACTTTATAATAATCCACAAACTAACCAAACCTAAGTGATATGGCTCAAAACCGAACCGCCCCGTACATAGCCCTAAACTCACCAACCAAAGTGATATGTTTCCCGCCGCATCGCGCGGGTAAATTACTAGTCTATATATATATATA
This sequence comes from Helianthus tuberosus, assembly GCA_030545235.1. NCBI lineage: Eukaryota > Viridiplantae > Streptophyta > Magnoliopsida > Asterales > Asteraceae > Helianthus > Helianthus tuberosus. Next base: position 50,620,952 of record CM060404.1, on the reverse strand, counting down.
TAGAGGCCGGTTATCATACAAATGCGCTTATCGTACATTACGTACGCTACAATCTCAGCCGTCTGATCATCTTCCGGCATTGAAATCGCATTTTGTTTTTTTATAACAATTTCGCATGTTGTTTTTTTAACATGCGATTTCATCAAAATTACCACATGCGAAATTGTTACAAAAAAACAACATGCTATTTCATCAAAATTATCACATTTCATAAAAAATTATCACATGCGAAATTGTTACAAAAAAACCAACATGCGATTTCAATGCGCGATAAAAGATCCGACGGCTGAGATTGGCGCGTACGTAATGTACGATAAGGACATTTGTACAGTATTCTTTACCTATATATATATATATATATATATATATATGATTATATGATGCATGCTCCATACACTTTCATTATTCATCCATGCATACATACACAAGCATTTATTGTGAAAATTTTACTTAGAGCGTCTGTAGCATGAGGGGGAAGATCCTTGGGTATTTTACGTCATATAGCGGTCCAGTCAACATGTGGGCATTGTGGCGCATTGTGTTAAAAGAGGTGTAGTGGGGCATGAAATATTGCAATGATTAGATATTCTAATAGAATTAAATAAAAATAAAGAGAACATCAAAATATGCTATTGGCCAAAGAAAAATTTGAAGGCGTTTAAAAAAGCACGCTCTGGCTTTTTTTTTCAAAAAAGAATTCCCCGGGGACAGTTACATGGCGTGTTTGGGCTTTTTTTTTTTGGAAAAACATCAAAAAACCCCTCACCACAGATGGTCTTATATCCATAGCCCATAGGAACAAATATGTTGCTTCCAGAGAGACCCACGGCTCATAAACCGAAATAACCAATAGCCGATAATAATCAATAATGACAATGTGATCAATTGCATTCCTAACTTTCATTTTCACTAACAATGCCAATCCCAATCAGGGGCGGATCCAGCCCCCATTTGTGGGTTCCCAGGAACCCAGTCCGTTTGGAAAAAATGCAAAAAATTAGTGAGAACTTTGTAGAGTCTAGAAAAAGTTAGTAAGAATTAAAGAGAATTCACCAAAAGAAACCTATGCTGCAAAGAAACCTATTACAATAAAATGCTGCATCCGCCACTGATCCCAGTAAAAGAGTAACTTCCTTTGCCCTGACAAATTGGTTATAAAAATAGACAGTGATTTTTCATTGACGATTCAGTTTTTTATCAGCGGTTGAACCTTATGTATGCACCCGGGCCAAAAAAGTATATTAGCTAAGACTCACATGATAGGGGCCAAAAAAATATATTGGCTGAAACTCACATGAGAGTCGCATTGGTCCCGAGTTGTGACGGGAAAAAGGAAACATTTACAAATCGGTCCGGACTCAAAGCTCTCTAAGTTATAAGACATAATCTTTATTTGAATTAACACTTTTTTTGTTTTGGATTATTAATACTACAAAAAAGTAACTATTTTGGAGGCATAAGTCGTATAATTTTTTTTCAATCGCAAAAATTTTTATTTCTAGCGTACGTGGAACTTGAACCCAGACTCAAGGCGTACCCACCCCATGCCGAGGGTGGGCGGGCGCGCCCCTTGAAAAAATAAATTTTAGTATTATTTTTCGCCGAAAATTTCAACTGCACCCTTTTAAATTTTCACCCACACCCCTTGAAAATTTTCAACCGTCTCACTTAGAAAAAATATTATAAAATTAGAAAAAATCAGACACGATTATTATTTTATATGTAATTATATAACACAATTTATATGATTATTCTTTAACCACTTATTAACTTAATTACTTAACCTAATCAAAGCTCAATCTATAATTTATTTTTGTTAACCCAAGCCCAAACCCAAACCCAACCCAACCCAAAGACATTGAACTAAATTAAATAACTCAAACCCATACACCCATTCTAATTCCAACTCCAAATCCCGCCTCAAAAAAAAATTCCAAACGACTTGGCGCCACTGTTCACTACCGGACAACTTTTTTTGCTGGAAAAGCCAAAATTCCAGCAAAACCAGTGGCAGACTTAAGAGTGTGAGTAGGGTAGCACGGGCTACCCCTCAACCCCGTCACCGTAGTGTAAAAATACCCCTTAACTCCATTTTCGTAGTGTAAAAATACCCCTCAACTCCGTTTCTGTTATATAAAGGATACTCCTGATCCTAAAAAAATATGATACCCCTAACTTTTTGGGCTAGTTCCGCCACTGAGCGAGACCGATCTATGTTATGCCAGAATTTCAATATAGAACTAGTATGGTTTCTTTATTGATTTTTTTTTTATGTGATGATTAAGAGAAAATATAGACGTATAAGAGTTTGATCTTTTTATGTTTTTTGATATTTTTTCGGTTGTTCTAGACTTGTAGTAAAATAATTTTATTGTTTTATTTATAACTTTGTTTGTTTAAATGATTAGTTACAAGTAATCAACATTTAATATTAGGGACTAAATCTTTGAAAATAAAATTGAAAATTATGGAATATGGTTGATCATGATTGTTTATTCTTTTAAGCGTTTAGTGTTATTTTATGAACTTACGGAGCGATTTATATGTGAGAGCAATCATGAGTATGAATGTAATGAAGTTATGGAGTGTTTAGTATATCTAGATGATGTTTTGGATAGATTTCAAAAAATAAAAACTTGTAGGGCACAATTCTAAATACGTTTGTAATGACGTTTGACGTGTTTTTTATGATTATATAAATTTTTGTTTAATGTTCCTTTGTCTTACATGACCCGACCCGACCCGCTATGAACCGATTTTTTTATATAGTTAGGGGCCTAAAATCTTTAAAAATATTTTGCATCCCCATAAAAAAATTTTTGGATCCGTCACCACCTAAACCTTTTCCTCTTAATGTATTTAAATGTTAACCATAACCCTATTGGTACAAGGGGTGGAGATACAATAGGAAGTTTATTTTGCTAGGAAGGCTAGGAAGTGATCTTGACCATCCATTAAGTTAATCAAGGGCTAAGATTAAATCAGGGAAATTGAAAAGAAGAAAAGAGGCGCGTGAGTTTGTTCAAGGGCATTCTAGTCAATCCAAGCCAATGGTTTCTCTCTCCTCCAATCCCCCATCCCCATTTTTTAAACGTTAATAACTCTTTCATACGACATTATTTTTTTATAAAAATTGCACCAAAAAAACGAGCGTTTTTTTATCTTTAAAACGAGTATACTATTGCTATATTTAAAAAAAAAATTTAACCCAGTTGTGTAAAACGCAATAGAAAAACCATCAGTTACGTAAAACGCAATGAAAAAAAAACCTAAAAAATGACATTTTTCTAAAACGCAATGCACCAAATACACAAAGAAATGACTTATTTGTAAAACGCAATGGCCAGAAAACACAAAGAAATGTCTTATTTCTAAAACGCAATGGACTGAAAACACATAAAAAAGTGTTTTACCTGAAACGCAATGCACAAAAACACAAACAAATGTCTTATTTGTAAAACGCAATGGCCAGAAAACACAAAAAAAATGTTTTATTTGTAAAACGCAATGGCCAGAAAACACTTAAAATGTCTCATTTCTAAAACGCAATAACCTAAAAAAACAAAAGAAAGTATTCTCTGTAAAACGCAATGGACTGAAAACACCTAAAAATGTGTTTTACCTAAAACGCAATGACTAAAAACACTTCAAAAATGTGTTTTACCTAAAACGCAATAACTAAATATACTTAAAAATGTGTTTTTTCTAAAACGCAATAGCCAGAAAACACATAAAACTCTCTTATTTCTAAAACGCAATGGACACATAAAACTGTTTGTGAACTGTTTGTGAATTGTCTGTGAACTGTCTGAATTGTCTACGAATTACTGTCTTCGAAATGAGCCAATTTCTGGAAAATTAAATTTTCTGATGCGTTTTTAGTACAGCTCAACCCCAGCCAAGGGCTCTGCCCCTTGGACCCCACCAGGGGCTGCCGCCCCCGGACCCCCGTCAAGATCGTAAAACGCAATGACTAAATAAAAATCCAGATCGTGAAAATGAAATTAAAGAATTTCTTACATGGATCGAAGCCGGTTTCTTCATCAATTGACGAAATTTGAATGATAGAAACACTTATCAACGCTTGAATCGTACGAATCGAGTGATTATCTCCAAAATCACCGGAAAAAACGAGATTTTTTAATGAAATTAAACTGGGTTTTCTTCAAAAAAAAGCTGAAGAACACGTTGATCGAGTGTTTGAATCATTGATTGGTGATGAAAATCGCACTATAATGTAGTGATTATTGAGATAGAAAGTGAAGAAATGGTTGAAGATGGTGGGTTTTGAAAATGGTGGGTTTTGAAGTTACTGGGTTTTGAAAAGGAAGAAGAAAGGGTTGGATTGACTAAAATACCCTTTTTCTTTATTTTAAGTGTTGCCACATGTCCTAATCCTATTGCTTCCTAGACTTCCTAACCAAAATAAACTTCCTATTTGATCTTTACCCTTGGTATAAGTTGTATAATTGATCTACTTTAAGATGGCTAAAAAGAAATTACATGCGGGGCTGTTTTTTCCGAGAACGGAAAGGGAATTGAATTAAGCAAATATATTAGGGTGAGAGGGGCACTCCTCTAAAAGAGGAGTGACCTCTCTTACACACACCCAATCAGCACGCACCACGTCAACTTCTCACTTAATTCCCTCCACACCCTCAATTTGATAGCGACACTCCTCTCTTGGGGGACTTGTTTTTTATTCAAAAAGAAAAAAAAAGAAAATAACATGATTGGTTGAAAATCTGGTGGGCCACCCTCTCCCTCTCTCCCTCCATGCGGTAACCTCTCGCCGAAATCCATCCCCTCCATGCGGTGAAAGTTGATGGCGACACCTCCTCCCTGCAAAGCGCCCCCCACACCTTTTTACTTACACGTCAGGTAATAATTAATAGAAGCTATTAAATATATTGGATCGTGTCTAATTCGGGTAACTTTCTGGGCAGTTGCAAAGCAATTTCATACGACCAAATATTAAATGAGGCAACTGCCATTGAATTTTTCGTACTCTCCAAATTCAATGTTTATTAAAACGTATATTTAATATGATATAACCTTTTTTTGTTGAACGGGAATGTGATATATCCCTCATTTGTGGCCTACTACGTAGACTTAAGTTTAATTCTCACTTGTGTTATATTGGGCAATGATGGTGACAAACCCACCGAGGAGGTTCGATTCTGAGCCGCACCCCGGTTTTCATCCGGCTGTTACTTCAGCGAGGCATCTCGTGTTGAAGCAGTACGGTTTCCGGGGGAACGCCGTAATCAAGTTTGACCAACCCAGCGCGAGCCCGGTTAAGACAATTATAGTCTGGACAGATCTTGGCTAGAGCCGCCATTTAGACGGTGTAACATTGGGTCACTCAAAAACAAAGTCACTGTTAAAATAAAATAAAAAAAAGAACGGGAATGTGATATAACCTTTTTTTTATCAGCAAACATCAAACTTCACTCCAAAATCTATTTCGTGATTATTGAATGAAAAATGAATATGTTACATAATTAGATTTCTATGAATTTTTAAATTCCTTTAGGGTTTTATAATTTTTAACACTGCAAAAAGGGTTACCTACTACATGCATGATTTTTTTTTACAAGTGACTCCCAAAATATCTTAAAATTGTTCAAATAATTAAAATACTCATCAAATGTACAACACTCATTTTATGACGGGAGATAGATTACTTATACTACATGCATGATTTTTTTACAAGCGACTTTTAAAATATCTTAAAATTGTTCAAGTAATTAATTAGTATCATCTCCATGACATACAAGTTTAGCCATTCAAAAAAAAATTAATTAGTATCAATTAGGGGCTGTTTGGTAGCCTCTTAATAAGCATTCAGATGCTAACTCTTAATGGTTTGAAACCTTTGAATGAATAAGAGGTAACCTTAAGTCAGAATGGTTAAGATATAACCTCTGAATGGTAAATCATCACATGTCACATTCTTCTACCTTCTCATTGGTAAAATTCTTAATGGTTTCATTAAGAGGCAGCCTCTTAATGACCATTCAGAGGCTACCAAACAGCCCCTAAGTGTCAGATGTGTATATAATACAGTAAGACCATCTGACATGTAAGGAGTAATGAGCGCAACTGACCACCCTCCACGTCGACATGCTTGACTTTTCTTTTCCCTCTCCCCACAGATCCCCCCTTCCTTAACCGTGGAGAATAATTTCTCATCGTCTCTCTCCTCAGCATGTCCTCTAATCCTCTCTATCTCTCTTCCACATCGTCTTAAGGGCTTAAAGGTTGAGATGGTCTAAAAATGGGTGTCGGATTCGAATGTCTATAATGATTATTAATATAATCCCGATCAATACCATCTAGGTCCGGCCATATTGTCAGTCTTTTTTTTTTTTTTTTGCAGATCAATACCATATATTAGGGTGAGCATAAAACCGAAATAACCGAACCATAACTGAAATAACCGACAAAACTGAATCGAAACAAAAATCGACGATTCGATTTTCATATTTTAAATAACCGAATATTTTGGTTCAGTTTTTGGATAACCATTTTCAATAACCGAAAAAACCGAACCCAACCGATAAGTTACAATCCATATATTTTTAAGTTTAAGTTTAAGAGTGGGGATCCTGCGGAAAGTGTGTTTTTCCTAGAAAGTCTAGGAAGCGATCTGGTCCATCCAATGGGTGTGTTTAAAGGTTGAGATTAAATCAATGGCAATCTTGTAATATTTGAGTTTAATTAATTGATTGTTTTAAATGAGTAGGGGCAATTTTGTCAAAGACCGGATTTTAAATCAATCAAAAAAACTGTCAGGCAATCACAACTCCTATTTTCACGCGAATTTCCCTCTCTCTCTAAAACCCACATTTGGAAACCCCCAAAATCATACCAAATATACCTAAAATCATAGATGAAGATAAGAGATTTTCCTTGTTCTATATACGTAAGATCAATCTGTCATTGTACTACGTATTTTACAAAGCGATTACGGGTGTTAACACACTGACTTCAGAGTGTTAAAACACACTGACTTCAACCTCTCTGACTGGTAAAACACATCACCAAGAACATGCTGAGTGTTAAAACACACTGACTTCAGAGTGTTAAAACACACTGACATCAACCTCTCTAACTGGTAAAACACATCACCAAGAACATGCTGACTTCAGAGTGTTAAAAGACACTGACTTCAACCTCTCTTACTAGTAAATTATTAAAACACATCACCAAGAACCTGATTATATATTGACTTCAGAGTGTTAAAACACACTGACTTCAACCTCTCTGACTGGTAAAACACATCACCAAGAACATGCTGATAGTTTTCCAGATAAACACATTGACTTTAGATTTGAATTCGAAAACAACAAAAATTCCGAAAATCATGGAATGTTAGTTAATGAAAAATAAATTCCAAAATAAAATTAAAATATGAAATTACATAGTTGCCCTTTTAGTTAAAATAACTCAATGCCACATGTCCAATTCTCATTGCTTCCTAGACTTTCTAGGAAAAATACACTTTCTACCCAACTCCTACTCTAAGTTTAATTTGTTTAAATTTTTAACCCAATGCTAGTAGAAATTATTAGTTTTATTTTTGAATGTTAAGTGTTTATAATAAAAACATTACATGTTTATTTATAATTGAAGTGATTTGTTTATAACCTACAAGAAACAACAAAATTATTTATAAAAATTAAATGATCTTCAAATTATTATAAAAGAAAATGTCTTAACAAAAACTTTAGAGAAAGATAAAAATAGATTAGAATGTTAGGTTTATGTAAACAATATTAATTAAAGAAGTTAACTATAATAACTTAAATGTAAACATATAATAAAGATTCTTATAGTTTAAAAAATATTCTATATAAAAATTAAATGATCTTCAAATTATTATAAAAGAAAATGCCTTAATAAAAACTTTAGAGAAACATAAAAATAAATTAGAAGGTTAAGTTTATGTAAATAATGTTAATTAAAGAAGTTAACTATAATAACTTAAATGTAAACATATAATAAAGATTCTTATATTTTAAATTATACTTTATATTTTTTTGAATCTTACATAATTTTGTTCTAAAAACCAAAATAACCGAAAAACCGAACCGATATAAAAACAGAAAAACCAGAAACCGAACGGTTTTAAAAAGCCAAAAACCGACACTTCGGTTTCGGTTTTGATTTTACCCAAAAACCGAACCAAACCAAACCATGCATACCCCTACCATATATGTCCGCAAATATGATCGGTCATATATTTTTTTGTATTATACCCTTTGTATATCATATTTACTTGAGCACAATAACATAGAAAAGAGATAAAAAGGGATTTTAATAAAGGAAATTATTTTCGTAGTGTTACAAATTATAAAACCTTAAAGAAATTTAAAAATAATCATAAAAATCAAATTATGTAATCGTACTTCTTCGCATATTCATTTATTTTGGGTTATTGAATTTTAACAATCCTAAGTTTCACCTGTTGGCCGATAATAATCCCAACTTTAAAGATTTCCTCCAATAATCCCCCCAACTTGTAAAAGTTTGGCTGCTATTGATCCTTTTCAAACATATAAGAATTTGGTGTCCTCAATAGATTCAATTACAACTAGAGACTCCTTAATTGATTTAAGTGCATCTATGTTAGAAAAGGATCAATGGCGACTAAACTTTTACAAGTTGGGATTATTGGAGGAAATTTTTAAACTTGGGATTATTATCGTATAACAGGTGAAACTTAGGATTATTAAAATCCAATAACCCTTTATTTTTTTATAAACATCTACTTATCGCAAATAAACTTAAAGTAGATAGCACAACATGACAATATGCACATTATTGTGGCATCAATGGTTGGAACTAACCAATGGTGACTAAGATCGTAAAGTCTATACCATATAATCATTCTTAGTGATCTTCGAAATGAAGAAAAACGGGATCACCGTCGGGATGATTGGACCGCTTTCTCTGAGAGGGTGAAGAATCACACCTTGTTTTTCCTCTTGAACCTAGATCTGCAATGGAGAAGAGAAGAAAGTGGAGCTGTAGAGATGACCGGTAGGGGAAAGAATCCCTTGTTTCCAGTAACAAAAGTGTGGCGGCTCCATCTTTTCCTCCAATAATGAGGTGAACACCTCTTTATATAGGAGATATGGGCCTCTCCTAACCTCAATGGGCCAGGCCCAGTTAGGGGTTATCTCTACAAGTCTCCAGCCCAGAGTAGTGTAAACTACATCGCGTTGGGCCTCGCGGTTGGGTTAGTAAGCAACAATAATAAATAATTAATATAAAAGCAACAAGTAACGGGAAGTCCGGCAGCTCGGGTCGGGTCTAATACCGTACCCCATCAAGTCCCCCAGTCTAGTGTTGCTCCCGCGTGCAAGCGTGGTAGGAGTACTAGACTTGTTAGGAGTGCTCGAAAGTAAAGATTGAGTTTTAGGCTTACCTGTCGCCCGGGTGCGGGAAAGTTGCTGGCCATGCTTGTTGCGTCTGTCTTTCGCTGTGAGTAGAGATAATGGAGCGGTTAATATTACATGATACTGGTTGGGCAAACCGGGTGCGGGAAAATGTACAAAGAAACTCGGATGAAGGACTAGGCTTAGAAACAAGTCTCCGGACTATCTTCCTAGTGTAAATTCACACTGGTTCACCAAAAACCCCAGAAATACAAACACAGAGTTTTAAACTCAGACAAACCTTTTTTGGATCAAAACTCTAGATCTCCAAAAACCCAGCAGTTCTCTCCAACACAGCTCGAATTTCTTCATATCTGGACCAAAATCTTCACGTCTTCAAGATGTTTGGCGGAAACAAACATCAAATCAAGAGCAATGGTGATTCAGAAGGCGGTTAGACCATTCCGAATCGGTAACCATGCTCTGATACCACTGTGAAAGCACCGGATCGATGACGAACATCAACATTGCACTTGATTCAAGACATGAAGAACAATCATAAACACCAAAGATAGAAAGAAGTAGAAGATGAACCCTTTAATATTGAATCAGTCATCACATATTACACAAACCAAAGGAGTATACATCATCTACAAGCTGGTTTAGATCACAAAGATCTAAACCCTAGCTTTCTCTCACTAACACATAGTCTCTCTCTCTCTCTAGGATGTGCACACCAGGAGGAACAAGAAGTTAGGAGAGGTGCACAAAGCTTCTTGATCGATCGATCAATGCTTGCCCTAATCCTATACAACACATATATATAGACTAGGGACTAAAACTCGGACAAAATACTCTACATAAAAACCCTGACTTTTGTCCCTAACATAAACCCCTGACAAAAGTCCATGACATAAACTTGGACAAATTGTCCAAGGTTAAACCATGGACTAAGTTTCAAGACATGTACAATAAAGACCCTAACAATTGGAAAGCATGCACTTATCACCCAAAGTGCACTAACAAACTCCCCCTTGATCAGTGCATGGTCTTTATGTGGTCTTGAATTCTTCATTATCGTTGACTTTAACTTGGACTTCTGCTTTGGTTGACCAGAACTGATAAGCGACAGTTACCCTGCAGGAACTGCACTTACAGTCTCCCCCTTAACTGTTGCAATCAGTTCTGTCTAACACTGATATCTTCAGTCACCGGATACTGCACTTACAGACTCCCCCTTGACTTATGATATCATGGTTGCTTTCAACTTTGGCTGAGACTTGATCTTTCTGGCAGAGCACTGTGATCTTCAACCCTTCTAATCAAAGACTTGCTGACGATCACTTAATGCCGCTTTGAGAAACCCGAAGAATCCAACATCAAACACTGTAGATCCTCCCCCTCAAACTTCTCCCGAATCAAATTAACGCGAACCGACTTACAACAACATGTGAGAATATCGCTCGATACATTAATCTTCAAACTTAACCAGTAGAAGAACGAAACGTCGGATTTCCAATGCCTAACATCAAACACTTCAAATTCCACAAAGACATGAAGTTTGGTTCGATAAATTAATAACAAACCAAACTCTGAAAATGTACATCCACCATCTTGATCAAAAGTCTTCAACCCTTCATGTATGATCTCATCTCGTCATGTATCCTCATGATCAATCTCCTATCTTCACAAATCCGCTGAATCCCCGATGGCTTTCATCTCCGACCTTCCCCTCAAATCATGAAGCCCCACATTATTTCGAGACCAGAACTAATCTTCTCTACTCTAAACAGCAACTTAATAAGGCTCAATCTTCAACTAGTCGTCAATCGAGAATTCAGCTACATCACGTCAACACTTGATTAATAACATAACCACACGTGACAAAACTCCATCACACACGAGCTATTTCACGCACAAGCTTTATATTTACGAAGAAAATAGGAAATTTTTACTCCCCCTTTTTCTTTGTAAACAATACAAAAGTCCAAACAAGTCTTACTCTCTTCACCTCCTCACTTGATCCGGTCAACATAAGTACCATAAAACTTTTCGATAATCCGAAACCGACTTCAAGTTTCCAAACTACACATAATTCTGACTCTTAGTTAGTTATCCGGTACCCCAGGTAACCCGGAATAACTAGAAAAACTCGGAACATGCACAACTCGAAACTTCCGAACTACACAAGCTTCTAAACTTAGTTAAAAATCCGGTACCCCAGGTAACCCGGAATTCTAGAAAATTCGGAACTCATAAAATCCGAAAGCTCTTGAAACCTCGAATCAGATCATCGGAACAATACTTAGAGTACAAAGAAATTCGGAACAAACAAAATTGGTTTTGAAAGTTGGTTTTGAATAACTCGGAACCGAATTTTACTAAAACTCGGAGTTTAAAACTCGGAACATCTTCACTAAGTTTAAAACTCGGAACAAACACACAGTTTGTTATTTAAAACTCGGAACATCTTCACTAAGTTTAAAACTCGGAACAAACACACAGTTTGCTATTTAAAATTCGGAACATCTTCACTAAGTTCAAAACTCGGAACAAACACACAGTTCAAAACTTCGGAATGTTGAAAACTTGGAACTGAAAGACTGTTAATTCAGAATTATCGGAACTGTAAAACTCGGAATCAGCCAGAAACTTGGTGATTTAAAACTCGGAGCTTAACACTTTCAAAATTCGGAAGGTTGTTAGAAGTCGGAACAGTTGGAAACTCAGAACAACTGTAAAATTCAACACTTTCAAAACTCGGAAGGGTGTTAGAAGTTGGAACAGTTGGAAAGATGAACCTCGGAGTGAAACAGTTGAGCATTCAGAATCTTTTACCTCTGAAACAAACAAGAAAACTCGGAACTGATAACTGTTTGTAGATTTAAAGATTCGGAGCATCTTTACTATGTCCAAAAAAATACGGAATGGCAAAACTCAGACATAAACTTTAACAAAACCCGGAACTGAAGAGTTTTGAACAAAACTCGGAACTGAAAGGATTTGAACAAAATTCGGATTTGAACAAAATCGGTTTAAACAAAACTCGGAACTGAAAGGAGGATTTTAACAAAACTCGGATTTGAACAAAAACTCGGAATCAACTGTTGAACTGTGTTTGTTGTTTGTTAAGACGAACTTTGACAAAAACTAGAATACGTTTTTAAAACTCGGAATAAAATGAAGTTTTAAAACTCAGACTCACAAAGTTTTAAAACTCAGACTCACAAGGTTTTAAAAACTCAGACTCACAAAGTTTTAAAAACTCAGAACTCACAAAGTTTTAAAACTCAGAATACAATGAAGTTTTAAAACTCAGACTCACAAAGTTTTAAAACTCGGACTCAAGAAATGTACAAAGAAACTCGGATGAAGGACTAGGCTTAGAAACAAGTCTCCGGACTATCTTCCCAGTGTAAATTCACACTGGTTCACCAAAAACCCCAGAAATACAAACACAGAGTTTTAAACTCAGACAAACCTTTTTTGGATCAAAACCCTAGATCTCTAAAAACCCAGCAGTTCTCTCCAACACAGCTCGAATTTCTTCATATCTGGACCAAAATCTTCACGTCTTCAAGATGTTTGGCGGAAACAAACATCAAATCAAGAGCAATGGTGATTCAGAAGGCGGTTAGACCATTCCGAATCGGTAACTGATGTGTGTAAAATGCAACATATAAATTACATCAAATGAGGCATAAAACTAACCCTTTTTAGTACTAATATTGGAAAAAGAGTGTTTTTGTCTTCCTTTTGTATTTTCAGGATTAAATGAGCTCAAAAACGCAAAAGAAGCAAAAAGACAGCTAAATCCAACATAAATACAAGAAAAGGAACATTAGTGGATTGCCCGAACCCTCAACGGCACCTTCCAAAGCAAAATAGAGAAAACAGAAGGCTGAACACGCCCCGTGCTCAGCCAGCACGGGGCCGTGCCCAAGAAGCAGCAGAAAAGACAAACCTATAGAAGCTTCTATTGCCCACCACGGGCCGTGCTCAGCGGACACGGGGGGCGTGCCGAAAGTACTGCAGGCGCATTAATTGTAATTGCGAATTACAATTAATGAAGAGAGAGAGTGTCAGACGGGCACGGGGCCGTGTCCAGCTCTCTGTTCAGCCTATAAATAGGAGTGCTTGGATTCATTTCATCTCATCCCTTGGCACACCACCTCTCTCACACTTCATCCACCACCCACCACCATCACAACACCATCATCCACCACCATCATCCATTGTCCATCATAGAGTGTGTGAGTCGTCTCGGGATCCAAGATTGATCGTAAGAGTTCTTGACAATCAAGGCCATGTTTGCCTAAGTCTCTTACATCACTTGGTGAAGACAAAGTGTCTAGTATAATACTTTTTATTTCTAATCTTTTGCACTTTTTATTTGGTTTTGTATTAATGACTTTAATAACTAGTTACTTATGTTGAAGGTGATCTTTCCTTATCGTTTGTCCGTGGTGTCTTGGCATTATTTTACTGTCTATATAAAATAAAGGATTTTCACCATTCATATCTCCACGGTCTATATGGAGGTATGTTGGCTACCTGGTAGGGGGTTAAGGGAACGGTTTGGTAAAGGTCTTGCCATTGTCCAGCGTTTAGAGGTCCTGCAATGGACCTGGGTCAAATTTAGTAGGACCTCCTTCAATACTTCACGGTATTGGATGGCGGGGGTCCAAACTCTTTGATCCCCTCATAAGTTAACTACTATTAATACTATAACCCGGCTATTTAGGACTGTATCCCTGCTGACTCAGACTACTTAGTCGAGGGTAACGTCACCGCCAAAAGCGGGGCCTACCACAATACTGCATTAATAACTTAATTCATTATCTTCCAATAATCCACCCCTTTAGGATTGTATCCCTGCTGACTCAAACTACTGGGGTGAGGGTAACGTCACCTTCAAAAGAGGGCCCTACTACAATAACTAAGATAATCTCTTAATTATGTGCAAAAGTGCGGAAATAATCAAAGGTTATACTAGATACGAGTCGGAACCAAGTGATTCATCTTGTCTATCTGTTTTTATTTTATTTTTATTTTCAGCATTTTAGTTAGTTTTTATTTTTATTAGTTTAAAACATTTTTCTAAACTTTTATTTTGGTTAGACGTTGAGGATAAACCGGTATTAAAAGCTCTTGTGTCCTTGGACGACCTCGGTATCTTACCAACGCTATACTACACTCAACGATGGGTGCACTTGCCCATATGTGTGTTTAGTGTTAGTGAAATATCGTGTTTTATAAATTTAAAACTTGGCTAAAATAAGTGTTAAAAAAGGGCTTAAAATATACACCTAAAATATACGACACTTCGCACGCATCAAGTTTTTGGCGCCGTTGCCGGGGACACAAGGATTTTAAGAAAGTTAGGAATCAACGGCCTAATCATCTTTTATTTTTCTTTTTTATTTTTTAGGATTTTCTTAGTTTTTCAGCTTCTGCAGAGCTCAGCACGGGCCGTGCCCGCTGAACACGCCCACGTGCTCAATCATTGGAACTGGCAATCCTGTTTTACATCAGACAGTAAGCTGAACACGGGGCCGTGTCCACTCAACACGCCCCCGTGCCCAAGTTTCAGTTACTGAAAACAGAACCGTTAGATCCCGACGGTTGGTAATTTCTGACATAAACATGAGTGATAGTAATTATTTTTACTTTCGGCACTCTTATGGTACGTGGTGTCAATTATGTGGTGGCGAACATGAAGAAGTAAAATGCTACTTCCTAAATTATAGGCCCCACTACATGGACCCACGATCTTCTCACAACCTTAAGAGGGGCGAAAGTAAAAATAAGCACTATTTCTCCCTCGAATGCGCCCAGCCAGATATTCTAGGGGAAATGTTCCTTAGCGAATTATTTCAACTAGAAGAGCTAATTCTGAAATGGATAGAAGAGCTTAGGAAGGATTTTATTGATCCGCCCCAAGACGATACCCATGAAGAAATGTTGGAACCGCATTCCGACAACCTCGTTGCTCCCGAAAATACCTTCGTACCTAGCAAAGACTTGGACGATAGTCGTCCCTGTGTCGATTGTGCCGTGAAGGACTCTCCATCGACTTCGTTCGGTGCATACATAGACCTGAGCGATTCGGCATATACCTTCTTTAACAAGAGCCCGGAAAAGGGTTGGACTTGTCCACCTAGAATGAAAATAGGAATTACCCTCACCGACAACCTCTTGCGTTCTCGCCTTAGTCTAGGACAATTAAGGTATATTAGGCACTTTGGGGTTGTTCCAACCAGTCAGGAACCACCCGATACAATCAAGTTCCTTAAAAAACTAGACAACTTCATAAAACAGTCCGTAGACACGGGGCCGTGCCCAGCCAACACGCCCCCGTGTCCATCGAAAGATTCCTTTCTGATCAGTACGTCAGAATACGGACAAACTGCGTCAGAACTCCACCTGCACACGGGGCCGTGTCCACTGAACACGGGGCCGTGTCCAGGTTGCTGTCATTTTCTATAAATGCAGCCAAGAATTCTGCACATTGGACCAACTTGGGGCAGAGATTTGCAGGAATCTTCTCTCAAACTATCCTAGGTAAGTCTAAAAGAAGGTTCCAACAACCCATCTTGTCCCTTCCTCTCTTAGTAATTTCCTTCTTCTTCATCTTTCTCCAAGAACTACCATTGAAAGTTTGGAATTCCTCCAACTCTATGGTAGGGATAAATGAGTTTTGTTCAAGGAATCTTGGTAAAAACATGTTATGAAACATGGTTTTAAGTTATAATAGCCAAAAAGGGCCTACAACATTCAGAAAATAACTTAAAAATACAAGTTTCCTTGTTCCAAAACTCTGCAGAAAGATGGACACGGGGCCGTGCTCAGTGAGCACGGGGCCGTGTCCGGTTACTGTTTCATTAAATAAGCTATTTTTAGTTTATTTTTCGTAGGATGTCGAGTGAAAACAGCGATACATCTTCTGTGCATTCGTCAAACAACCGAAGAGGAAGAAGACCCTCCATTGAAGCTACACTTGTTCACTATGTGATAGCATTAAGGGAGGCTCTCGACGAAATGACTTCAGTAGAGGAGGTCCTTATCGACCGTATTAACGATCTTACGATGGGACTTGAAAGCAGCTTCCAAGAAATTAACCTCTTGCACCAGAGGTTAAATATTCTTGTAGCACCTCCAATGGAACCAGTCCTTCCTCAGCAGGATTGGAACCTGGCTCTCGGAATCAACAACCCTACCGGGTGGGAAGACTTTCCGGCGGAACCTCCCATGGAACACCAACAAGAGATCCCGGTGGAAGTTGAAACTCCTCAAACTAATGCCAACGAGCCTTCTTTTCTCCTTCCAAGGGAGATAGAAGAATGGCTCGCCGACATTTGAGGAGAACCGCACTCGGAAGAAGGAGTTCACTAAGGCCTTGTTTAACCAAGATTGTGTATTTCTTGGAAATTTTGCTAAATTAAAATAAAGTAAAGGCTAGGACTCCATGGTTTGTTATTTCTTTTATCTAGTTTAATTTAGGAGTATGTAAGTTCTCTCTATGATGAAATGAAATGATGGTTTTAATGTTTGGATGGTTTGTAATGAATAAAACACACTCATGGTGGTAAAGGATGAAAAGGGGAACGAGAAAAATGATCCCATGCACAAGAACGAGGCAACCCGACAATTTTCTCCCTTTCAGAAGGTTCAACACGGGTCGTGCCCAACCAACACGGCCCCGTGTCGAACCACCTGCAGAAAACGCCCAGTACAGGTAACTGGACACGGGCCGTGTTCACCCAACACGCCCCTGTGTCCAGACTTCTGTTTCTCTTATTTCAATTTTGTTACTGGCACTTGAACACGGGGCCGTGCCCGGATAACACGGGGCCGTGTTCAGTGCCCAGTAACACAAATTTTTGCTTTTTAAACACTATTTTACACATCTAATCAACCTAAAAATTTATTTTTGGGACACATTGAGGACAATGTGTAATTTAAGTGTGGGGGGGATGCTAAAACCTTGAATTTTGCAAGTCCTAAATACAAGCCTTACACAAAACTCTATTGGAACCGCTAATCACCCCAAAGTTTTTCAAAAATTTCAATTTTTTTTACTTGTCTAGGTTTAACTCGGGAAATTCAAGCTCTCAAAAAGGTTATATTTTTACAAATTTACAACCGATAGCGTAGTGATAAAAAGAACCAACATAAGAAAATTATGAAAAGGCATGACAAACTTATTTAAAATTTGATTATATATACTTGATCACATAAAAACCCATTCCCACAAAAGTGAGTTTTGAGCCTTTATTGAGCACACAATTCCATATCATTTGACTAAATGCTCATTTTTCGTTTCTTGTGTGAATAGCCGCTTGGTTCTTACGACTCTAGAACTTGCCATAACAATACATTCCCGGTCCTTATCAACTTAAACCCGAGTAAGTAAATGATGGAGGCATTAGGACTAACATTTTTTTTTCTACACCATTATTTTTCTTTTTCTTTTACCACCTACCCAAAAATCCCCCTAGTTAGCCCCTTTGAGCCTAAACCTTTTCGTTTCATCACCCAAAACAAAAACCCTTTCACCCACCAAAACCTTTTTTCATTTTTTACCCTTTATTTTAGTAGCAAGTTCGGTTCTTCGTAAAAAAAAAAAAAAAAAAAAAAAAAAAAAAAAAAAATTAATGAAGCAAAAAGAAAATAAACAAACAAAGTAATCAAAAATAACTTTGTTTGAATAAAAGCTTCATTAAAAAAAAAAAAAAAAAAAAAAAACGAAAACCGACACTTGTTACGCTTTTTGCCTTTTTTTTTACTAACCACTAACCCAATCACCTACCTTTAACCCTAGCCAACCCTTAACCCACAAAGTCCTCTTGATATCTACAAAGGTATAAAAGTTAAAAAGGAGGAGGTTTGATTTTTTTTGGCAAGCCTATGGTAGGAATAAGTTCCAGGACCGCTCTCGAGTGATTCACTAAAAATACACCTTCGGCCGAGTGTGAGTGATTTCCCCGCGAGGTATGTGAACTTGTATATAAATAGAATTTTTAAAAAAATATGTTATGCCCAATTAAGTAATTTCTTTTATGAACAGTTCTAAATAAATCATTACGAATAGGAGTGTAAAAAAATAAAAATAAAACCCCAAAAAGATCTTGGAAATCCCGACACTCTATGACAAGCCCAAAACCTTCTCTTCTACCTATTCCATTTGAGAGTGTAAGCCAAATATTAAAGAGTTTTGCTTGAGGACAAGCAAAAGTTCAAGTGTGGGGGTATTTGATGTGTGTAAAATGCAACATATAAATTACATCAAATGAGGCATAAAACTAACCCTTTTTTAGTACTAATATTGGAAAAAGAGTGTTTTTGTCTTCCTTTTGTATTTTCAGGATTAAATGAGCTCAAAAACGCAAAAGAAGCAAAAAGACAGCTAAATCCAACATAAATACAAGAAAAGGAACATTAGTGGATTGCCCGAACCCTCAACGGCACCTTCCAAAGCAAAATAGAGAAAACAGAAGGCTGAACACGCCCCGTGCTCAGCCAGCACGGGGCCGTGCCCAAGAAGCAGCAGAAAAGACAAACCTATAGAAGCTTCTATTGCCCACCACGGGCCGTGCTCAGCGGACACGGGGGGCGTGCCGAAAGTACTGCAGGCGCATTAATTGTAATTGCGAATTACAATTAATGAAGAGAGAGAGTGTCAGACGGGCACGGGGCCGTGTCCAGCGGACACGGGGCCGTGTCCAGCTCTCTGTTCAGCCTATAAATAGGAGTGCTTGGATTCATTTCATCTCATCCCTTGGCACACCACCTCTCTCACACTTCATCCACCACCCACCACCATCACAACACCATCATCCACCACCATCATCCATTGTCCATCATAGAGTGTGTGAGTCGTCTCGGGATCCAAGATTGATCGTAAGAGTTCTTGACAATCAAGGCCATGTTTGCCTAAGTCTCTTACATCACTTGGTGAAGACAAATTGTCTAGTATAATACTTTTTATTTCTAATCTTTTGCACTTTTTATTTGGTTTTGTATTAATGACTTTAATAACTAGTTACTTATGTTGAAGGTGATCTTTCCTTATCGTTTGTCCGTGGTGTCTTGGCATTATTTTACTGTCTATATAAAATAAAGGATTTTCACCATTCATATCTCCACGGTCTATATGGAGGTATGTTGGCTACCTGGTAGGGGGTTAAGGGAACGGTTTGGTAAAGGTCTTGCCATTGTCCAGCGTTTAGAGGTCCTGCAATGGACCTGGGTCAAATTTAGTAGGACCTCCTTCAATACTTCACGGTATTGGATGGCGGGGGTCCAAACTCTTTGATCCCCTCATAAGTTAACTACTATTAATACTATAACCCGGCTATTTAGGACTGTATCCCTGCTGACTCAGACTACTTAGTCGAGGGTAACGTCACCGCCAAAAGCGGGGCCTACCACAATACTGCATTAATAACTTAATTCATTATCTTCCAATAATCCACCCCTTTAGGATTGTATCCCTGCTGACTCAAACTACTGGGGTGAGGGTAACGTCACCTTCAAAAGAGGGGCCTACTACAATAACTAAGATAATCTCTTAATTATGTGCAAAAGTGCGGAAATAATCAAAGGTTATACTAGATACGAGTCGGAACCAAGTGATTCATCTTGTCTATCTGTTTTTATTTTATTTTTATTTTCAGCATTTTAGTTAGTTTTTATTTTTATTAGTTTAAAACATTTTTCTAAACTTTTATTTTGGTTAGACGTTGAGGATAAACCGGTATTAAAAGCTCTTGTGTCCTTGGACGACCTCGGTATCTTACCAACGCTATACTACACTCAACGATGGGTGCACTTGCCCATATGTGTGTTTAGTGTTAGTGAAATATCGTGTTTTATAAATTTAAAACTTGGCTAAAATAAGTGTTAAAAAAGGGCTTAAAATATACACCTAAAATATACGACACTTCGCACGCATCAGTAACCATGCTCTGATACCACTGTGAAAGCACCGGATCGATGACGAACATCAACATTGCACTTGATTCAAGACATGAAGAACAATCATAAACACCAAAGATAGAAAGAAGTAGAAGATGAACCCTTTAATATTGAATCAGTCATCACAGATTACACAAACCAAAGGAGTATACATCATCTACAAGCTGGTTTAGATCACAAAGATCTAAACCCTAGCTTTCTCTCACTAACACCTAGTCTCTCTCTCTCTCTAGGATGTGCACACCAGGAGGAACAAGAAGTTAGGAGAGGTGCACAAAGCTTCTTGATCGATCGATCAATGCTTGCCCTAATCCTATACAACACATATATATAGACTAGGGACTAAAACTCGGACAAAATACTCTACATAAAAACCCTGACTTTTGTCCCTAACATAAACCCCTGACAAAAGTCCATGACATAAACTTGGACAAATTGTCCAAGGTTAAACCTTGGACTAAGTTTCAAGACATGTACAATAAAGACCCTAACAATTGGAAAGCATGCACTTATCACCCAAAGTGCATTAACAAACTCCCCCTTGATCAGTGCATGGTCTTTATGTGGTCTTGAATTCTTCATTATCGTTGACTTTAACTTGGACTTCTGCTTTGGTTGACCAGAACTGATAAGAGACAGTTACCCTGCAGGAACTGCACTTACAGTCTCCCCCTTAACTGTTGCAATCAGTTCTGTCTAACACTGATATCTTCAGTCACTGGATACTGCACTTACAATACGTATATATATAGTTTTTGAATCTGTGTAAATTGTTGTCTACAATATTTGCATGTGTTAATCCACTTTGAGCAGGTTATCGCGAATGAGAATTGGCATAAAGTTGCGTCAGGATAATGAAGTGGAAACCCGAGCCTGCGCTAATCCTCCGTTGTGCCACAACAACAATGTGGCGTGAAGCAAGGAGATGTGGCTTGTCTTGAAGATTGTAGGTGTAAGCGAAACTTTATTTTAGCCAATGTGTTTTTGCGTATACCCAAAGTGGTGCGTGCATTTGTAGCACAGTTTACGTTTTGTAAGCGTTTTCATATATGGCTAAGCATGCGCGCGCGGGCGACACACACGCTCGTATGTAAAGCAGCAGGGTCGCATGGATATTAGCGTGCTTGCATGTGTAGCAGCAAGCTCGCCTGGAGACTGGCGTGCTCATATGTAAAAAAGCCTGCGCGTATGGCGACTTACGTGCTCGTATGTAAAAGAGCATGCACATATGGCGACTTTCGTGATCGTAAGTAAGGGATCATGTGCGTATGGAGACTTACGTGCTCGTATGTGGAGCAGCAGGCTCGCATGGAGGCCGACGTGCTGGTATGTAAAGGAGCATGCGCGCGTTGCGACTTACGTGCTCATATGTAAAGAAGCATGCGCACGTGGCGGCTTACGTGCTCGTATGTAAGCGAGCATGCGCGCGAGGCGACTTACGTGCTCGCTTGTAAGTAAATTAGCATGCGCGCGTGGCAACTTACGTGCTCGTATGTGGAGCAGCAGGCTCGCAAGGAGACTGAGATGCTCGTATGTAGAGCAGCAGACTCGAATGGAGGCCTGTGTGCTCATATGTAGAATAGCATGCGCGCGTGGCGACTTACGTGCTCGTATGTAGAAGAGCATGCGCGCGTGGCGACTTACGTGCTCGTATATACAAGAGCATGCGCGTGTGGCGACTTACGTGCTCGTATGTAGAAGAGCATGTGCGCGTGACGACTTACGAGCTTGTATGTAAAAAAGCATGAGCGCGTGGCGACTTACGTGCTCGTATGTAAAAGAGCATGCACGCGTGGCGACTTACGTGCTCGTATGTCAAAGAGCAGGCGCGTGTGGCGACTTACGTGCTTGTATGTAAAAGGTTGTATCAGAAGATAATACCTGTAATATCCCCCTGTTGGACGTTCGTCGCATGTCTATTTTTGAAGTAGATGACCGGTCTTGATTGTATTGGGGGTTACGCTATGACGGTTTATTACTGCTGAACAAACGTTAGTAATATTGGATTTGAATAATAATAATAAGCAATGATACATGTATGCGTAATAAATATCATATGGTTATGAATTGCTAAAACGTTTAACTACTAATCTCGTCGTTAGATTGATTTCATGTGCTAGGCTCTAGCCAACTTGTTATTGGAGACATTGTATTATAATTATACCTTACTAGATAATTCAGGTGTTACCAAACAGGAAATTCATGTAAATGGGGTCCATATGCTAGACAATGGCATGTCAGAGGAGTCACGAGCCAATAATTCTAATTTACATGTATTTTTGCCACCCAAATGTGGATCATGATTGCTTTTTGACTTTTCAAAGTGATTTATCAATTTATCACTTCAAAAATTTAAGTCTAGCATTTTAAATGATGTGCCAGCGTAGGTATAGTTTCTCACGCACCGTATTGTTGTAAGAGGTGGGAGTTTACTCGCGTGACGGAGTACTCGCACGGCAAAGTATGCTTCGTGCTATAGAGGTTACCCGCGCGGCGGGGTATGCTCGTGTAACGGAGTTTACCCGCGTGACGGAGTACTTGCGCGGCGAAGTATGCTCGTGCTACAGAGGTTACCCGCGCGGCGGAGTATGCTCGTGTAACGGAGGTTACCCGCGTGACGAGGTACTCGCGCGGTGAAGCATGCTCGTGTTACAGAGGTTACCCGCGGCTGCTGAGCTTGTCCAAAGGAGGCGAACATTGTCCGCACGACGTAGCTGGTCTGGCAAGGGCGGGACACGTTTATGTTTTGAAGGATTGTACAAAACGACAATATCCTTTTTAATGAAAATGATAGCTCTATTTAACCAAATTGTAAGTGGGTTTTTATCCAACAAAATTGTAAAACTCATTTTTGATGACAGGTGTCTCGGAAATGTGGTAATTATATTCTGGTGAGAATGTCACGAACTTCCAAAAGCTTTTAATTGCAGTTGGCATGCAGGGTTCAGTGCATGCTTTACTTCACTTGTTTGATGCAAAATGACAAATTTGCCGATAAAAATTATAAGCATGCACAATGTGCGCGGAGCTTTACCGAAGGATGCGGAGTTGCTCATAGGGAGTTGGATCTTCCCGGGGTGCGCAAGACTCCAACAAGCAGGTGCCTCTAGTGCGCGGGTGACAGAGAGTGTGTCTTACATGCGTAGGTGCACGAAAATGTATGTTGTGAAACTTTTCTTTTGAAGTGGCGCAGGGTGTGTTTGGATACTCAATTCTATGCTCTACACTAGATCCTTGCATCCACCAGTGTATGAGCATTTCCAAGTACAGATATTTGTGTCTTATAAATAGTAAAATAAACATATATCAGATGAAGGCAAAGGTTTACCTTTGAAAAGCTTATTCGCGCCGCATGTTAGAGATTAACGATTGCGATTTTCTGTGTGCCTCAATCATCAGATGACATGAAGGTTGGCGGTGCGTTGTAACGCTTCCTAGCCGAATCGGTGTCTTCGATACCCGCGACGGCTGCTAATAATTCTCTGATGTGGATGCGCGAGCGTCACCCTGAGATATCTTCATGCGCGTGGCGGTGGACGGTCATGCCATATGTGCACAGTGGCGGATGTCGTTCAACTTTGATGATGCGCGGTTGTCAGCATGAGATGTCTGAATGCGCGCGGTGCAGAGGTACGTCCCGGCGCGCATGGTGGTTGTTGATGCGTGACGTCACATACCGGTGATTGTAGGCCAGAAGTTGCAGGATGGTTATCCACCATTAATGGAGGATGTTTGGAGCGCATCAAAAATTTGCATGACGACAAATGGTGGGTGTGAAGATGTACCGTTGTGAACACATAGTACACTTTTCCTGCCACATGTTAGGATGTGTTCCCTTCACCCAATTTTATGAACAATAGGATAATACCTTGTGCAGTATTAATTGTAACTTTTCCCACTACAAATTACTTTTTAAAAGCCCAGTGCACGTTTTGTTTGGAAATGTTTACAACTGTCAAACACCTATTTTTTTCAATAAAAAATGGATTTAATGTTCATCCATATGATACGTAATGTATCTCAAACTTTTCAAATTTTTTATTCAACAAAAACATCTTTGAGAATGATGCCTAAGTTGTTCAACTACATCTGATAATTGAAATAGGCAGGGAGTTGAAAAGGTAATCTCTGGATTTGCATTTTCGTACAGAAAAAGGGTTCAACCGAAAAAAGAAAACCCGGATCTTGATCTTGAGGGAAACCCAAATCTTGAGTTTTTTTTTACAGAATATTGTGTGTAAAATTACAATGAGCAGACTGTTATCAAATATTTTAAAGTTTAAATGAACACACCTATGGGATTTCTCGATTTGAAGATCGAGAGTGTGATTTCAAGCATACAGATCTGAATAGCAGAGGAGAGAACCAGATGTGATCAACAAATGTATAAACTATTCGGTGGGCGCCAATGAAGAAACACGGAATCACCGCCGGGATGATTGGACCGCTTTCTCTGAGAGGGTGAAGAATCACACCTTGTTCTTACTCTTGAACCTAGATCTGCAATGGAGAAGAGAAGAAAGTGGAGCTGTAGAGATGACCGGTAGGGGAAAGAATCCCCTGTTTCCAGTAACAAAAGTGTGGCGGCTCCATCTTCTCCTCCAATAATGAGGTGAACACCTCTTTATATAGGAGATATGGGCCTCCCCTAACCTCAATGGGCCAAGCCCAGTTAGGGGTTATCTCTACAAGTCTCCAGCCCAAAGTAGTGTAAACTACATCGCGTTGGGCCTCGCGGTTGGGTTAGTAAGCAACAATAATAAATAATTAGTATAAAAGCAACAAGTAACGGGAAGTCCGACCGCTCGGGTCGGGTCTAATACCGTACCCCATCAGACTTGTATGTTTTTTAAACCTGCATATGAACCTACCACTCGTTACTATTATCCCCACTGCTCACTAGCATTGGCACTATCCTACTATCGACCAGCACCATCTACCATCAACCACCACCATCTACCATCAACCACCAAAGTCCACTATCAACATTCACTTACATGTGCCTTATGCTTGTTGAAACTGAATAACGATTTTGTTAGAAGCAATGGAATTTGCCTTAAAGATGTACATTATCTTTTATGGTGTTAAATCGCGCCTAGGCGGTGCCTAGGAGGTCATTAGTCGCTCATCGGAGGTCTGTCGTCTCGATATTGCCAAATCGCTCAATCTAGGCAGTCAAAATCAAATTAGGTCAAAGTTTGAAAAAATCGGTCAAAAGTCGCCTATAATCGTCCCAAATCGGTCAAAACTGAATCAGATATTAGTCAAAATTCGACCAAATTGGTTAAGTGCAACGAATTATTACCTTAACTTGAACAAAAAATAGATGTTTTTCCATGATTTTGAACCATTGTATAGATAACTGGGTGCGATATTCTGATGAAGAATGAGACGGGGAGCGGGAAAACGGCGTATGATGAAAGTGGGGATGATTAGGGTTATTTAAGTTTGGGTCTTTTAACATATAACCCCCTCCATCTTCATTAGTTTATATTTAGTCCTTATACTTGTGAATTTATATATAAAAGATATAAAACTAATGGTATATGTATATAAATTCATAAAATTATACACATAAAGTCCATTCCGATTAATCCCAATTAACCCCTAGGCGGCAACTCACCGCCCGACTAGCGCCTAACGCTTTCTACAACATTGGTTACCACTAATAATAAGCGTATTAGAATATTAAAATATGAGGCAAATGAGGTGGTGAGACGTTGTCAAGGATCACGATTGTGATGTCTTTAATCATCCACACAATGCTCATCCTTAACCCTTACATTTTGTATAGAGTAAATTACTGTTTTGGCCCCTGTGGTTTAGCCAGTTTAACCATTTCAGTCCAAAAAGGAATCTTTTAACATGTTAGACCCCGAGGTTGCATTTTTTAACGGTTTTGGCCCTTGACACTAACTTTGTTACTTTTTTTGCAGTTAAGTGTAAGGATAATTAAGTAATTATATATCTTAGGGGCTGTTTTTGATAATTACAAAGTTCTTTTAATATTTAAGAGATTATTATTGCAATTACTCAAGTTTTTTTATTATTTCGTTATTTTAACTATTATTATTTAACACAATATGTTTTATATATATATATATACAATTAATATGTATTTTCGTTAAGCATTTGTTTTTTTATAAACGTCGTTTAAAAAAAACATTTGTTTTTAACCTTTTTTTAAAACCGTGTATCGTTTTTTAAATTATTCATTTTTAAACCGTTTGTTTATTAAAATCGTTCTTTTTTAAGTTGTTTGTCTTTTAAGGTTTTTTTTAACGATTCATTTTATTTTTTTCTTTTTAAAATCATTTTTTAACTTTTTTAAACAACACGTTATTTTAAGTCGTTAATTTTACGTTTCTTTTTAAACCGTCCTTTTAGAACCGTTTTTGAAATCATTTATTTTTTAAACTTTGTATTCAGTTTACTTGTAGCCGTTTAGAGAAAAGGAACTTCAGAAAATGAACAATTTCAAAAATCGATGGAATTTAAAACCGATCTATTTTAAATGAACTAGTGGTTTAAAAAACGAAGATTAAAAAAATGACGTTTATAAAAAAACAAAATCTTAAAAAATAAGTTAACACGTGTAAGGAACTAAAAAACACATGAATTTAATAAACGAAAGGTAAAAAAAATAACGAATTTTGAATAAACAAACGTTTCAAAGAAATGGAAGATTTGAAAAACAAATAAATCATTCTAAAAAAAGTTTGAAAAATGACCGATCTTTTGCAAACTTTTTATTAGAATGTTTCTTTCTTTTCAAATCTTACATTTATTTTGTTTTTTATATACGTCGTTTTGTAAAATTTAAAAAATCAAAGACCTAAAGTGAGTAGTTTAGAATGTTTAAAAATAAATGATTTTAAAAAGAATGGAAAAAAATAAAGTGTTAAAAAATTTAAAAGACAAACGACTTTAAAACAAACAATTTAAGAAACAAACGGTTTAAAAAGGAACAATTTTAAAAATGATAGAGGGTTTAAACAAAATGTAAAATAACAAATTATTTTTAAAACGACTTTTATAAAAATAAACGGATAATGAAAATACATATTTATTTGTATATTTATAACGTATTTTGTTAAATAATAATCGTGAAAATAACGAAATAATAAAAAAACTTAAATAATTTTATTAATAATCTCTTAAATATTAAAAGAAGTTTTTAATTATCAAAGCCACCCTTAAGGTATATAATGACCGAATTACACTTACACTTAACTGCAAAAATGTAACAAATTAATGTCAGGGGCCAAAACCATTATAAAATACAACTTCAATATTTGATATGTTAAAAGATTTTTTTTTTACTGAAATTGTTAAACTGACTAAACCACAGGGGCCAAAACACTAATTTACTCTTTTGTGTATTATGTGGTGTTGTAATCAGTGTTGTAAAAATTTGTATTAATTGGCGCCTAGGCGCTTGTCGGGCGTTGACTGATTAATTTTGAGGTAGTCGGACCATTAGTCGGTAGTCGGTCCAAGTCGGTGCAAGGCGGCCCAAATCGGCCCAAGTCGGCCAAATCGTTTCTAGTCGGCTCACTCTTTTTTAGTTTAAATTTGGCCCAAACAAATGTTTTTAACCATTAAATACATGACCCAAGTTGTTTGGTTCCAACCTAGGCAAAAAAAACATGTTTTTAACCCATTAAAACATATTCCATGAGGTCATGATTAATATGTTAATGTTTGAATGTTTAAATACTTAAATTGCTATGTTTTAAACTTCATTGTTTAAATTTTTGAACTATTTTTAAGTATTATATTGATATTACTGAATGATTAAATACTTGATTTGCTATGTTTTAAACTTAGTTGTATGAATTTTGAACTATTTTGAACTATTATATTGATATCAATGTATGTGTATATATATAAATTTAAAAATTATATATATAAATTCCGGTCCGACGAATCCCTAGTCAGTACTCCACGGCTCGACTGGCGCCTAGCGATCTCAACAAGGTTGTAATCATTAGTCCATATATCCCTATTCAAGTGTATTATGTGGTGTTGTAATCATTAGTCCATGTATCCCTATTCAAATCTCATTACAAAAAATACTGTAATCTTTAATATATATTTAAGGGTTATTGGATTTTATCACCCTTAACTATTAGTCATTGGCCGCTGTCACCCTCAACTATCACTTTGACGCCCGCCACCCTCAACTTAATACTTAGTGTATTATGTTATCAGATCACTAACTTTTGATCTTGTTACTATACTTTTGGGGGTGTCCTAAGATCCCTAAAACCTTCCCAAGATCCGTATGGCACCCCAAAAATTGTAGTAACAGGATCAAAAGTTAGTGGTCAGTTAACGACGTGGTGACAGAACACACTAAGTGTTTAGGGGTGACATGAGTCAAAATGATAGTTGAGGGTGACAACAACTAATAGCCAATAGTTAGAGGTGATAAAATCTAATAACCCTATGTTTAATAATGCACACAATGCTGACCCTTCCCTACAATGATTTTTTTTTTCTTTTAGGTTTTTGTTTTTTGTGGTTTATTTCCTATATATTACACCTTCTAATCTTTAATATTTCATAAGGCCCCTTAAGTTTGATAAATTCATTTTTAGCCCCTACACTTAAGGTTACTTTTTTTGTTTACCCCCTGTAGTTTAGTTGTTTGATTTCTTTTTCATCTTTCTTTAACCGATTTACACTACAACCACTTTAACAAAGTTATCATTTTGAGTTTTTATCAAACATTTTAGTATAATAGCCGGTTAAGAAAACCGTAGATAATATTACATCAAAGTATGTAAGAACTTACATGATATGATAATTTTATGTTCGAATTTAGTAATACAAATGAATTGCAAAGATCATATGATCTTGGTTTTAAAAAGCGTGAAGCACACAAAAGCGACGAGTTCTAAAACCGAAGCACGAAGCGCAAAAGCGGCGGGATTTTCGTACGCGAGGCGCAAAGTATTAATATAACATTTTTAAATTAGATTTATATAATATTTACTATTATATTAATCTTTTTACAATAAAACTTTAGATAAATAAAAGATGTATATCATTTAATCTTAACTAACCTCTATTTACAACATAAAAAGCTAAAGAGTAAACTGCCATTTTGGTCCCTGTGGTTTGGCCAGTTTTGCCACTTTAGTTCAAATCTCAAACTTATTACATCCAGGGCCCTGTGGTTTGCATTTTGTTGCCATTTTAGTCCAAAATCCAAAAAACCCCATTTTTGACTGTTGAGAGTTGCCTATTTTGTCCTTTAGTGCAGGGTATTTTGGTCATTTATGTTTTATTTAAAGCAATTCATTATAAAAAACCCCAAAATATAAACCCCCCCAGATCTTCATCATCTTCAACCTCAACCCCCTCAACCTCAACCCCCTGATCATCATCATCTTCAACCTCATCATCTTCAACCACCAACACCCCCCTCTCGCCGCCAAGCACCACCACCTGCCACCACCCTCTCGCACCCCCTGCAACCACCGCCCAACTACCCACCCCCACCCTCATCATCTTCAACCTCATCATCTTCCTTCCCTAAACTGCTTCTCTCTCCTATCAAAATACCGAATCAAAACTAAGAACTATAAGAAAAAACTGAAACAAAACCTAATTTGAAATGAAAACATCAGAAACAATCAAACAACATCACATCTCATTTTCTTCTTCTACGACAGATGAGCAACACTCTATCACAAACAATCAGATCAAAATATTTCTGATTTCGATTCAGATCTGAAACTCAAACTCAAAACTCAAAGCTGAAACTCAAAGCTCAAACCCCTGATTTCGATTCAGATCTGAAACTCAAAGCTCAAAACCCTAACTGACTCTCTCTCTTCTCTCTCTCCTCTTTCGATCAAAATATTTCGATTCAGATCTGAAACTCAAACTCAAAACTCAAAGCTGAAACTCAAAGCTCAAACCCCTGATTTCGATTCAGATATGAAACTCAAAGCTCAAAACCCTAACTGACTCTCTCTCTTCTCTCTCTCCTCTTTCATGTAGATCTGCCATTGTACAAGTCGATTTCGTCATATTAGAAACCCTAGAACCGAAACCCAACTGCAGATTGTATATGAAGAGGATCTGAGTGCTCGATTGAATGGGTGCTCGATTGAATTGTTTGAGGATCTGAGTGCTCGATTGAATTGTTTTTGCAGAAAGATGAAGAGTGCTCGTTTTTGCAGAAAGATCTGAGTAAGAAAGATGAGAGAGAGAGAGAGTTCTGTATAAGAGAGAGAAAGATGAGGATGGTGATTTAGGGTATTTTATATACATAAGTGAGTTATAATAATTACAAAATACCCAAAATGCCCCTGAGAATAAAGACAAAATAGAAGGGTTTAAGTAGGAGAATCTGGTCAAATTTGAAATTTGGACTAAAATGGTAACAAAATGCAAACCACAGGGCGTTGGATATAATAAGTTTGAGATTTGGACTAAAGTGGCAAAACTGGCCAAACCACAGGGACCAAAATGGCAGTTTACTCAAAGCTAAATGTACAAATTAAAGAAGCACAACTCTTAGTGAAATAAGAAAAAAATAAACAATTAAAAAACGTTTTAGGTTAAAATTAAAAAAAGTAAAAACATTAAGGTCTGATGATGAAATATGCAACTTAATTAATAAAAAGAAATTTAGGTTAAAATTTATGAAAACAAAAACATTGGGGATGAAATATGTAAATAAAAGAGTTTTAGGTTAAATTAGATGGAAAGAAAAGCAGCCGTCAGGATCTTTTTTTTTTTTTTTTGAACGGCCAACATAATCAATCTCGAGTACTATCGGGGCACCCACTGGACCAAACGGAGTACTCCGAGAGTAACCCGAGTCCACCACCAATTCCGGGGAAAACCCGGCAACCCACCCGCCCGTAGGCACGACGGTGAAATTACCGGTAAAACCCGTTTGGCTCAAGGATCGAACTCAGGTTTCCCTGGGTCTCCTATCATTGCCAACCAATGCCTCACTTTGCACCAAGTGAGAGTTGAACTTGTATCTCTCAAGAGAAATGCAAGTCTTCCACCACTTGATCTAGAGATCATTCAGCCGTCAGTATCTACAGCCTCCATCTCTATCGTCTGCTCCATTTTCACTAGGATTCTTCATCATCATCGCAGGTAAGGGTGTTTGGGATTCCTTTTAACTTCTGACTTATCACCTCTAAGAAGTCATAAGTGAGAAGTTAAAATTTCTTACTTCTCAATTTCGCCTTCTTCAAGCCATAAAAGTCCTTTCTTAGAGGTTGGTTGGGATTCATTTTAGCCATAAAAGTCCTTCTCGGAGGATGTTTGGGATTCCTTTTAACTTCTAAGAAGTCAATGAGTTAAAAGTTGGTGCAAAATAAGGAACCCCAAACACCCACAAGGTTTATTTTTTTCATCTTCATCACCATACTTGAGCATAAAACCTCAATTTCACGTCTTTGTACATAAATCGCACGCTTTGCGCCTTCGATTTCACCTTAAAAAGCGACAAAGGCACTCGTTTTTCGTACACAGCTCGCCTTTTGTCACTCAAGGCGATCCCCTTCGCGCCTTAGGTCGCTTTGCGCTTAGGCGCGCCTAAGGCGCGCTTTTTAAAACCAAGCATATGATGGTTCAATCACAAAAAATATGTACAGTGAATTGCATAGAAACCATGCTTCCGACTGAATTTGAAAAGGTCAGTTAACAGTGGAAATAAACAAACATATATTTTGGATAAATAGAAAATTATACAACAAAAAGCATAAAATAACACACATCTAGTTACCACATGTTGTCATAAATGATAATTGAGACATTTAAAACAGATCACACCTGATTCTTGATTGCAGGACACTTTCTGAAGTTAGTTGCCTGCTCAAACCCATAGGCAATCTCTATCAACGTTGGCTCTGAACCCTTTAAACCTCCAAAGCATATACCATAAGGACCCCCATTTTTATCATACCCGGCTGGCACGCTGATTCCTGGGTATCCCCCAATTGCAAGAACGCTAGAACCGTATGAATATGGCGTTACTAACGCATCCAAATTGTTATCATTCATCAACTTCTCAAACCCGTATTTTGATGCTTTTGCTAAGTTTATTAATGCTTCCTTCTCTAACTTGCCTATACCATTCGTCTTCTCAGCTGCCAAAAACAAGTCTTGTGGGTAGTCGTTGATCTTTTCCTGCAATATAATACAATGGTGATATGAGTCCTTAAAGAACCATTCTTTAATAGTAATATTTTTTGTAACCATGAAAACCATTACTGGAAAACGAGTCATGGGACTCCATCACCAATACCCTGCTAACCAATGGGATCATCTAAAATACAGCTTGCGCTGGGTACTGTGCCGCCCCCTATAGATTATTCTGTAATAATAATACCCAAGGTCAACTGGTCAAGGTGTGATCTTTACTTACCAAATCAGCATGTTTCTTATTAAAGGCTATGACATCTGCTAATGCTCTCACGGGTGAAGCCACGAGCTTCTTCAAATAGGCATTCAAGGACAACTTGAACTCTGCAGATAGTGCTATATCCTCACCATTGAACATTGAAATAATATGGTTGAAGTTGATGATTTCCAAATTCTCTATCAGGATAGCCCCATTCTGCCTTGTTTCATGCAGAATTGCATGATATAGATTTTAAAACCAGATTTTAGAGACGAAAGTAAACGATGTACGGAAAAAGTCTGAATCTTTACCTTAATATATCAAAATGTTTCTCAAACTTATTCAAGGTTTCGGTGTCATTAGCAAATCCAAAGTAGGGATAAGCCCTCATTATCCCTAACCTCTTTCCTTTGAGTCCATCTAAAGTTAGGTGCTTTAGATAACCACCCTTGGGAATATACTTTGATGCCTTTCTGGTTGCAACTGCATCATTTTTATCAAAACCCACGATGGCATCAAGAACGTACACAGCATCTGCTACGGTCCTACACATCGGTCTGTCTTCACCGCATTTTCACAGGGAAAACAGTTAGCAAAGTTAAATGCAAGGCGAGAATGTATCCTTTAGACTTACCCAACTGTGTCCTGCCTAGGAGAAATTGGAATGACTCCTGCTCGGCTTGTGAGGCCTACAGTGGGTTTGATCCCAACAACTGAGTTGGCACTTGATGGACATAGAATTGATCCATCTGTTTCCGTGCCCAGTGATACAGTAACCATGTTTATTGCGACTGATATAGCTGATCCGGTGCTTGAACCACAAGGATCAAGAGTTGCTACATATGGGTTCTGCACCAATTCAATAAAATCTTTTAGGGGGTAACTTCACACAATAGCAACCAAGTTTTCCCAATTATTCCACTAACGTCACTCAACTTTCATAGGTGTTCCAATCTTGTGAAATTCTTATAAAAATGTAAAAAAAAAAAAAAAAAAAAGAATTAAGTGAAGCATATGCAACATACATGACTCTTGGTTACTATTTAACTATTATTTTTTTCCCAGTTTAACTTAAATAAATTTTTTTTATGAAACTTGGTTATTATTTTCACTGTTATCTCCTACTCCAGGTTAAGTTGAAAAAAAATATCGCTTAATAGTAACCAAATTCATATATTTTTATTTGTTAAAACTAATTTAAGAAAAATAACCACTTATAAAATATTCACAAGATTGAAACATCAAACGAAAGTAAATCAGCTTAAAAGGACTAAAAAAATACTTTAAATACAATCTCAAAGCAGCCATATTTAACAAGCTACATCTTATGTTGTGTTCATTGAGACATTTACACAAACACCTGGTGTGCTTAAATTTAAACACTTTTAAGAACTTACAACTGCCTGTTTAGCTCGAGCATTCCAACCACTAGGTGCAGAGGAGCTTCTGAAATGAGCCCATTCACTCAAGCTTGCTTTCCCAAGTATAACAGCCCCTGCTTCCCTCAACTTGTTAACCACACCGGCATCCCGAGGCACCACAGAGTTAAGAAGTGCGTAAGAACCCGCAGTCGTGTTAAGCTTATCTTTGGTTGCAATATTATCCTTCACCAAAATAGGGATACCATGCAACCCATTACACGAATTTGGGGCTTTATCATTCCGTTGTTGATCAGCTTTCTCAGCTTGAAGAATAGCATCTGGGTTCACTTCGATGACTGCTCGATAGATCGGATTGAGTTTGTGTATCTGCTGGATGTAGAAGTCAACTAAATCTTTGGATGTAAGTTTGTTCTGCTTGAAAGCTGCTTGAATGTCTTCGATTGTGGCTTCTTGGATGGTGAACTTAGAGCTTTCAATGGTGTTCATGCTCTGCAATAGAAGAATTGTAAGAATAATTGGTGGTATCATCTTGTTGTTTGCTTTGATTATCAAATTCTTTTTTGCAACTAACTCGAAATTTGACCATATATCTTTACCGAAATATTTTACTCGAAATTTGACCATATATCTTTACCGAAATACACTTAAAAAATATATTCTTCCCACCAACCACGTCACGCCACGTTAGCGTAAGTCGGACACTAGTCGGCAATTAGCCGGTGATAGTGGGGCACTGAAACAGTGAAACTTATAAAATTCAGAACTGGGTCGTCCCACTCCCATGGGACGAGTTCCCCTTCAATCATTGAATCTCCACGCCTCTTTATCTACATGATGAGAATAATTATACTCTGAGTATAGAGTTGGATTTGGTGTTCTCATAAAATCTTTTTAAGGGGTGAGGGTGGTCATCACTCATCACTCACAACACCCAATCAAGTTCCGTCATATCATGAACCATTTTTCCATCACTCACAACCTTTTTTAGTGGCAATGGTCATCACTCACAACACCCAACAATAAACCCTCACACCCCCTCACATCTATCCATTTTTCACGCGTGAAAAAAATTCACGGACTCAATCCCATCACTCGTTGAAGAACATGGTGGCGGTGGAATTTGATAGGCTTCCACGCGTGATGGGGCAATCATCACGCACCACCCCCACTGGCCTAATCTATGTAGCACGGGGACTCCATTTATGTGGCCGTACCCGTCTCGGGTACTTGTCGGGGACGGAAACACCATGGGTACTCGTCGGGGACGTTTCCTAAACGTTTCCAATGTCGGGGTCGTATCTGGTAGAAGTATCCAGCCCGTTTCCATTTATTTTTAGGGTTTTACCCTTTCAAATTCCACAACCGGCCATTAAATAAATAGACCTATCATATTCGGCTTCTCTAATCTCTAAACTCTCAAGTCTCATCATCTCTAATTATCTATTGATTGCCGATCTCTCACTAGATGCACCGGAATTTGAAAATGATTTGATTATTGATAATTAATTACCTTTGGAAGATGTAGTATTTTTGGAATTTGTTTAATGTATTTTTATTTTTTTTATATTTTTTATTGCCGTACCCGTATCTTGGAATTTTGTGTTTTGCCGTTCCTCGTTCCCGTATCGTCCCCGTATCCCGATCCCGTACCCGTTCCAGTGCTACTTAGGGCCTAATTGTCTTGATAAACTAACGATTTTTTCTGAAACCCGCGAGTATACCCGACACCCAATGAATAATTATCCAATAAATACTGACCGATCTTGGACCGGGTTTAAGACAATCTTTTGTAATTAGGTATGGAATTGGGTTTACAAAAATCAGTCCAAAACCCGCCTCATTACCATCTCTAAATGTGGAAAAGATGCAACACCCTTAACCCCACATTTTGTGTATAATGCAAGGGTTATAATTTATTCAAATCTCATTTGAACAAAAAAAACTGTACAATTTTATATAACTTTTCAATAAAATCAAAGTATATTAAAAAAAATACTAGATTTAAATAACCTCAACTTTCACCAATTAGTCGATATCACTCCCAACTTTTGATTTGTACTACTCCACTCTTAACTTTCAATTTATGTTCCTCTAACACTCCCAAACTAACTGAATCCTAACCCAGTTAGTTTTTTGCTGATGTGGCACTTTGTTTGGTGACGTGGCAGTTGACGTAACATTTTTTTTGTTAACATTACATCTAACATGGCAGGTGACGTGGCAACTGATATGGTATTATTGAAGATGTGGCGAGTGGCATGGTATTTTTTATGACGTGACATCTGACATCAGTTAACTAGGTTAGAGTTCAGTTATTTTGGAAGTGTTAGAGGAAACTAAATTGAAAGTTGTGAATGGTGTGATACAAATCAAAAGTTAAGAGTGATATTGGCCAATTGATGAAAATTGATGTTATCTAAATCCAATATCTCTTAAAAAAATTCAAGAGATCTTTACATGTATTTAGTTTTCAACTAATTTCGAACCAAATGCTCAATCATGAACGACTAATGAGTAATGACCTAAAAGCTAAATCAGGATCCGCCTAGAATATTATGTCTTTTAACACCTTAATAAAAGGAGTGGCCCGTGGGTGGTTGGGGAGGGCCACCGGCTAGAGCCTGATATTTCGAAGGGCACACTATTTAAAAAAAATCGATATGTATATGTAATTTTTTTAATAGGTTATACCCATACAAACATCAACATAGTCCACTTACAAAAGTATTCTTATAATTTAGATTAGTTATTAGCCCATTGTCATTAGGTTTAGACCTTTAGTGAGCCCAATACCCACTTTCGTTAAGGCCTAAAGGCACCTTTTTCGAGCTAAAATATGGTACACGAATTCTCAGGACCGACCTGTTGAATAACACATAACTTTTTCACCTATCAAATTTTGAACTTCACTTTTAATCTTTTATAGAATAGATACACCGTAAACTTTACTATCGAGAGGCATTTTAACAACCTTGTGCTAAGCTATTAGGAAGTCTTGACCTATTAAGAGTTAGTCCTTGAATCAAAAACTTACCCACTAAAAACTCTATAAACGATTAATAAGAGTTTGGAATTATTAAACATGAATACTTGGGGCTAATGTAAAATTTAGCCTTTGTAATTTAATTTTTGACAATGCTACTTGGATAAGGAAAGGAAATACCCACCCAAATGAAACAAAAATACGTGCTTGGCATTGTTGGTTGAATACATACATACATACATACGGCCAAATCAACGGAAACTTCCTCGTCTCCCGAGACTGTCGTCTTCTCCGGCCCCGCTGATAATCCATCCCTCTTTGATCCATCAATCAAACCCCCAATCGGATCAACAAACAACAAGTGAGCCCTATTACTACCATTTCCTTTTTATTCATATATTTTCTATGCATCTGTAGTAGCATCAAGATCCGCGTAATTATCAATCTTTTTATTTATGGCTTTTAACTGTGTTTGGATTATTATGTTATTTATTGCGAATAATCAAATCATTAATTACAATCATTATTGGATC
Source organism: Helianthus tuberosus (assembly GCA_030545235.1). NCBI lineage: Eukaryota > Viridiplantae > Streptophyta > Magnoliopsida > Asterales > Asteraceae > Helianthus > Helianthus tuberosus. The sequence continues at coordinate 50,583,306 of CM060404.1, read as the reverse complement.
AATTGATTATTGATCAGTGTCAAGTAAGTGTGGTGTGTGAAGATTTAGATCAAATTATGGATGTTGTTCTATGGATCTCTTTTTTTGTTTTTGGATTGATCAGTCTTTATCTTTAAATTGTAAAATGTTTTGTTATTGGTTTTTATTTATATATACTACTGAATGACTAGACCTAATGGGATTGGGTGGGAAATAACTGTATTCATTTAGAGATGATAAGGTTGTGATGATGTTATGGTTGTTTTCAAACTAATAATATGTTTTTACTTGTGCAGGTTTCTTAGTTGAATATGGCAGTTGCGCAAAACAACAGCGGCATGGAAGAGGGAACACTCGAGATTGGAATGGGTAAGCTTGCATTAATTATGTCAACATATTATTATTATTATTATTATTATTATTATTATTATTATTATTATTAAGCAGTTAGCTGAAATATGATACAGTGTAGGATAAAAACAACCTAACGGATAAAGAGACGATAATGATATGTTGTTGATACACGTGATGGTTTTGGTAATAAAATTGGATAGTTAGGAATAAGGAAAGGCATCCAGGCATAAGTAATGTCTTAATTTTGTTCTTTGATGTTTGCGCAGAATATAGAACTGTCTCTGGAGTTGCTGGGCCACTTGTCATTCTTGATAAAGTGAAGGTTAGCTCTTTAATGCTCGTTTATTATTGTTGCTATTGGGATTTATGGTTATGATTATGATTATTACAACTGGAACACTCAAATTTCTTTTTTCATATTAGCTACATCATCAAGTAAAAGGCGCCTTTCTCTTTCTGTCATGTTATGATAGGGACCCAAGTATCAAGAAATTGTGAACATCCGTTTAGGAGATGGAACAACTAGACGTGGTCAAGTCTTGGAAGTCGACGGAGAGAAAGCTGTTGTTCAGGTGATCATTATCTGACATTGCATACATTCTGTCTGTACATTCTTGGTTTATAGAAGTTGATCTTCAATAACTTAATGGAGAAAATTGCCTGTGCTTTATTCGCTAGTGTACAGTTTCAGTGGTAATTCACTCAGAGAAAAAAACATTCAAACAATTTTCTGTTGAAAACTGTAGCATACGGGGCTCAGTAAAACGCACATAATCTTAGGTATATTTGAAGACAAAATACTTTTTCATGTTGGTATACCGTAATGCACATAGTTATTCGGTTTTTACTTTAAAGTCGGTAAGTATTCGTGTAGAAACAAAGTCTGCATGAAATTAGTTAGTTAATGTATGTTCGAAAACAGATGCATACTCGAATCCGAAAACCATAACTGTTCACATACATACCTAGGGTGTGTTTAATTTGAGGGTGTTCTAGAATGGGTATGAAAGTGGTTGTCAGTGTTTGTTTTAAGAGGATGAATTTTGTGAAATTTTGTGAGTTAAGGTTTTATAATCCAACCCAATTTGGTGGGTTTTGCATACCTTCGTCCTCCCTCTAACACACTCCCACCTTCTCTGTTTATTCTTATATTTTAAATAAATACCAACTTATAAACAATCATAGTTTTCTGTCTCCTGCTTTTCTTTAATATGTATATTCATTTCCAATCCCATTTACAAACCAAACACATTCTCACATAGTGTTTTAGTAATAATAGAACCACCTTGAGCTTAAATTCGGCCGCTAACAATGTGTCAAGTATATAAGTTGATTGTTACATATCATTGTTCTCTTGACCAGGTTTTTGAAGGGACATCAGGAATTGACAATAAGTTCACCACTGTTCAGTTCACTGGGGAGGTACATAACATAACATAACTTTTCTTTTACCTTTTTTAACCCCTTGCCAAATAATTAGTTATAGTAAAAATGTGTATTGTCTTTTGTTTTTTATGCTCATCTTTCATTTTCCCTGTTCCTTTCCAAATATCTCAATGATGGCTTTATTTTCCCTTCATATTTTACTTAAACATATATTACACTGTTTGCTAACTTCATTGTAACAATTTCAGGTGTTAAAAACTCCCGTTTCTATGGATATGCTTGGACGCATATTTAATGGCTCCGGGAAGCCAATTGATAACGGTCCTCCTATTTTGCCAGAGGCTTACCTCGATATTTCTGGTAACTTTGTTATACATATACATACATGATATATACATATTCAAATGACATGCCTATACATGATATACATACACATACGCACATAATAGATATATACATATTTCAGTGGTGTATTATTGTTTCAGGAAGTTCTATCAACCCTAGTGAGAGAACATATCCAGAAGAAATGATACAGACTGGTATCTCAACAATTGACGTCATGAATTCAATTGCTAGAGGACAAAAGATTCCTCTATTTTCTGCTGCTGGTCTTCCCCACAATGAAATAGCTGCACAGATCTGCCGTCAAGCTGGTTTGGTTAAACGGTTGGAGAAAACAGAAAACTTACTTGAGGTAGTTGTTCGACAATATTATATCTGTGCATAACTTTCCTTAGAACTTTACATTTAATGACTTTCTACATTCTTAATTACTTGCTGTTTCAACAGGGTGGGGGAGAAGAGGACAATTTTGCCATTGTGTTTGCAGCTATGGGGGTGAATATGGAAACTGCTCAATTTTTCAAACGTGATTTTGAGGAGAATGGATCTATGGAGAGAGTGACTCTTTTTTTGAACCTTGTAAGTCCATTGTATTCGTTTCTACTTTGTTGATTGCTGTTTTTTAAATTATTTGTGGGGTTGACTTTTGAACGGTTTTTATGACTTGTTTAATAGGCTAATGATCCTACGATTGAGCGTATCATCACTCCTCGTATTGCTCTCACCACAGCAGAATACTTGGCATATGAATGTGGGAAGCATGTTCTTGTAATCTTAACTGATATGAGTTCCTATGCTGATGCCCTTCGAGAGGTATATTAAAACATATAGGGAAAATGCTGCCTACTTCAACAAGTTGGTAGCTATTAATTTTCTCCACACATATATATGTTTATATATGATATACATATATGTGTGGCCGCATGCGTGTGTGTGGAGAAGCAGGGTATAACATACTTGTTAAACTATATATTTTTAATGCATAACAACTTTTAAATCATATTGTTCACTTAATTGTATTATTATTCTATTATCCTTAATATAATACATGTAATTAACCCAACCTGATCCAACACATTTCTACCTGTATCAAAAAAAAAAAATCTTTTCGACCCGGAGCTGTTCCAGTTTTGACCCGTTACTGGACCCACATTCAGGTCTCTGCTGCTAGAGAGGAAGTACCCGGTAGACGTGGATATCCTGGATACATGTATACCGATCTGGCAACAATATATGAGCGTGCTGGACGAATTGAAGGCCGAAAGGGCTCCATTACCCAGATTCCAATTCTCACTATGCCTAATGATGGTCTGCTTCCTTTCTTTATTTTCTCTTTTTTTTTCAATGTTATTAGTTTCTCTAAACCTTATGATCGATCATCAGATATTACACATCCCACTCCGGATCTCACGGGTTACATTACGGAGGGACAGATTTACATCGACAGACAGCTCCATAACAGACAGGTGAGATTATCATAGTTTAATGCTATCCATGCATATGTATTCCAATTTCAGATTGTTTAAGGTTGAAGTTTAATTGATCATTTGATGGAAATTTACAGATTTACCCGCCAATCAATGTGCTTCCATCGCTATCCCGATTGATGAAGGTATTAAGCCTAAAGCTCTGTTTGAAATTTTCTTACGGTAATAAGTTCTTAATCAAGAATGTATATTTTAAGTGGCTTTAATTTTATGAACTTTGTAATCTTGTAGAGTGCTATTGGCGAGGGGATGACCCGCAGAGATCATTCTGATGTGTCCAACCAGGTAAAAAGATTGAAAAGTTTGTTTGCTTGTTAGCATACCGTCTAAGATAAAATTACCTAATTGCCCTCTCTTGTCATACAACTTAATAGTTTTGTTACTTCTATATTCGCAGCTATATGCAAATTATGCCATCGGAAAAGATGTCCAGGCCATGAAAGCAGTGGTTGGAGAAGAAGCTCTCTCTTCTGAGGATCTGGTCTCTCTCTCTCTCTCTCTCTCTCTCTCTTTCTCTCTCACACACACACACACAACACACTTAAAATTAAATAAACAATAATTATTATTATTGATATAATGTTGCATATATATAACAGTTATATCTTGAGTTTCTGGACAAATTTGAGAGGAAATTTGTGGCACAAGGAGCATACGACACTCGAAACATCTTCCAGTCACTTGATTTAGCATGGACACTTCTGCGCATCTTCCCACGTGAGCTTCTTCATCGTATCCCAGCCAAAACCCTCGATGCCTTCTACAGCCGTGAAGCATAAACGGCCCAGAAAACAATGCTTTTGTATCATAATCTCGTTTACGTTGCCGTTCTAATAAGTGTTATGTTTCTGTTTAAATTTATTGAGTGCCCAACACCTGTTCTTTACCATAAGAGGCAATTAGGATATTTATTTGGTATAGATACAACTGGCAAGACATTTTGAATCACTGAGAATTGTATTTTGCAAACAAAGTGGCTTTTAGAAATTGGGATGGATCCTGTACCCCATGTATCTCTTTATTATTGTATTAGTCTGGGTGAGTTCTTAACGGGCCCGGGTTCATGCCGTTTGGTTAACCTTGAGGTTAACGGGGATGGTAATGAGACGGGTAATGGTAATCTTAGCTTTATACCCGATTGGAATCTGTTGAGGTTAACGGGGATCGTAATGAGACGGGTAATGGTAATCTCCGCTTCATACCCGATTGGACTCTGGTGTCACATATGTGACTCTGAGATAAACTTGGTAATATTATTGTATTATTGTATATTGATAATGATAATTACAACCAGTATATATAGACAGAATAGTTATACATATAACCCTCTAGATAAGCCTATTGCAATATATTGTCTAATATTCCCCCGCAAGCTAAGGCCGGGAAGCGACCTGTAGCTTGGACCGAAGCCAAACAAACCGTTGTGAAGGTAGAGGCTTAGTGAACACATCAGCGAGATCTGTCTTTATAAACTGAACACAAAGTTTTCCTTGCGCAACCTTCTCTCGAACGAAATGAAAATCAACTTCTACATGCTTTGTTCGCGCATGAAACACTGGATTCGCTGACATGTATGTGGCTCCTAAGTTGTCGCACCATAGCGTGGGAACCGAAGGCATGGGGACACACAATTCCTGTAACAGTGTTTCAAGCCAAGTGAGCTCAGCAACCGTATCTGCAAGGGCCTTGTACTCGGATTCTGTAGATGACCTAGATACAGTCCTTTGTTTACGAGCAGACCATGATACTAAGTTTGAACCAAGATATATAGCAAACCCCCCAGTGGATCGACGGTCATCTGGGCAACCAGCCCAATCTGCATCTGAGAAGGCATGTAAATTAAACGAAGCATCCGTGTAGGCATGTAGAAGAGATCTGGAGTTTCGTTGAATCAATAGACCATAACCAGAAGTGCCCTGTAAATATCTCAATATCCGTTTAACCGCAGACCAGTGATTAGTAGTGGGAGAATGCATAAATTGACACACTTTGTTGACTGCATAAGTAATGTCGGGCCGAGAAAGAGTAACATACTGAAGAGCCCCTACAATCTGACGATATCGAACAGGATTATCAAAGGGAGAGCTATCACCAAGAGAGAGATGTGTAGTACTTGAAATAGGAGATGAGACTGGTTTTGATTCAGAGAGACCTGCATGAGCAATAATATCCAAAATATATTTTTTTTGAGATAGAATAATGTCAGCCCCGTTGGGAACAATCTCAATTCCCAGAAAATATGATAGAGAGCCCATATCCTGAACAGCAAAGGTGTTGTTGAGACTGTGAACAACATCGTCAATCGCCTTAGGATTGTTCCCTGTAAGAATAATATCGTCAACGTAGACAAGCATGTATAATAAAGTGCCACGAGAAGATAAAATAAACAAGGATGGATCAGTCTTCGATCCCTTGAAACCGCGGCCAAGTAACGCTGTGGATAACCTGTTAAACCAAGCTCGTGGGGCCTGTTTGAGACCATAAAGAGATTTGTGTATAAGACACACATGGTCTGGTTTAGCCGGATCCACAAAACCAGGTGGTTGCTGTAAGTAAACTGTTTCTTTTAGATCACCGTGTAGAAATGCATTTTGTACATCCAGTTGACGAAGAGGCCAACCTTTGGTGACAGCAAGAGATAAAACAACTCGTATGGTAGTTGCCTTGACAACCGGACTAAACGTGTCATGATAGTCAACACCTGCTTGTTGACGAAAACCTTTAGCAACCAAACGCGCTTTGTCGCGTAACTACCCCATGTTGATCTTTCTTGATTTTATATACCCATTTGCAATCAACAATATTGGTGTTTGGAGCACGTGGAACCAAGGACCATGTACCGTTTTTCATTAAAGCCGAATATTCCTCAGCCATGGCAGCACGCCAGTGAGGGTCTTTGTTAGCAATAGTGAAGGAAGATGGTTCAGAATTTGTAGTAGTGTGAAACGAAGAGGGATTGTACCGGTTGACAGGTTTAGGATTAGGACGAAGGTGTGAAGGACGAGTACGAGGTGGTGGCGGTGTAGGTAAAGATTCGGGTATGTTAGGTGGGTGTGGATGGTCGGGTGTGGTGTGGGATGAGGCTGGGTTTGACTGGGATTATGGGTTGGGATGTTCCGAGCCCGAGTTGGGATGGGGTGGAGGGTTGTCCGGTTGGACCGAGGCTGTCTTGTCAGCCTGAGTCGTGGGGTGATGTGCAGTTGGTTGGGCCGAGGCTGAATTGTCAGCATGATTAGTGGTGTTAGATTGTCACGACCCCCGACCCACCCTGGACGGAATCGGGAGCCGCGAACAGTCAAGTGGTACCGGTGATTATTTTGAAAAATATTGCAGCGGAAATTTCATCAGGACCGTGAGTTAGGAAAAATATCAGAGTTTAGAAACACCGGATTTTATTTATTAAATAGATGGGATAAAACCCATGTTTTTACAAAGGTAGCTTTAATAAGGGATAACCCAATTACATAAAACAATATTTCTTAATTTGATTTAATTAATAAAATAAGCCACTTCTTGAAGCCTTTCAGTGCCGTATCCAACTCTTACTCCAATCTACTATAATTACCTGAAACGCGTTTTAAAAAGGTTTTGTCAGCAGGAAATACTGGTGAATCATTCTATTTACTAAAATGACACGTTTGTTATAATTTACAGTATTAAGAGAGATTACAATGTTTCCAGATATCAACCAACTACCCACGGTATTTGTCACTAGACTCGTTTCTGTGACTATGGTCATATCACCCATTGGCTACCCCGTTGTCCAATGGTGAAGATTATCAAGTAATGTATACAAAACCCCACATACCGGCTGTAATTTGGTGATTACATAAACTTAATCCCTGTAATTATAACCTTGAAAATAAATATGCTTTTGTAAATAAATTTGATAAAAAGAGAATGACTCACATTATAAGCATGCAGATTTATATGGGCCGAGCTTAGCCTATTGATTAGTCTTGTAACCTAGTGCACACGAACTAGGTAAGTAACTAATACAGCATTTACGATAACTCACGAGATTAAACTCTCACAACAAATGACAAAGTGAAATCACTTAAACATCCATCGGATTCACAACGAATGACAGAGTATTCCCCGAGTTCGGGTGGTACTCAAACATCCTGTCGGAATCACGACTAATGACAAAGGATAGCACTTAAACATCCTGTCGGATAGTTTTAATCGATCGGACATTGAATCGTAGTAGCGATCGAGTTAATACCCGGTATCGTAGCAGAATTCGAGCTAGTGTGTGTTTGGTAGTAATCAGGTGATATCTCGAAGTGTAAAACGAATTTTAACGTCGAACGAATGCCAGAAATCAAGTCCCACACTCCTCTATTTATATCTGGAAAACGGCGCGGTCGCGCCACGCGACGGGGACCCTTTTAGCATAGGGTAGCCACGTGTCTTTGAAGCCTTGGTGAGTCGACAGATCGATTAAATTCGAATTACACGTAAAACTGTGATGATAATATCGAATGGGAAATGCCCCCCCCCCCCCCCCTGAGTTTTAGGGGCCCTGATCCTGATTCTGATTGTTCTGAAATTTTTAGGGTTTATGTAGTATTACTTAGGGGTCTTAACTAAGGTTTCTTTTTGTACAAAATATAATAAGAAATAATAGTTTTGGTGAGAGTTGTTATGGTTTAGGACAAAAAGGAATAAAATGGTGAAAAGAGAATGGACCCACTTTGTGACTTTAGGGTTCAACTAGAAAACCTCCTGGTAGAATTTTGGGTATAACTTTTGAGCTATTTAAAAAAATATATATATAATGCACTCGTGTTAAGTATAGTACCCCTCATTCAACCTTGTCCTGATGTCCCGAGACCGAATCCCAACAACTTAGTCGGGCAGAGCCATGACATACGTTATGAGGCTCAGATCAATCGGAAAGGGTAGCGGTGATCGGGAGTTAAAACACTTAAAACGAGGCATGGCTTTATTATTTATTAAATAATAAATATTTAGAGAGAGAGAGAGAGGAAGTTTGGCGATTTCAAGTAAGAGAGTAGAAAGAAGAGAGGCCATCGAATTGCTAAAGTTATGTTCTGTATTTATAGTTTTTTTTTTTTCTCAAGTTTCTTATTCATGAAGGAAATATTTCTTCTCTCAATTTGACACGAATCCTCATCCCCCTTTTTTTTATGAAAGGTGTATCCTTATCCCTTTAATTCCTTTCTTTTACATCCACGTACTCACATTCCATTTTACATATACATATTTTTACAATTTTCATAAATTAGTGTTTCTATTATTTTATTTTATTATATATAAAACGTATGTTTACTTCTTAGTTTAATGTAAATTTTAATTTTATTAATTTATATATTATAATTAATTTAACTGCTTCACTTATTTTGTGCTTATAACTTCTAAAATATGACGTTCTAGAAAATAATAAATATGTCATTAAAACGAGAATATTTTTGTCTAAATTTTGAACCAAGTTTTATTAAAAACGGAGTATAATGTATTTTTATAGTTTAATTATTAAATGGTTCCTGGGCCCGTCCAGGTACTTCATATTTCTTACAGTCAACTTACCCGTAATCTACCCGTTTAATAATATAAGTTTTTTGTACACTTTTATTTTAATAGAAAGGTCACCCATATACATGCCTAATTAATTAGTATAATATTTCAATCAACTATATATAAAATAGTTTTTAAAACTATTTGGGTCGAATAATTATATTAAAAATAAACTAGTTACTAGTTACTAGTGGTTAATAAATTTAGACAAACCTAAAATTCTTATATGATAAAAATAGGAATGTTACATCCTCCCCACCTTGTTTTAAATCTCGTCCTCGTGATTTGGGCTACGATATTTCTTTTAGACTTATGTCACGTCTTAGCAAATAAGAACAGTATTAAGGTAAATGACACAGAATCAAGATATATTCAAATTTTGATAATACGAGTTGGACAATAAATAAGACTCAATGGTTCAACTGAATTATTTGAGAAAAAAATCAACATCAAATGAACGAAATGAAATGATATAATTTCCCAGGTGACTAGGTTCAAGCCAAAAGATATATGATCAATAGATTTTTTTTTTTAAAATGAAGGTGAAGGACTTTTAGAATCAATAAAATTCTTTGTCAAAAGAAAACTTACTTTGATTGGCAACTGAGGAAGACTTAAAATCGATAAGTTCAAAATAAAATAAAAGCATGAAAATGATTTGTCAAATATTGAATTATGATATGAGAAAATCAATGTGCTGAGATGAGTGAATTGCAAGGATACACGAAAAGACAATAGAGTTAGTGTATTATTGTCTTAATACATAATTGCATTAAGACGCTTTTTTTTATTTTATTTTTTTTTATGATGAGTTGAAAGACAGATGTGGTTTTGAATGATTCGAATAATTGTGATTAGCCCAAGCTATAAGTTTATACTGATATAGCATGGTGTCGTAATGATTGAAATAGTTCAATAATTATGGTGATCGAACAAATTCACCGTGTAATCAACTGAAAGTTTTTAATGAAAACTCTAGGGGTTTACGTCTCTGATCTGCATAATTCTTTTGTCGATCTTGATACATAATATTTTTATAAGTATTTAATAGTTGTAGAATATTTAAACAAGATGAACAATTACTTATAAGTATAAAATGTCTTGTCCATGAATACTTAGACAATTATTTATATAATTTTATTCGTCTCTTTAATTCTTTTATTTGTTTTATGAAAATATGTCTTCTCCTTATAGTACAAAGTATATATATTTTTATATATATATAAAAATATTTTTACATATAATTAAAATTTACTAAATAAGTATGATGACTTAATTTATATATATTAACTAGTCATTATCATAGTTGGATATTGGTTAGTGCTGCCTTGTTTAAGCATGGGTGATCAGTCCATGCCTAACTAAGGCTAGGCTACCCAATACCTGCCCCTGACAATAACCCTAGTACCTATTAATATATTATTAATAATAATAAAATTAATTACCAATAATAAATAACTAAATATAAACTTAAATGAGAGTATACCTCAAACATAATAATAATAAAAATATAAATTCTTCACCTCAATGGTTTAACAAGAATTTTTAATATAGTAATACTATATTGTAAATTACTTATGTAAGTTTCCATATATAATCAATTAAAATTCATTGACTCGATATTAAAGAGTCATCGTTTTGTAATAATACGGTTCACAGTGCAAAAAGCGGAATGATATTTGAGTTTGGATAAAATAATAAATCGGAATGAAGCCCTCCAGTGGTCTTCATAAATCAAACGAACCACATGCGTAATAAACAGTGCATGTGTAATGTGTGGATTTACCAAGAAATGAAACAGATCAATATTCGCTACTATGAAAGAAATCCTCATGGTATGATGACCATTAGGGGAAATAGAAACACGAAAGTCTACTTATGATATGCAGAAGTCAGAATTTTTATGAAAGAAATATAAGAACTTTATCTGGAATTTCGTGTGATAACCGTTGTTAAGTGACATTACCAGGGAATGTCGAATAAAATGAAATAGGGAATTTGCAAAGGTATGTGACTCCTTTTTCAGTGATAATAATTATGACTCTGATTAGACTGTGCACCGATGGTTGTGAAATCTTGTTACAACGTACCTCAGCGAAATTCATGTCGTTTGTAGGATCGCGTGGCAAAGTGCTTCTTTTTTATTAGTAGTTCTTTTACTGACGGAATTAGCATTGGTGTCATCGTGCCCAATTTATATTTTCCAAAGGTCTTGCCTTGGAAGTCGTGTGTGATATACTTCGACGTCTGTGTATAATTTAAGTTTCATGTGTTTTCTTGTGCACTAGCACAACTTTACATGTTTCTTACTTGCGTTAATAATCTATGGTAACGCATTTGGAAATTTTTACACTTTTGATGGTATCCCAACTTAATGGGTTTCTATTGTTATTATTGTTGCTCGAGTTACGAGGTAGGTGATCAAACGAAATAATGTTTGATATCGGAATTATAGATATATGCAAGAGATTCCTGATAAAGAAATCTAGATTTATTATTGACACATATGCTTGTGCTTTATTCTTAATTGACTTTTGGAATTCCTTATAGATATACATATCTATATAATCATATATTTCACATGCTGTATTATACATACCCTCTATAAGGTCAATGTATTTAACAGATTCATATTTCCAAAAACAAGTCAGATATCAGGTCATGATACTATTTAGGGAAATCTTGTCACTTGTTTGACATATTATTTACCCCGTCTTATCCGGTTCTCGCCGGAGAGATAACCTCATTATATCCGGACAAACTGGAGAGTCTGCTACACCATACCCAGTCTTGTCGGAGAAGAAATTTATATTTCCCGTAAATAGTATTTTTAAAAGTGCCTCTTTTATTAGGCTTTTATCCAGAATTAGGGAAATTTGTATTTCCGTAACATATCTTATTCTAGACCAAGTAATATCAATAAGCAAGAATTAATAGCAATTAAGTGCTATTGCCTGCAATGTTCTAATCATCATTCTTACGGCATACCAAAATCCATCATACTTTATTTACACAAGTACTTAGCTTATCTCGAAGCTTATACTAAGGCATTTTTTTTTCTTAAGTTCAAGTCTAAATACTATCATGTGTACTACCAGTTAATAGCAATCTCCTAACTCTTTTATATAAACTTAGGTATTATTATCACAACACCTATAGGCTTAAATCAGTGGCTCTGATACCACCTTCTGTCACGACCCCCGACCCACCCTGGACGGAATCGGGAGCCGCGAACAGTCAAGTGGTACCGGTGATTATTTTGAAAAATATTGCAGCGGAAATTTCATCAGGATCGTGAGTTAGGAAAAATATCAGAGTTTAGAAACACCGGATTTTATTTATTAAATATATGGGATAAAACCCATGTTTTTACAAAGGTAGCTTTAATAAGGGATAACCCAATTACATAAAACAATATTTCTTAATTTGATTTAATTAATAAAATAAGCCACTTCTTGAAGCTTTTCAGTGCCGCATCCAATTCTTACTCCAATCTACTGTAATTACCTGAAACCCTTTTTTTATGAAAGGTGTATCCTTATCCCTTTAATTCCTTTCTTTTACATCCACGTACTCACATTCCGTTTTACATATACATATTTTTACAATTTTCATAAATTAGTGTTTCTATTATTTTATTTTATTATATATAAAACGTATGTTTACTTCTTAGTTTAATGTAAATTTTAATTTTATTAATTTATATATTATAATTAATTTAACTGCTTCACTTATTTGGTGCTTATAACTTCTAAAATATGACGTTCTAGAAAATAATAAATATGTCATTAGAACGAGAATATTTTTGTCTACATTTTGAACCAAGTTTTATTAAAAACGGAGTATAATGTATTTTTATAGTTTAATTATTAAATGGTTCATGGGCCCGTCCAGGTACTTCATATTTCTTACAGTCAACTTACCCGTAATCTACCCGTTTAATAATATAAGTTTTTTTGTACACTTTTATTTTACTAGAAATGTCACCCATATACAGGCCTAATTAATTAGTATAATATTTCAATCAACTATATATAAAATAGTTTTTAAAACTATTTGGGTCGAATAATTATATTAAAAATAAACTAGTTACTAGTGGTTAATAAATTTAGACAAACCTAAAATTCTTATATGATAAAAATAGGAATGTTACATAGATGGTGTAGTCGGTTGGGCTGAAGGTGTATTATCACCTGATGGAGTAGTATGAAGATGAGGATGAGTAGGGTAGGATGAGAAGTAGGGAGGTGAGGAGGGTACGGATATGGAGATAGGAGGTGGTTTAAACGGAAAGACGTGTTCATGAAATTGGACATGTCAGGCAATGTAGAGACGATTGGATTGGATGTCCAAGCACCGGTAGCCGTGATGGGGGGTGCTATACCCGAGAAAAACACAAGGCATGGATCGAAAATCCATTTTGTGTTTATTGTAGGCACAGAGATGAGGGTAACAGCGACAACCAAATACCCGAAGGAAAGAGAAGTCTGGTTGATGATGAAAAAGTTGTTCAAAAGGAGAAACTTTAGAGTTGGTTCGCGAAGGCATTCGATTAATTAGACAAACAGCCGTGTCGAATGCAAAATGCCAAAAACGTTGTGGGACATTGGATTGTGCAAGGAGGGTGAGCCCAGTTTCAACTACATGTCTGTGGCGGCGTTCGACATACCCATTTTGTTCGCTGGTATGTGGACAGGAGAGCTGATGTATAACCCCAAGAGAGGAGAAGAAGGGTGAGAGCTTCCTAAATTCTCCTCCCCAGTCAGTTTGAACAAATTTTAGCTTGGTTTTAAACTGTCGTTCAACTGTGACTAAAAATTGTTTGAAAATGTTATAAACATCAGATTTAAGCTTGAGAGGAAATATCCACATGAAACGTGAATAATGATCAACACACAGTAAGAAATAGTTATGGCCATCACAAGAAGTAACAGGGGCCGGACCCCAAACATCACAAAATACCAAATCCAAAATATTAGAACTTTTAAAATTAGATAAGGGTAAATGAAGTTTAGAAGACTTCCCAACAGAACAAGAATCACAATCCATACTAGAATGTTTAGATAAAACTGGTAAACAATACTGGGAAAGCATAAAATTTAAAAGTTGTGAATGTGGATGACCAAGTCGTTGATGCCAAGTATTTGTAGAAGCACGAACGGCAGAAAAGGCAATTTTTGGAGGTGGTTGGATCGTTGGTATGCTGAAGGAGTACAACCCATCAATGCTTGGACCCGTGAGGAGGATAGTGTGTGTAGACTTGTCCTTCACAGAAAAGAAAGTGTCATGAAATTCAAAAAAAAACATTATTATCACGACAAAATATTTGGACGGAAAGGATGTTCCTTTTGATTCCAGGAACATGAAGAACATTTTTTAGAACAAAGGTTTTGTTTGGAGAAAAGATACGAGTGGAACCAATATGAATAATGGGTAAGGACTCACCATTTCCAACATGAAGGCCATCATTACCGCGGTATGGCTCAGAGTAATCCAGGCTCGAATGATCAAAAGTTGCATGTTCATTGGCACCAGTGTCGTTGAGGTAAGAGAAGGATGCTTGGGAGCGATTATCAGATGTCTGGGAACGATAGTCGGTGTAGTTTACTGATGGTTGACGTCCCCGAAAGGTGGTCGGATCCCTGTTAGGGCATTGAGATGGGACATGGCCAATACCACACCTGTTGCATGTACCAAAAACCAAATTCTGATTAGAAGCCCAAGGAAACTGAGAATGATTACCTCTGCCTTGGCTGCGGTTGTATGAACTGTTGTTACCACGGCCACGCCTGTTCCCACGACCACGGTGATTCCCAGCAGCAGTGTTGGTGTAAAAAACATGTGGGGAAGTTGAGTTTATTGGCTGAACTTGAAGACCAAGCTGCCCAAGAACCTGCTGAAGTGCCTGAATGTGTGAGGGCGATGCAACAGAGTTAGTGGAGGCTGTGGGGGCGCTGGAATTGGCAGATGCAGCAGCAAATGCCTGAGCCTGAGGCACTTCAGGTATGGACTTCTTGACCATATAATCATGATCTGATAGTAGACCATGAAGTTCAGAAAAGGTTGTAGGGAATTGACGTGTCAGAATGTTTTGTTTAAGTCCAGTGTATTCCTCACGTAAACTAGAAACAACCAACATAACCAGGTCCTTCTCCCTCATTGGTTCACCAAGATTAGCAAGAGCATCTGCGTATTCTTGAGCACGTGTAAGATAAGCAGAGGAAGTTTCATCACCTTTCATCTCAATCTTGAGAAGTTGTGCACGAAGAGTGTACTCCCGTGAGGCCGTGTGTGGGGCATAGGCGCGTTCTAAAGCAAGCCATAATTCCCTGGATGTAGTGCTGCTTGTAACATGCTGGAAAGATGCTTCAGAAATTGTTGAGACCAGCAGCATTCGAACATGAGCATCGTTAGATACCCAAGTCTGGTAGTTCAGGTTCGATTGTGGTTTTGGGGCGGTATCCTTGTCTGAAGCTGTTGTAGGTGTAATGGTGGCTGACGGACATGGTATGGTGCCATCGACATAGCCGAAGAGATTGTTGGTCACAAGGAATGGTTGTAACATTGCCTTCCAGTACCCATAATTGGTGGGTGAGAGTTTGAATCCGAATTTGTGGGAGTTGTGGGTTGTTTTATCTGCTGAAGAAAAGAGTTGTATCATTGCCATTGATCAGAAACTGTCTAAGAACACATGTGGGTTGCTGTTGATTAGAAACTGATGTTGGATGCTGTTGATCAGAAAAGTTGGATCAGAAACTGTTGTGATGTTGTTGCTGTTGAAGATGCGTTGTTTTTTTTTTTTTGGCGCCTTGCTGCTGGAGGTAGGAGACGTGTTGTGGTCGGCAGTATTAGGGTTAGGGTTAGGGACCGATGAAGATCTCTGATACCAATATAAACTTGGTAATATTATTGTATTATTGTATATTGATAATGATAATTACAACCAGTATATATAGACAGAATAGTTACACATATAACCATCTAGATAAGCCAATGATAATTACAACCAGTATATATAGACAGAATAGTTACACATATAACCATCTAGATAAGCCTATTGCAATATATTGTCTAATACTCTGTGTGTGTGTCGGGTAATTACACGTCCGACATCCAGTATACTCGTTAGTTTGTTAAATATTTACTCGTTGGGATTCTGTATACGTTGCTTACTACTTTAATTTTTGAAAAAACTTATTTTACTAAAGGAAATTAGAAATATAAATGAATTGTGGAATATTCTATTCACAGCACAGGAGAAAATAAATGGAAAATGTTTACGCGAATGATTTGGGCAAATCGGTATGTATAATTTGAGTAATCGGGTCGTGTATTACCTAATATCATAGCCATGAAACTTTTTATACCTAATCCCATACCTTGTCCCATATCCAAATACCAGACCCATTGCCCATCTTGAATGTTCCTGGTGTGCCCGTCGAGTTTAGGTTCGATTTTCATTCCTATGTTAGTCCCCTTTTTTCCAATTACTAGTTGGGTGTTCAAAAATCATTGAAACTAATAGAACCCTCCAAACTTAAGAAAGTTTGCTAGTCTAAGGTCCAAACAATTTGGTTTATTGGTCATTTTCACGGTTTGACAGTTTAACGATTTGGTCCGATTTGAAACTTGGAACTGTTGTGTAAACCAAACCAATGGTTTAACCTTTATATGTATTATATATCCCCTTTCATTTTTAGATCACGTAATTATTTAAATGTATTATAATCATGAATCATTTTTATCACTTTACGACAATAATACAAATTAATGATTTAAAAACAATCAGTTCAATATGTCAAACGTCCTAATGAACTGCCTAACCAGTAAAAATGACCGGTCCAATCAACGAAACCAATCCAATTTGTTTTATATGTCGTTTCTGACACCATAGTTAGCAGGCAAGCCTAGAATTTTCATCAAAACGTGAACACCCTTAATTAATGCTTGTTAGCTAGCTTGAGTTCTTAATGAACGGGTGTTTGAAATTATTGTTCGTTTGGTTAACCATTCTTTGTAAGAAAATTGAAGTTTTATAGTTTGATTCAATGTTTTAAAATTCGGTTTTTATACCTTACCAGGTTTGACTCAAAAACGGTTTAACCGGATGGTTCAATCGGTACAACCGGCTTGTTTGAACCGGTTTTTAAAACATTGGTTTGATTAACCAAAAAGAAAATTGAAGTTTTATAGTTTGATTAACCAAAAAAGTGGTTGGACTAACCGAGAAATCGATAAAGTTTATTAGTTTTCTGTTTTTGGAAATACTTTAAAATCTACGACTAATGACGGGTCTTATCCTCTTGGTTTGTTTATCAAAGTCGGCTTAAAAACAAGTGACTGAACTCTTCATATAATAATTAATTATATTATAAAGTCGGCTTAAAAACAAGTGACTGAACTCTTCATATAATAATTAATTATATTATATTATACTACATATACATTTAGAAGTTGGGGGAAATAGTGTCAGATAGCTTGCCTGACACTTCCTTATTAGTCCAACCAATTTATAATTTTATCACTAGTTTAAAATTATAGTTTCGCCCTCAGTTTAAAATTACATTTTTGCCTCCAGTTTAAAATAAAATTTTGTTTCTGTCCCTAGCTCAAAGTTACGATTTTGCCCTCTGTTCAAAATTATGATTTTGCTCTCAGCTCAAATTACGTTTTTTTCCTAGTTCAAAATAAAATTATGTTTCCTCCCTAGCTCAAAATAACAATTTTGTCCTTAGTTCAAAATTATGATTTCGCCTCTAGTTCAAAATAAAATTATGATTTTGCCCCCCAGTTTAAAATTACGATTCTGCCCTCTGTTCAAAATTATGATTTTGCCCCAATTTCAAAAATTACGATTACTCCCACAGTTAAAAATTCTGATCTTGCAATCGTTTTAGTTTTTTTGTTTTTTTTTTGTTTTTTTGCAAAACTATAGTAGTGTTTTATTTTACTTGGTTGACTCAATGTAACTTTTATTGTGTCTAACACTCGTTCATTAGTCCTGACAAATCAGTATTTTACCCTCAGCTCAAAATTACAGGCATGTCATCGTTTTAGTTTTTTTTAACAAAACTATGGTAGTGTTTTGGTTTAATTGATTGTCTCGATGTTTATTTCTAGATCTTGTTATAAGTAGTATATACAAGTAACCTAAATACATGCAAACATGTTATGAAAGTAAGAAATATTCGATTTAACGCCCCGCAACGCGAGCAGGAATAAGTTTAATTTTTATTCGTTCAGGCATGCCTGGCACATGCTCATTTGTCCTGAAAAATTACAATTTTATTCCCAGTTTAAAATTATAGTATTTCCATCGTTTTAGTTTTTTTTTAGCAAAAGTATGGTAGTGTTTTGTTTTAATTGGCTGACTTGATATAATTTTTTTTTTAGAGATCGTGTTATGAGTATTATGTACAAGTAACCGAAACACAGACATACATGTTATGAGAAAGAATTATTCGGCTTAGTGCCTCGAGCTGGGAAAAACTAGTTAATAACAAAAATAAAGTCAAATAAATACGATCACCACTCAAAATACTCAACTACTCAAGAAGTCGGGGCATATATTCTACCTACCCCTGCATTGTTTTTATTTAAGGATTATCCGACAGTCTAATTTATGATTTACAATATATTTTGCTCAATTATGTACTTCGCAATAATTATGATTTATAATTCATGGTGCCAAGGACTCAGGTTGTAGTACAAGAGACTCAAAGTTGGTGCACGCTTTCTTCTCATTTTACCAGAAAATCTAACATTTTACCAGTTGGAACTTCTGACTCAGAATTGTTGGTTAAGTTCTGTTTAAACATAACGGAAAACATGAAAACATACCTGTTGCAGCAGACAGTGCAGAGGAGAATCCAATGATGGAAGAAGCCATGGAGTTTGACATCTTTGTCAGTGTGATCTGGTTCCTCCTTAGGGTGCTGACTGATGATGGTAATGACTAAACCGAAAAGGGTATCGGCTATGGAGAGAGAGGCCGAATATGATGTTATGCTTATTAGGTTATGTCTAAGTGTGTAACTATAAGGACCTGCAAAAATGTCCCACAACACTCCGTAAGTGGAAACCCGGACCCCTAAAACCCTAATCCTTGTGAAAATCAAGAAATTCAATTTTATGGATCGCTCGCGGGCCGCGTAAGAGTTAACCGAAGCTTACGCGGGACACGACAGCTCAAGGGTAACCTGATAAGGATGAGGGACACGAGTCGTTACACGTGTCAACCTAGACTCCCTCGCGGGCCGCGTAGAAGAAGCTTATGTGCTTCGCGGGCCGCGACGCGCCCCATTTCCAGCCCTATAAATAAGGAGTTCGAGTTTCATTTCAAATCGTTCAATTCTTTTCTTTCTCTTGTTCTCTTGTTCTGTCATTCTAATGTCAAAACTTCTAAATCCCGAAACTCTGCCCGTATTAGGGTAATAACTCTAATCACTGGTACGATACTTTATCCGATCGATTAAAACCGATACAATGGATGTTTAAGTGCTGCCAATATCTAGCTATACTTTGTCATTCGTTGTGAGGGTTTCGATCTCGTGATTATCGTTAAAGTTGAATTAAGTTAATACACTAATACGAGTTCTCTTGTATCTAGAAATTAGAACTCATAACTAGGAAGCTGCTAAACTAGAATACTTAGCAATTAAGTAAACTTAGTAATTAACCAAACTTAATAGTTAAGTAAAATGGTTATGTAACACTTAGCAATTAAGAAAACTTAGCGATTAAGAAACTTAATAGCTAAGGAAACTTAACAGGAAAGGAAACTTAGCAGTTAAGCAAGCTAAGTAAGTTAATTAATCAGCTAATTACGTTATTTAATTAAACGGCCAAACAAATTACTTGATTTAAACCGTTCAGGAAAATTAATCAGTTAAGTAAGATTAATTAAGCTAAGCAAGATTAATTAAGTAAATTAAACACCTAAATAGATATACATGAAAATAAATATATATGAGATAGATATATATGAGGAAGGTGCAAGGAAGGTGTAAGAGGATATATATGTAGATAGGAAGCTTCCTAGAAAATGTATAGGTAACTTCCTAGAAAAGCTATATGAAATTTCCTATAAATACAAAGGAAACTTCCTAGAAATTTCATATTTCCTACCTATAAATAGGAAGCTTAGGATTCATTTTTCTTTGCTCATTCCTTCTATTCTTCTCTCTATACGTTGGTGTTCTAACCAATAATCACCGATGCGATATTCTGTCTGATCGATTCGGGAACCAACTAACGAATGCCAAAGGGCTGTCTAAATAAGACTATACTTTGTGAATTTCGTTAAGGTTCTGATCTCGTGACCATCGTTTGGTTTTATTGGGTTTAACACTAATACGTATTCCACTCTGTTAAACTAAATGTTTAACTACCAGAAAACTCTGCACCCTACACTTACAATCAAACAAGATAACTAATCATCAGAAGATTCAGAACTATAAAGTAGATGCTTAGTTATCAGAAGACATAGAATCAGGAGGCATGTTTAATCAAAGACTATATGCTAACAAGGTGAGTCATTCTCTTTTGTCAAAAGTGTTTTACAAATACCTAAATGTTTTCCAGTTATATGTTACAGGGATTAAGTCTTGGTTATCTTAAATTTACTGGCAAGTGGGGTATTGTGCACATTACTATTGTTTCTCACTTTTAACAGTGATAATCATCACTATTGGGTGAAAGGACCCAATGGTGGTATGACCATCGTCACCAGGGTGTAACACGGCGCTTGATAATTATAAGATAGTGGCCATTGTAATCGCTCTTATGCTGTAATTTATAACAAAGTGTCGTTTTGTACAAAAATGAATGAACTCACCAGTATTTCCTGCTGACCAAACCTTTTTAAAACGCGTTTCAGGTAATGACAGTAGATTGGAATAAAAGTGATGACACGGCACCGAAAGGCTTAAAGAAGTGGCTTATTTTATCAATTGAATTAAATTAAGAAAACATGGTTTCATATATTCGGGTTTATCCCTTATTAAAGCTACCTTTGTAAAACATGGGTTTTATCACATCTATTTAATAAATAAAACCCGGTGTTTCTAAACTCTGATATTTTTCCTAACTCACGGTCCTGATGAACATTTCCGCTGCAATGTTTTTTTTAAATAATCACCGGTACCACTTGACTGCTCGTGGCTCCCGTCTTGGGTATGGTCGGGGGTCGTGACAGAGGTGGTATCAGAGCCACTGGTTTAAGCAATTAGGTGTTGTAATAATACCTAAGCTTAAACGAAAGAGTTAGGAAATTGTTATTAACTGGTAGCAACAATGATAGTATTTAGACTTGAACTTAAGAAAGATGCCTTAGTATAGGCTTCGAGATAAGCTAATTACTTGTGTAGATAAAATGTGATGGGTGTTAGTATGCCGTGAGGATGATGACTAGAACGTTGCAAGTATGGTAAATAAGCGATAACACTTGGCCACTGTTATTTCTTGTTTATTGGTACTACTGGGTTCTAGAATATGATCCATCATGTGAATACTAATTACCTTGTTCTTTGATAAAAGCTCTAATAAAAGATTCATTTTTAATCATGAATTGAGAAGATTCTATTTATGGGAAATACAATGATAATTACCTCTCCGGCAAGAACCAGGTAAGATGGGGTATATGATATGTCAAACAAGTGACAGAATTCCCTAAATAGTATCATGACCTGATATCTGGCTTGTTTTTCAAAATATGAATCTTTGAAATACATTAACCTTATGCAAGGTTTGTATATTACAATATGTGAAATATATGATTATATAGATATGTATATCTATAAGGAAATCCAAAAACCATAAGGATTGATAATTTAAAATACATCACGAGCCTGTGTGTCAATAGTAATTCTAGAATTTTTATCAGGAATCTCTCGTATACATCTATAATTCCGACATCGAAAACTATTCCATTTGATCACCCGTCTCGTAACTCGTGCGACAAGATAAACGATGTTAACCCTTTAAGTTGGGATGCCATCGAAAGTATAAGAATTCCCTCTGTGTTACCTTAGATTATTAACGCATTAGGAAAAGTTGTGCTAGGTACAAAACGTCTCAAAACCTACGCTAATGAGAGTAATTCTGCTTTCTTTAAAGACTCTTGCGAAGATAACAGTAACCACGACTAGATGCACTTACAAAGACTTTCTTCACCTATAATCCCACTAAGATTGTCAGTAACAAAGGAATTGCTGCAACAAATACGTGAGCTTAAAGGACTAAAGTTGTCCTAACCATTAGTATATATGTTAAGAAAAATGAAGTAATGTATGCTTCAAAATTTAGGCATTTAGATAGTAAAACCCGATCTTCGAAACACAGGATCAAGACATATGCCATGAAATGGAAAGAATGAAAAGAACTGACAGAAAGGAAATCATGTCTGCTTCATAAAAAGGAATAACATAGAAACGATGATTCCAGGGGTGATTGCTGACTTAGGTTTAGATTTGCAAGCCAACCGGAGAAGTGACCACAAGGAGACAAGACAGACCAGCCGACAAAGTTCGTCTCTGTGATGAAAGCTGTGAGTTATGCACGGAAATAAGACATAGCGTATATGGTCTCAGAGTTCATCAACGCCAGAGGCATGGAACTGAAAGAAATTCCGATCGACGTTTTCCCAGAGGATCTACTTGGACTATCACTCGATCGTGAGGAGAAACTCAAAATTCATCTAAGATTAGGAACAACACCGATTACAAGTTAAGACTAATGTTATAGTTGATGCTTTAAGCCATAAGTTTCATAAGAAGTCGAACCAAGTACGTGCTCTTAGATTAAAATTGCGGATAGATTTAATAAAAAAAATTGAAGAGTGCCCAAGAAACAGCAATCAAGGATGATGCTGAAGCATTATAAATGAATAATGAAGGAATTAGAAAAAAAAAATGAACTAATGGAATTTGGAGATTCCATAAGAAAAGAATTTGGGTACTAATCAAGGAAACCTATGAGAAAGAATTCTCGAAGGAGCTCATAGAACTAAGTAATTGTTGCATCGTGTAAGTGATATAAGTGATATGAGGTATCAAGAGTTTATAGGAATTACTGATAAATAGCAAGTTATGTCTCTAAGTATTTAATCTGTTAGCAAGTTAAAGCTGAACGTTAGAAACCTTTAGGTTGACTTCAATGATTAGAAGGGTCAGTATGGAAAGGGGATTGATAACAAATGGATATTGTTACCAAATTACCCAACATAAGAAAATGTAACGACACAATCAGGGATATTGTGGATCGATTAACCAAGTCTGCTCAATCCCTATCAATCAAGAATACCGTTATCTATTGTATTAAATCAAGATAGTCATTTCACTTCTCATTTTTGGGAAAAATTTTAACCCGGCCTATTTTGAGCAGTATAAAGGAACACTACAAACATAGAAAGACATGCTAAGTGCATGTGCGATAAATAGAACTATCATTTATCACTCATAAGATTCTCCAATAATTGGTCTATAGTATTTGTGTTAACCGTTTAAAACACTTTATGGATGATAGTATCATCCAGTTTGTTAGACATACATATGAGAAAAGCAACTATCAGGCCATGAGATCGGCAAACCATTGAAATAAGAGAAAGGATATCACTAAAAGTCTCTCTGTATTTGGAAAGGAAAGTTAAGTCCGAGGAATGTCAAACCATTAAAGTAACTAAGCAAAGTGGACCAGTAGCTTATCAGCTAAAATGGCAAGTATACATGATACATTTCATGAAATACTTAGAAATCTTTCGTTATACCTCCTCAATATAGAAGTAAATGCAAGACTGTATCAGTCAATCATGAGAATTCCAAAAACATGCAAGATTAGTTCTGGTCAGGGTGAAGTAGGACTTAAAGCATGGACAAGAATATACTTGGGTATCGAAAATAAGACGGAAGTATCCTTACTTGTTCCAGTAAATCTCGAGAATGAGATTATAATTAAGGTGGGGAGGATGTAAGGACCTGCAAAAATGTCCCACAACACTCCGTAAGTGGAAACCCAGACCCCTAAAACCCTAATCCTTGTGAAAAAATCAAGAAATTCAATTTTATGGATCGCTCGCGGGCCGTGTAAGAGTTAACCGAAGCTTACGCGGGACGCGACAACTCAAGGGTAACCGGATAAGGATGAGGGACACGAGTCGTTACACGTGTCAACCTAGACTCCCTCGCGGGCCGCGTAGAAGAAGCTTATGTGCTTCACGGGCCGCGACGCGCCCCATTTCCAGCCCTATAAATAAGGAGTTCGAGTTTCATTTCAAATCGTTCAATTCTTTTCTTTCTCTTGTTCTCTTGTTTTGTCATTCTAATGTCAGAACTTCTAAATCCCGAAACTCTGCCCGTATTAGGGTAATAACTCTAATCACTGGTACGATACTTTATCCGATCGATTAAAACCGATCCAATGGATGTTTAAGTGCTGCCAATATCTGGCTATACTTTGTCATTCGTTGTGAGGGTTTCGATCTCGTGATTATCGCTAAAGTTGAATTAAGTTAATACACTAATACGAGTTCTCTTGTATCTAGAAATTAGAACTCATAACTAGGAAGCTGCTAAACTAGAATACTTAGCAATTAAGTAAACTTAGTAATTAAGCAACCTTAATAGTTAAGTAAAATGGTTATGTAACACTTAGCAATTAAGAAAACTTAGCGATTAAGAAACTTACTAGCTAAGGAAACTTAACAGGAAAGCAAACTTAGCAGTTAAGCAAGCTAAGTAAGTTAATTAATCAGCTAATTACGTTATTTAATTAAACGGCCAAGCAAATTACTTGATTTAAACCGTTAAGGAAAATTAATCAGTTAAGTAAGATTAATTAAGCTAAGCAAGATTAATTAAGCTAAGTAAGATTAATTAAGTAAATTAAACACCTAAATAAATATACATGAAAATAAATATATATGAGATAGATATATATGAGGAAGGTGCAAGGAAGGTGTAAGAGGATATATATGTAGGTAGAAAGCTTCCTAGAAAATGTATAGGTAACTTCCTAGAAAAACTATATGAAATTTCCTAGAAATACAAAGGAAACTTCCTAGAAATTTCATATTTCCTACCTATAAATAGGAAGCTTAGGATTCATTTTTCTTTGCCCATTTCTTATATTCTTCTCTCTATACGTTGGTGTTCTAACCAATAATCACCGATGCGATATTTTGTCCGATCGATTCGGGAACCAACTAACGAATGCCAAAGTGCTGTCTAAATAAGGCTATACTTTGTGAATTTCGTTAAGGTTCTGATCTCGTGACCATCGTTAGGTTTGATTGGGTTTAACACTAATACGTATTCCACTCTGTTAAACTAAATGTTTAACTACCAGAAAACTCTGCACCCTACACTTACAATCAAACAAGATAACTAATCATCAGAAGATTCAGAATTATAAAGTAGATGCTTAGTTATCACAAGACATAGAATCGGGAGGCTTGTTTAGTCAAAGATTATATGCTAACAAGGTGAGTCATTCTCTTTTGTCAAAAGTGTTTTACAAATACCTAAATGTTTTCCAGTTATATGTTACAGGGATTAAGTCTTGGTTATCTTAAATTTACTAGCAAGTGGGGTATTGTGCACATTACTATTGTTTCTCACTTTTAACAGTGATAATCATCACTATTGGGTGAAAGGACCCAATGGTGGTATGACCATCGTCACCAGGGTGTGACACGGGGCCAGATAATTATAAGATAGTGGCCATTGTAATCGCTCTTATGTTGTAATTTATAACAAAGTGTCGTTTTGTACAAAAATGAATGAACTCACCAGTATTTCCTGCTGACCAAACCTTTTTAAAACGCATTTCAGGTAATGACAGTAGATTGGAATAAGAGTGATGATACGACACCGAAAGGCTTAAAGAAGTGGCTTATTTTATCAATTGAATTAAATTAAGAAAACATGGTTTCATATATTCGGGTTTATCCCTTATTAAAGCTACCTTTGTAAAACATGGGTTTTATCCCATCTATTTAATAAATAAAATCCGGTGTTTCTAAACTCTGATATTTTTCCTAACTCACGGTCCTGGTGAACATTTCCGCTGCAATGTTTTTTTTAAATAATCACCGGTACCACTTGACTGCTCGCGGCTCCCATCTTGGGTATGGTCGGGGGTCGTGACAGTAACTGAGTAACCCTTTAACCTCTACATAACTCTCCTTATATAAGCATCCAAGAGGAAACCTAATTAGTTAATAAGGGTAATATGGTCCATCAACAATTACCAACTAATTATTTAATAGGTTGTTATATATTTTGATCTATATAATGTAAATGATTATAATGGCTACTACATTAAATATTAAACAAAATATATTTAATCTTTCATTCTCCCACTTAGCCGATTAATCATTTACTATGAGTATTAGATAAGCCTGATCAGGAGTTAACACTCATTTTAGCCTTAAGCAAGTACTATAGCAGAGAAATACAGCCGTTGAATCATTATGCGACTCAGGACCCCCATTAGTCATACTATAGCCTTAATTTAAAACCTAATCGTCATGATCAAAATACGCATAAGCCCTTTGTTTGATTTGTAAATTTATTTGTCTATATGCCATTATACCGGTTGAACATATTCTAAGAGACATACAAAATCAAACTTGAGGAAATTTCATTAATTATAAAACATAAGCTAGTACAATATGCTTAAATAAGGTCTTTACTAAATCCCATATTCCGAACATGTTCTTCGTAAACCTTAGGAGGGAGACCTTTAGTCATCGGATCCGCAAACATATCTTTAGTACCAATATACTCGATACAAAGATTATTTTCCTCAACTCGTTCACGTACGAACAGATATTTTGTATCGAGATATAAACCAGCTCCAGTCGAACTGTTACTGTTCGAGAAACTAACGGCAGCTGAATTATCACAGTAAAGCTTCAATGGTCTAGAAATGGAATTAACGATTTTGAGTCCAGTGATCAGATTTCTAAGCAACATTCCATGACAGGTTGCGTTATAAACAGCAATGTACTCTGCCATCATTGTGGAAGTTGTGGTCAACTGTTGTTCATGACTCTTCCATGAGATAGGGCCGCCTGCTAACATAAAGATATAGCCCGAAGTGGATTTCTTGTCATCTTTGCATTTGGCAAAGTCAGAATCAGAATAGCCCACCATTTCTAAATGATCACTTATTCTATAAGTCAGTTTATAGTCTTTCGTCCCTTGCAGATATCGAAGTACTTTCTTAGCTGCTTTCCAGTGATCTAGGCCAGGATTAGTCTGATAACGGCCTAGCATTCCAGCAATATAAGCGATATCTGGGCGAGTACAGACTTGAGCATACATCAAGCTCCCGACTACTGACGCGTAAGGTATCTGGCTCATTTGCTCCTTCTCAACCTCTGTTGTCGGACACTGGAATGAACCGAAAACATCTCCCTTAACTACTGGAGCGACGGAGGGTTTGCACTGTTGCATGTTGTAACGTGTAAGGACACGATCTATGTAAGCCTTTTGGGACAATCCTGAGATCCCTTTGTGTCTATCTCGGTGAATTTCGATGCCAATGACGTAAGAAGCATCTCCGAGATCCTTCATGTCGAAGTTATGCGAGAGTAACCGCTTCGACTCATGCAACATGTCTAAACTATTACTTGCTAATAGAATATCAACTACGTAAAGGATAAGTATAGTAAAGTTGCTCCCACTCATCTTGTGGTAGGTGCATTGATCCACTTGATTCTTCATAAAACCTTGCTTCTTCATGACTTCATCAAACTTGAGATACCATTGACGTGATGCTTGTTTTAACCCATAAATGGATTTCTTCAACTTACAGACTAGATGCTCCTGACCTTCAGGTTGTTTCATGTAAACATCTTCGTCTAAGTCTCCGTTAAGGAAAGCGGTTTTAACGTCCATCTGATGCAGCTCTAAATCAAAATGAGCTACTAGGGCCATGACGATCCTTAATGAATCTTTACGAGAGACAGGTGAAAACTTCTCTTGATAATCAATTTCCTCTTTCTGAGTGTAGCCCTTTGCAACCAATCTCGCTTTGTAGCGTTCAACGTTCCCATTCGGATCCAGTTTTGTTTTGAACACCCATTTGCATCCTACGGGTTTAACACCGTTGGGTAATTCTACCAAATCCCAAACGTCATTTTTCTTCATGGATTCTAGCTCATCAATCATCGCTTTATTCCATTCAGAAGACTGATCACTGCTTATGGCTTCATTGTAAGAGATAGGATCATTGAGCTTTCCGGGATCCATTTCAGTCAGGTAGGTAACATAATCATCCCAATTAGTAGGCCTTCTTTGCCTAGATGATCTCCTGAGTGGATTATCGGGTTCAGCGTTGTCTTGGTTTAGAGCGTTTGAAGTGCCTTCGTCATGAGGTATAATGGGTTCTGATTGTGGAGGTAAATTTGGAGTTGGTGTAGCAGCTTCAGGTACAGTAGTTACATTGGGTACAAGAGGAGTAATCAGAGTAATGGTAAGCGACGAGTCTCTCCCCCCCGCGTCTTGTACTTCTTGCAATTCTTCGTAAGGGTTGGTACTGCTCCCACTGACCTTGAAATCCTCCAGGAACGCAGCACGCTTGGTTTCAACAATACGGGTGACATGAGAAGGACAATAGAAACGATAACCCTTTAAATTATCAGGATACCCGATAAAGAAACAGGTAACTGTTTTAGGGTCAAGTTTCCTTAGGAAAGGATTGTAAAGTTTTGCTTTAGCAATGTAGCCCCATACTTTCATATATTTAAGACTCGGTTTCCTTCCTGTCCAAAGTTCATAAGGAGTTTTAGGGACAGACTTAGAAGGAACTCTATTGAGTATATGAACAGCTGCTTTTTACGCTTCAGTCCAGAGGAATAATGGTAAATTAGTGTTGGCTAACATACTGCGCACCATGTTCATAAGGGTACGGTTCCTTCTTTCAGCGACACCATTTTGCTGAGGTGTACCAGGCATGATGTATTGGTTCACAATCCCCTGGCCCTTACAAAACTCATAAAATGGACCAGGAGCTTGACCCACATCAGTATGTCTTCCATAATATTCACCGCCTCTATCTGATCTCACAACTTTAATCTGACGATCTAATTGCTTTTCAACTTCAGCCTTATAATCTTTAAAAGTTGTAAGAGATTCAGACTTTTCCTTAATTAGATACAAGTACATGTAACGAGAATAATCGTCAATAAAAGTGATAAATGAAGTATGTCCTGTTATGCCAGCAATTTGGTAGGGACCACTAATATCAGTATGAATGAGTTCTAATAAATTAGAGCTCCTAATGGCACCTTTTTTTATTCGCTAATGTCATTTTACCTTTAAGACATTTGACACATGTTCCAAAATCAGAGAAATCGGGAGGAGGTAAGACTTCATCCTTTACGAGATGATTTAATCGTTCTCTTGAGATATGGCCTAAACGTTGATGCCACAACATTGATGAAGTCTCAAAGTCTCGTTTCTCTTTCATCTTTGTGAGTGATTCATTAATGTTATATGACAACAAAGATTTGGAAAAATTATCATCTAGTTCTAATCTATAGAGACCACCATCCAGAATACCAGTACCATAAAGAACAGAATCATAGAGGATAGAGAGTTTGCGATGACAATGGGAAACAATAAAACCGTCCATGTCTAACTTTGGTCCTGATACAAGGTTCCGAGTTACCTCAGGAACATATAAGGTATCATAAAGTTTAATACATAAACCAGTTTTCATAAATAATTGTAATGTTCCAATGGCCTTCACTTCTAATTCTCGATCATCCCCAACCTTAAGCGTTCTTTGGTTTCTTTCCAGCTTCCGGATTGTAAGGAATCCCTGAGTTGAATTGGTAACATGAACCATAGAACCAGAATCAAACCACCAAGAATTAGCAGGAACACTTAAATTATAGGACTCAAGTATCATAAAATAATCGTTACCTTTCTTAGCCAGCCACTCCTTAAAGTCAGGGCATTCCTTCTGCATATGTCCTGCCTTTTTACAGAACTTGCAGTGGATTCTGCCTAAGGAGTTCTTAGAGCTGGAAGGTGCACTTGTATTAGGATTGGGCCTTTGGACTTTAGAAGCATCCTTCCTCTGATGATTGTTCTTCCTTTTCTTAGAGTTGGAGGTGGTGAAGTTGGAAACATCGGTAGTGCGATCCATCCTCATACGCTCTTCCTCCTGTACGCACATAGCGACCAGCTCACTCATCGTCCATTTGTCCTTCTGAGTGTTGTAATTGATCTTGAATGCTTCAAAGGATGAAGGAAGCGAAGTAATGATGAAATGAACAAGGAAACCATCACTGATTTCCATTTCCAGCCCCTTCAACTTATTGGCCATGTCATTCATCATCATGATGTGCTCGCGAATGTCGCTCCTCCCATCATACTTAGTTGTCACCAGCTTGAGGATAAGGGTACCAGCATGTGCTTTAGACGTCCCCTTGAACTACGCCTCCACAGAAGCCAAGTAGGTTTTAGCATCTTCAGAATCAGGAATGGCTCCCCTAATTGCATTGCTTATGGACTGCTTTATGAACATGAGAGACATGCGGTTACACCTAGTCCACTTTTCATGAGTCAACTGCTCAGCAGCAGTGCTTTGCGTAGTAAGATCTGCTGGCTTATTCTCTCTTAAGGCATAATCGAAATCTAGCAGCCCAAGAGTAAGCATGAGAGCATCCTTCCATGCAGCAAAGTTATCACCAGTCAAAGGTGGAATCCCGCAATTGGGCGCTGATAGTGGAAATAAGATGAGCAAGTTATGATACCAAGGAAGAAGTCCTAATGTGATCTAAGGGCACGTTATACTAAGGCAGGCATAAATAATGACCATTTTACGTTATGAAGCTGTGATATTGTCTATTACTAACATCAAAATAATAGATTTAGTTAAAATTCTACTTAAACGAAGACAAATCAGCTTTGTCCAGAAGTGTAATCATTTAAGCATGTGTGCAAAGTGGTTGTGACAAATCAGCTTTTGCCAGAAATGAAACAATCACTTTAGTTATACACTCGTTAAGTATGCCATCTATGAAGGAATTAAATCAGCTTTGGCCAGATATTAAGACATTCATGTTTATGATGCACACTTAACATAGCTTTCGTAATACTTGAATGATAAGTAGATGTATCAAATCAGCTTTGGCCAGAAATGGTACATTAGAAGCTCATTCAAGTTAAGCTATTTTGGTTTTGTAAAACATTATCTGATTCTGATTAATTAACTAAGTAATTACAAAAACCATTTATTTAATAGCAAACCACCTGTTAGCGATGAGCCCCGAGCTAAATCTTAGTTCACATTAAACAACCTAAAATAATGAGGTTTCGAGTGAGATCTCGACTCAGTTATGAGGTCTCGAGTGAGATCTCGAGTCAAGTCTCGACTAATCTTGTATCATTATGAGGTCTCGACTCATTTAAGGTCTCGAGTCGCAACCTCAGTGTCTCGAGTCGTAATCATGGTCTCGACTCATGTGTTTTATGAGATCTCGAGTGCTTGATGAGGTCTCGAGTCGCAACCATGGTCTCGAGTTGTGAAGATTGAAGCGCTAGTCGAAACCTCAGTGGTCTCGAGTCGAAACCTTATGGTCTCGAGTCGAAATCGTTGTCTCTAGTTGTAAATATTTGAGAACACTTATGATTTCGAGTCGAGACCTTGTGGTCTCGAGTCGAGATCTTGGTCTCGAGTCGACACCTGATGGTCTCGAGTCGAAACCTGATGGTCTCGAGTCCACTGTCAACAACTGTTATTGTGATAATAACTGAAAATTCGAAATTTTAGGGATTGTGTGATAGTGTTTCCTGTTTTATTGTTGATCTAAACTTATCAAGGATTTCGAAAATTATAACTGATTATCTTTTTAACAGTTTTCGAAGATTCTAAGAGATAAAATTCAGATCAAAAACAGTAAAACACCCACTAATCCAGATTTCATTCCAAAACTTAAGGAATTTTCGAGTTTTTTTTTTCTTAGAACATGTGATGAACCCTAAAAAATAAAACATAATTCTGAAACCTGAATTTTAAGGCTTTTCTAAACAAATTTCAGACATAGTATTACCCGTTTTTTATTTCGAGACATTTAAAACAGTTCTTTTCCTCGAAACAGCGATCTCGAGTGATCCTTTATGACTCGAAACCGGCTGTAAGTTTATTAAGTTATAAAAAATTCCGTTTTCCAGATTTCAATCCCAGAACTAATGGATACGAAAACAGAACTGACTAATCAACATATGCTCTGATACCACATGTTGGTTCAGTTCTGTTTAAACATAACGGAAAACATGAAAACATACATGTTACAGCAGACAGTGCAGAGGAGAATCCAGTGATGGAAGAAGCCATGGAGTTCGACATCTTTGTCAGTGTGATCTGGTTCCTCCTTAGGGTGCTGACTGATGATGGTAATGAATAAACCGAAAAGGGTATCGGCTATGGAGAGAGAGGCCGAATATGATGCTATGCTGATTAGGTTATGTCTAAGTGTGTAACTGAGTAACCCTTTAACCTCTACATAAGTCTCCTTATATAAGCACCCAAGAGGAAACCTAATTAGTTAATAAGGGTAATATGGTCCATCAACAATTACCAACTAATTATTTAATAGGTTGTTATATATTTTGATCTATATAATGTAAATGATTATAATGGCTACTAGATTAAATATTAAACATAATATATTTAATCTTACATATGTTATGTTGACTTACAATTGTAACATGGGGAAAATTACGAAAATGTTGGTTGACCAAGATTGTTTTCAATTTTGTCACTCTCCTACGTCCTTGGAAGGACCACTGAGCATGGGATGAGTCGGCATATCATGTTGAAGAGTCCATGTATCACGCTCCTTCGGAAGAGTCCACCGACGCTTCGGAAGAGTCACCGACTCTTCCCATAAACATGTGGGACACGTGTCAGCTTGTAGGGACATGGACGCATCAGCATAACAGGTGGACTCTTCCGAAGCTCAGTGGTCCTTCCAAGGACGCAGGAGAGTGACAAAATTGAAAACCCTCTTGGTCAACCAATAATTTCGTAATTTTCCCTTGTAACATCTGTATTGGTACATGTGGTTAATAGACCTTCTTTGCAGTTTTAAGCATCTGAACTTGTGAACAGCTTTAGATAATCGGTAAGCGATTAATCTTTTAGATACTCATGTTGCTCATATTTAAAATTTTACATTAGACGTATAAATATAGCTTACAAAAATATTACCTACAGAGCATAACTAATTTTATACACAAGTATGAATAATCTCCATCTACAAATCTAAATTGGGATTTCATCCCTAACACTAATACATGGCAAACTCATCCCATTATGCCAAGTATTTGAATATCAAATCTACTCAAAATGTGTTAAACTACATGGGCTTTTTGTAGCAATTCTATAAGAATTTAGAAAACGTCTAATTAATTAAGAGTGTATCTCAAAATTGTTTGCACTTCTCGAGTCTTGCCGCTTAGGAATTGGGGCCACTCCTATAAAAGTTTATGACGCAACAAAAGAAGTGAGTCAAAAAGGTTTGTTGGTTTAGAGGGCACCGTACCAAGTCTCGAAAGATGGCTTGTTACATTAGGCCACTCGGTGTGGGGTCGTCCAGGCCTGGCCCGGCGAAGCCCCCCCACACCATTTCCCCGGGGTTTGACGTCGTCTTGAGTGGCAGCCTTCAGACGTTGAGGACGGGGCTCTTCTTCTCACATACACATATACATACAACACATATATATGTATATATTTTAGGCACGCCCTTCATTTCCTTAGGTCCATCCCCTTTGTCCCATCCTCACACTCATCTTACGTGGCGGAGCATCCTTTGATGACTACACTCTTCCCACACCGAGTAGCCTTTTGCTCTTCAAGTACTAACAAGGAGGCCAATGAGGTAGTGGTGGAGTGGTTGGGGAAAAATTTGGTGTTCCTTGTGGCCCAGGTTCGACTCCTACTCTCCCCCCGAGTAGCCTTTTGCTCTTCAAGTACTAACAATGAGGCCAATGAGGTAGTGGTGGAGTGGTTGGGGAAAAATTGGTGTTCTTTGTGGCCCAGGTTCGACTCCTACTCTCCCCATTGACCGTTATTTTCTGCGGCATCCAGGTGAAGGGCGAATACGGGTGGCAGGTTCGTCTTGGATGGGAGGCGAGGTTTTACCGATTATTCCACTGTCGTGCCTTCGGGCGGGTAGAGGTCGGGTTTCCGCGCATCTAGGAGAGCCAAGGGGCTGGCGGCGGTCGAGTAAACGTATGTTCAAAACCATTACCGAACGTTCACGAACGTAATTGAATGAACGAGACATCTATTCGTGTTTGTTCATTTAACTAACCGAATGGAATTTTTTGTTCATGTTCGTTCACTAATTAAACGAACGAACGTAAACGAACTTCCCACCGAACAGTTCAGGAACTTTTCGCTAAACGTTCGGCTCGTTTACAGCCCTAGGCTTATCCTCTTGTAAACAAAGATAAGTGTTAATATGAGGCTATCTTAATTGGTAGAGGCTTATACCTTTCAGAGATGAGGTCTTTCAAACCTGGACAAAGGAAAGTAATTTAGTAGTATTGATATAATAGAGTAGGGTAACTATTACCATTAAAAAACAAAAACAAAAATAAGTGATTGAACTCTTCATAACAATGCTATCACGTGAATAAAAAAAATTGTTGGCCGTTAAAAAAAACTAATAACAAAAATAAAGTCAAATAAATACGATGACGACTCAAAATACTCGGTAGTCGTGGGCATATGTCCTACCAACCAATACAATTATTTTATTTAATAGGCCTTAGGGTATAAGGAGTGGTAAACTAAAAAACCGATCAATCAGAGCGCGCCATGTCAATCAGGCAAAAGTGTTTAAACTTTGCTGAAAATTGTTGGCAATGGTTTAGACACTTAGTGAAGTGGTAAACTATTTAAAAAAAAAGGAAAACATTGTGATTGGTTGAGATAGGAATAGACCCCACCCCACCACACACACCCTCTACTTCACCGCATCGGCATCACACCACCGATTTGGTAAACTTGGAAGCGGCAAACTTTGTTGGTGGTGGTGTTTACCGAGTGGTAAACTAGTTTGCCACTCCTCCCCGCACCCCACTCCGGACACCCTTACTAATAAACCATAATCAAAGGCATGTAATCTAGTGGATATGAAAGAGTATAATTTTCCTTTAGCTTGTTTGTGAGCTTCTCTGTGTTCCTGTTTTCAGTGTTTTGTTGGAGGATTTTTTGTTTTGAGTTTCTATAATTTTATGCCGTTCTAAAAAAATCAAAGAGTATAATCTATATATAATCTAAAATTTAGTTACATGTTCTATTTTAAAATCAACATTTATGATGTTTTAAATGCAGTACTTAAAATACTAAGGATACCTGCAAAAAGTAAGTAATTACAATTTATATTGCTTATAGTACAACACTTAATTACCTTAATAAGGGGGCATAATTGTCCTTCTCCAATTAATAAAGAAAATTATTTGTTAATTGTTTCCCTCATTCAACGAATTAATAAAGAAAATGATTCAGTCATCATCTTTCTCATTCAAGTGCCATAAATCCAACTAATAAAGAACATAAATGATTTTAAATTACATTAAACCATTTAATTAAATTAGTGAATAGTCAATATACACTGTTCCGTCTATTTGAATTCTTATTACAAGTAACCATATGTTTTATTAGTGAATGAATATAAAGTCTATTTGAATTCTTACTGGAACTTATGTTTTAATAAAGGAACAACTCCGAACAGTCATCGTCACATGAAACCCTTACCATTTATTGAAGAAACTTCAATGGCCATGATTGGATTAGCCAACTAAACATTTCTTAAACACCTGAAATGAGCCACAAATGCTGGATCAGTACTTCATTTCTCCCTCTCGCACTCTCTGTTCCCACATATCGTAGCCGGATTCAACAACACCATTGTCGTCGTACGGCGGCAACCCGGGTTTTGTTATCGTCAATTGTTCATACAGAACGGAGGTAAGTCACCGGCTTCAACTCCCTTATTTTATTTACTTTTCCTTTTCGCATACTAAGGCAGTTGTGCACCACGAACCAGCCACCGTCACCACGAACCAGCCACCGTAGCCGACGTACACGCCAGCCTTTGCCGATAATAAGCAACCAGAGCTTTGTTTCTTTTCATACAGAACAGAGGTAAGTCACCGGCTTCAACTCGCTTATTTTATTTACTTTTCCTTTTCGCATACTAAGGCAGTTGTGCACCACGAACCAGCCACCGTAGCCGACGTACACACCAGCCTTAGCCGATGATAAGCAACCAGATCTTTGTTTCCGTCACTTTTTCATATGCGACAGAGGTAACTCACCAACTTCCGTCGAAAAATGCTTCTTATAATTTTGTCTTTGTTTATTTTCTTTGTAAACATCGACAGCTTGAACCTGGACACTTCATCGAAGTCACTCTCACATCATCAGAAGGTCTTTTTTAAGAGGTATACATAATACAAATTATTTGCAAATGAATCCAACATCGTGAGTTTTGATGACATAGTTAACCGTTAAATTTGCTTTTGGAAACTGTTAGTGCAGATGTGATTGAAAAGCTTAATGTTCTTAGAGGAAATGGCATGGCTTCAATGTACTCATAGTATTGCAAGAGGTTAACTTTTTCTTTGGTAACAACTATCCTCGCCATCAATGTGACTCTTCAAATGCTTATGGTATGTACTAATACTCAGGGTGACTTTGTACGCAGCCCTTCGCCAATCACCGTCGTCTTTTCCGATTCATCTTCGCCATCATCCGCCCACTTTTTTCTTTTCCTAATCAGGTGCTTCACTGTCTCCTTAATCGTGTTTATGCATACTTCTAATACGTCTTTTGGTGATTTAAGAATCACGAGTTTGCATTTATATCATTCATATGCCCTTATTTGATCTTCTGGTTCATATACTTTTGTTGAATTTTTGTTTGCAGCTTGAGATAATTGGAGTGTTTTAAATAAAGTTGTTTTATTTAATACCCAATGTAGTTTTCCAACTTCCAAAGCAAGTAGTTCAAATATATGGTGCTATACTGACTGATTAGTTGCTGAATGATAAAAAAAAATGTTTGGTTTTTTATTACAACTTGATGTCCTCAATTCATGTGTATTGTTGATGATGAATTGAGGATATGATGTCTGGTGGTTTTTATTACAACTTGTGTTTTATTTTGCGCCTACACATGGTAGCCCCTTGCATCTTGCAACTTTGACTTCGTAGGGTTAGAACAACTAAAACATGTTGTATAAACAGTTTCGGGTCAGTTTCAGTCGAACCCGTTTAGCTAAACGGGTCGTGTTTGGGTCGATAAACTTATAATTTTATCTTATTTATCTCTTAGGGATGTCAATACTGGACGCACGACACGATATTCTCTTGTAATAGCAAAAGTAATGGTTACTGCGATAGGCTGCTACAGTGCTACCTGCTGGGGGTAATAATTTTCGCCTATATCACTGATGGATCTCCATTTCATATGGAAGTACTCACACCGTAAACTTTGTTTTTTTTTTTTCTGATTCTGGGAAAAACTAAAATGGAATTATTTTGTATTTAAACTACACTAAATGGGAGATTGATGAATTCTCTTAGGTGCATGATAACAGCGATTATAGATATCTCGATCCATACTGTTGTTAAGTAACTATCAAAATGATATAAGTTCCACATTCATATTGGTTTTCTACATTATTATAAACTATAAAACTAAGTAACATTTTTCTATTCTTAGTGTTTAATTAATATGGATTGTTGTTGGCAGCATTGGTTTATTCGTATAAGCCATAATGTAATTCTTCATAACATTAGCCTTTTCGTTTACACCATCAACTTTTGTAACCTTCATCGCATATAATTTGGTTATTTAATTCATCATATATACTTGATTATTTAAGAGTAGAAACGGTTGATAAGGAGAATTCTTTAAAGCCTATATTTAACATCCTTTGAACACATAATTCTTTTGCTACCCATACCGACACCAGTTAAGCGCGTTGAAGCGATCGTAAGGTATATATCGGCTTACACTTTAATCGTGCCCTGTTTAATAAACCATTTTAATTAAAGATGTGCTATTTACCTTTCTACTCGATCTGAAATGTTATTTACATACCTGGTATATGTTTACTCTATTTTAAAATTAGGAGGCTACAACAGTCAGAAACTTGAGTTCATAAATATAAAAGTGCATTGCTCTACATTAAAAAAATAGGAATAAAAAAACTTGGTAACGCATCACTTCGAATGTGTAAAGACATATAAGGGGAAAAGTTGGCTTTTGAAAAAAAATAAACTTGGTATCGTTATAAATGGAAAGACAACAAAAAAACTTTCAACTATAATTGATTGATTTCCATAAACAATGTAATTGTGCATATTTATTTTTGGATAACCGTCTACATAAATGTTTTGTGCTTTTCCTTCGCAGGCCTGCTTATGCAGATTCCGATTCAGAAGAAACAGTTGACAGTGACCCACATGAAAGGTATACCGTCTGCACTTAGTGTTAGTAATGAAAACCTATACTACTTTTTGATGCATATATACGTAAACATAGTATACCATTTTTAATAGTTTTCTTTTCGTTATTTCACTGCAGTCAGTTGGCTGGTGATGGGATTGGGGATGACGGTGGCATGCGTTAGCTAAAGTTTGGTCTATGTGTTATCCAATAAGATAGGAAGGCGTGCGAGAGTTTATGCGTTTTCCCTTTTTCTGTTTCATGTTTTTTTCCCTTTGAAGACATCTTTTTTCACTTCTTTTTGGCCGGCAAGTTTTGCCAAGGAAACAATTTATGGCCCATGGTTTAATAAACTTTAATCACGCCCCTTTGTAGGCATATTGTCTTACATGTTATGCATTGGCCGTGTCAGACATCTTACCACGAACAAACAATAGCTATTATGCATGCCGTGCATTGCACGGGCTTTTTCCCTAGTTGTTAATCAAGATTATAGTTATTATTGTTGTTTGATTTAATATTTATCTTTTAAGTTTCTTTTTTTATTGTTAATCACTACTTTATCTTTAATTTGAATTTAAGATACTTATTGATTTTTTTTAACAATGATAAGATTATATTACATTACATTAAAAACAGATCTAGCAAGACAGTTACCATATACAAACGTCAAAACCCCAATACTAGAGCAAAACCAAATTACAAAGGAAAATTTATTTTTGATGTTTTATTATTATTATTATTATTATTATTATTATTATTATTATCATCATCATTAGTCGATTATGTTTATAATTAATTTGCTACCTTTATCATTATCTTTTTATGATAATATCTTTATATAAAGAGATATTGTTTTTATTTATTCAACATAGAGTAAATGTATTTACCAACTTTGTTTTGTTCTTTGTTTCTATTTTTCCAAAATAATGTTATTTTTTAAAGTGGTTAAGAGTTCAAGTAGGTTTATAGGTTTAGTGAGTATGAGTTAATTGTTTTAATTAAACCAAAACTGTACTATAAATTAATATGCATTGGACCAACTAAAATAAATGACCAACTAATTGAAGTAATAGGCATTACAAACTTGCAATAAATTTCGTTCTCGAAATTTCGTAGCTCTACGTGTCCACATTGTGTGTTATTGGTCCATATAATTCACTTTTAGACTCTATATTTTATGGATGGGCAGTTTTT
Source organism: Helianthus tuberosus (assembly GCA_030545235.1). Lineage (NCBI taxonomy): Eukaryota > Viridiplantae > Streptophyta > Magnoliopsida > Asterales > Asteraceae > Helianthus > Helianthus tuberosus. Next base: position 50,543,539 of record CM060404.1, on the reverse strand, counting down.
GAGTAGTTATATGTATGTTTTATTTGGGGTAAATTACTTTTTGAGTCCCTGTGTTTTATAGGTTTTAACCACTTGAGTCCAAAAGCAAAAAGTTTAACGACCTGAGTCCCTATAAACATTTTTTTTAACCATTTGAGTCCAGATTTCTAACACTGTTAGAATTTTTTGGTTAAGTATTTTTAAATGACCAAAATACTCTTATATTTAAAAAATAAAAAACTCTCTTTCTTCAACCTTATCTCTCTCCGGTCTTTCTTTCTCTCTCCCACTTCTTTCCTTTTCTTCTTCCATAAAGAAAACCCCCACACACACTTTCTATTTACAGAAAAATCTAGAGAGAGAAACAGTTTAGAGAGAGATTCAGAGAGAGTGAGAGTCGGATCAAAGAATAAAAACAGTGTCGCCCCATGTAAACACAATTGAATACGGACACACAAGAAGAAAAACAGAGCCAAGACTAAATACGAGCACAGATCTAAGTGCTCCAATTTCTGTAAGATCTAAAATTGAAATTCGATCAACTAATCAAATTGTTGACACTAATTTCACTTTCCAGTTTCCAAAACACAACTGTATACGAACACATATGAAACAAAACAGAGACTAGACTCTAATGTTGGTAAAAAAACTGAAATTCGATTGGTAAATCGAATTGTTGACTGATCGCAATTTCACTTTCATAGAACACAAATGATACAAACACATAAAAAGAAAAACAGAGATAAGAGCTCTAATTATTGTAAAACCTAATTCGATTGGTGAACCAGTCGACTAATCCTAATTTCACTTTCTTAAACACAATTAAATACCACAGATCCGAACCATTATCCCAGATCCTCTGGCCAAAATCCCAGATCCTCCGGCGAAAATCACAGATCCTCCGGCGAACCAAAATTCCACAGTGGGTTTTTGGAGCTCTGGTTTTGGTGCCGCCATTGATGGTAGCTGGTTTTTCTTCTTGTGTGTCCGTATAAAACGTAAAAACAGAGCCAGCTACCATATAAGCTTAATACATAGATGGTGGGAGATGTATGAAGGTGGGTGATGAATTTGTCCTGTCACATAAATCTCCCATCTCATGCTTCTTTCTATCCATGTATACCGCTCTAAAATACCATCCACACTTAGAATAAAATTGAGTTATGAACTGATTTACGATAAATTTGAGTAGGTTGTGATGAATTTGAATGATTGATAGGACTTGGGGATCTGATGATATATAAAAGAGAGAGAGATATGTGTTTTATGGGTAAATTACTTTTTGAGGGTATTTTGGTCATTTAACAATGGTTAACCAAAAAATTCTAACTGTGTTAGAAATTTGGACTCAAATGGTTAAAGAAAATGCTTATGGGGACTCAGGTCGTTAAACTTTTTACTTTTGGACTCAACTAGTTAAAACCCATAAAACACAGGGACTCAAAAAGTAATTTACCCTTTTATTTGACTTTATGGTTGGAAATTACTTTAGAGATGTGGGGTCTGCAACTTCTTTATCGTATGTGATAGAGAACATATTACCCTCGTCAGTCCCTGCTAATAGTCTGATTACGATTATTGTATTATGCTATAAAAATACTACAATTCTACAAATTAATATGCAAGATGATTGGACCAATTAAGACATATGCTTAACTAATTTTTTTTTTTGAAAATATATACTTAACTAATTGAAGTAATAGTCGTTACATTATAAAGTAAATTTGTAAAAGATGATTGGAAGTAAAAGAATATTTGGTTATAAAAAGAGCAACAACTTTATGTGGAAAGGCGAGTAAAAGTTAAAAGTATTCCCGGTTAAATACCCCATAAACAAAAAAGAAGAAGAAGCCATGCGCACCTCAAGAAACCATCGCCTTCAGTCGTTTTTCGTCATCACCACCGTCGCCTTCAGTCAACATCTTCGTTCAACTCCAACATACTGTAACCACCTTCATCATCTCTGTACACCGTCTGTCTTCTTCAATCGCTCCGGTAACCACCGCAACTCCGTAACTCCGATCATCTTTATCTCATCGTCCTCTTCACACCTTCACACCTCCGGCAGCCACCATAACTCCGATCATCTTCTCTGGCGAACTGCGAGTCACCATTCATTAAATCTGCCGCTCTGAATCATCGACGTCTTCGCCGGCACTGGAACGATGGGTTGTAGTGTTATACAGAGTTAGAAAATTGTAATATGGTGTTATATACCATTCATAGTGTTTTTATAGTCATTTATAGTGTTATAAGTCATTTTTTTTTTGTTTCTGAATGGTGTTATTTTGTGTTCTGAATGGTGTTATTTTGTTTCTGAATGGTGTTATTTTTTGTTTAATGAATGGTGTTATATCTTGTACTGAATGGTGTTATTTTGTGTACTGAATGGTGTTATTTTTTTGTTTATTGAATGGTGTTATTTTGTTTTTAAATGGTGTTATTTTGTTTCTGAATTGTGTTATATTTTGTTTACTGAATGGTGTTATATCTTGTACTGAATGGTGTTATTTTGTGTACTGAATGGTATTATATTTTTATTTACTGAAAGGTGTTATATTATTTTCGTAAAATTATTTTCGTAAAAACACCATGAATTGAACTATGAATTTTTTAAAACACCATGTCATGAACATGGCTCTGATTCTGTGAATGATGCAAAAAAAATTAAAATGAATAATGTTTTGGACGGTTATATTCCTTAAATCAAGGATTTTCTTTCTCCAAATCCTTAAATCAAGGATTACCATATTTGAATTTGTTAATGCATTTACAATCTTACCCTTTTCAATTAATTTAAATCTAATGGTTGAGATTCTTTCCTACTTTTCTCACACTTTTGGTCTTTTTTACAATAACTCCACCCATAATATATATTATATATATCACATCCTCCTCCGTTATGCATGCCGGATTCCACCTTCCCCCTGACAACATTTCCAAATTTTAATTCAAAAATCTCACTCCAATTTCGATACACATGCATCATCATCGTCATCTTCTTCTTCTACAAATCTCTGTGGGAACACATGCCATTATTACACCATTTCACCTCCATTATTTTATTCTTTTCATTATTATTATTATTTTGCCTCTTCAATTAATTAACATTTTCACATTTCTTCAATCCCAATTTTCATTTTCTTCTCTCTAGATTTCAACACTTCTTCACTCCACATTAATGCATGCAACTCATAACTCATAACTTATTATCATAACTGTAGACATTGTAGATCTGGATGTGGATGGTTCTGAGATGGATTTACAGTGTGTAGTTTCAATTCATGTGCAGCAAAAATAGAAGATGATGAAACAAGAATTAGGGTTAGGGTTAGGGTGAATGTGAGTGTGAAACTTCAATGGGCTGCAGACCTTCCAAAGTGGATGATCTTCCATTGGTGATACGTTGTAGAGAGAGAAAGAGATTGATTAAGTCTGCTGCGGATTATCGGTATGATCTGTCTTCTTCACATCTGGCTTACTTTCATTCTTTGAAAGATATTGGTTATGCACTTTCTAGATTTGTTGATGAACAGCTTGTCATCCCTTCACCGCCTTTATCGGCTTCGCCTGTGCTTACATTGCCTTCTGATGGTAAGAGTAAGGGTAAGAATAATGGGTCATTGTCTTCGGGTTCGGTTTCGCATATTCATATAATTGATGATGAGGGTTCTGAATCTGAATCTGATTCGGGTTCGGATTCGGATTTAGATGGACATGGTCATGTACATTATGGTGATAATCCACCGCCATTTTCGAATATTAATCCGCCACATGAGTATAACAACATGGATATGAATGAGCCTGCTGTGGTTAACAGAGGGCCACAGCCTTCTGCAACCAATTGGGGTCATCCGTATGAGATTAACGGAGGACCGATGCCGTATCAGCCTCCATGGGGTGAGCCTTATGGTGTGAACCCGTCTGCATTTCAATATCAACCTTATTGGGGTCCAAACCAACCTAGTTGGGGCCAGGGTGAGGGTGATCCGTATGTCGTGAACCCATCTGCATCACAGTTTCAACCTCCTTGGGGGGGATATCAAGAGAATTTCGATTCTTACAATGGGTATGGTGGGAACGTGTATTCGAATTCAAATCACTATGTTTCTTATATGAAAAAATCTGCCCCGGCTAGCCACACGGTGATTCACCAAGAGGAAGCAAGGGGGTTTCAAGAAACAAGTGGATGGGTTGATCCACCGCATTATGATCCGTATGGAAGTGGATATGGATATGGGTTTTCTTATGGCGGGGGAGCACCGCCTGCCCAAGAACCGAAGAAACCGAAAAGTCCTCCGCCTCCTCCTCCTCCTCCTGCAGCCACGGTATCTGATTATTTTAGCTTTTTTGATGCTTATGATAACGAACACAACGGGTATGGATATGGATACGGGTATGGGTACGAATCGATGGCTAGTAGTCCGGATTCTAATGAAGTGAGAGAGAGGGAGGGGATCCCTGATTTGGAAGAAGAAACCGAAACAGAGTCTCACATCGAAGAGGTTGTAAAGAAGAAGACATTTAGTAGAAAGAGAAATCTAGACGAACAAAAAGAAGATTTTGAAGATGGTTCATGGACGGAACCTTCTACTAGCACCGACAACAGTTCTAGAAGAATGCCACCAGTAAAAAGTAAACGCACTACAAAGGCAGCACATGTCGAATCCACTTCAAATTCAGTACCATTTGAAAATAAGGAAGGAGCGCATTCTGTCAACACCGAAGTAGATAAACATAGCTCGGAGACGGTTGTTTCACAAAGCATGGAGGATGTCCCTGAGGGTAAAAAGGGGGTACATTTTGATATGGAGGAAGGGTCTAATCAAGAGTTAGAATCCTCAATTATTAGTAGCTTGACAACGTTATCTCCTCATGGTTCTCGGGATCTGCATGAAGTAGTTAATGAAATTAAAGATGAATTTGAGGTCGCTTTTGGTTATGGAAAAGAGGTCGCCTTAATGCTTGAGGCCGGGAAGTTGCCTTATCAATCAAAGTTTGCAGTTCTTAAGGGTGAATAAAATTTAATTTTTGTCACCTGAATACATATAACATACAATGCTTTCTTTTCACTTTTGTGTGTCATTTTGCAGTGATCTTATCGAAGATTCTCTATCCATTGGCACCGTCTTTGGCATCTTCAGATCATCCAGTACAATCCGTAACACAAAATTCTCGAGTAACAAAATTAGCAGGATCCTATAATGTGGATCCAGTTCAGGATGTTAGGCCCCCCGTTAATCTTTCTTCCACTTTGGAGAAGCTGTATGTATGGGAGAAGAAATTATACAAGGAAGTAAAGGTAATACAGTCATATTCGTCTCACTAGTTCTACATAAAAAACTTTTGATGCGTACTTATAAAAACATTTGGCTAATAGTGACTATGATTTTCTGTTTAGTACCTTAGTCGTTCAGTTTTGGTTTGATTTTAGTAATGTGAAATTGATACATCAGGTGGTTGGTCTGGTTTTAGGGTGAAGAGAGGCTAAGGGTGATTTATGAGAAAATGTGCAAGAGATTGAATGAGTTGGATGCAAAAGGAGCCGAGTCTAGTAAAATTGATGCTACACAGGCTTCTATAAGAAGATTAATGACTAAACTTAATGTATCTGTTAAAGCTATTGATGCCATATCTTGTGAGATACACAAGGTCAGGGACCAAGAACTGCAGCCGCAAGTCAGTGAGTTGATCTATGGGTATGTAGATCTTATAGTAAGCCTAATTTTGGTATCTACACATGAACTCATGCGCAAAAGACATGGCAAATGGGTGGGTCCACGGGTTGGGCAACGGATCGGGTTGGATAGACCTGGAAAATATAACCCATTATCTTTTTAAATAGAGTAAAATGCCATTTTCATCCCTGAGTTTTGGTCACTTTTGCGACTATTGTCCAAAGGTTTGTTTTTTCGCATTTGGAATGAAAAGGTTTGAAATCTTTACCATTTTCATCCAACTCGTTAACTTCATCCATTTTTTTAACGTTAAGTAAGTGGTATTTTCGTTATTTTAGACATTTTTCAACTAAAATAAACCTTCTTTATTCGAAAATACCTCTGATTTAACGTTAAAAATGGATAGAGTTAATGAGTCGAATGAAAATGGCAAGATTTCAAACCTTTTGGATTCAGATGCGAAAAAACAAACCTTTGGACAAAGACGCAAAAGTGGCCAAACCTCAGGGATGAAAATGGCATTTTACTCTTTTAAATATGATTACAAAATTATAATGTTTCAGTATATTCCAGTTATTTGAGAATTTGACTTTTGACCTGTTTGACCATTTCCTTTAAAGAAAGAAGACTCTAGTCTGGTTGCTTTTTTTGCCCCCTTTTTTTCTGAATTTATTTTTAGTAATGGAAGGGAACTTGGTGATTTTGTTTTAATGAAAACAGTTTATGCTATTATGTCACATAACAACCCTAATGGTTGATTTTATTGTGTGCTCCACAGACTAATAAGAATGTGGCAAGCGATTGTAAAATGTCACCGAAAGCAATTTGAAGCCATCATGGAAAGCAGAAGTCGTACTTTAAGGGCAAACACAAGTCTTGAAAGAGATTCAAGCCTGAGAACCACTCTTGAGCTTGAAGCAGGACTTGTGACATGGGCTCAACATTTTAATAACTGGATTAATGCTCAGAAATCGTACGTTGATTCCTTAAATGGGTGGCTACAACAATGCATTGATCACAAACCAGAAGTCACCATCGATGGTGAGATTCCTTACTCCCCGGGTCGTATAGGAGCTCCACCGATTTTTATAATATGCAACGATTGGCACCGTGAAATTAAAAACGTTTCTCAAGAACGAGTCTCGAAAGCCATGCGTAATTTTGCTTTAAATCTGCGGCAACTGCTGGAGAGACAAGATGATATGCAGAGGCTAATGCTGAAGAAAGAGTATCTTGCAAAGGATTTCGCAAGAAGACGGCAAAATCATGGGCCTGATAAAACAAACGGGTCAATGGTTCCTTCTGAAGACCGAGTGAGTCTAGATTATAAAGAGGCTATGAAGTTAGTTGGGAATGGTGGTTCAAGTAGTTTACAAGGTGGTGTAATTCCTATTTTTAAGGCTTTAGAGAGTTTTACTTGTGATGCTTTAAAAGCTCATGAGCAGGTAAGATTGGTATAATCGGGTCGATGTTGCCCAAAGACTTGTATTTTTTTAGGTAAGCTAGGAAATTCATGATGCTGATCCTAACATTTAGTAGGAAGAGTATTACAAGTTTATCAGACGGTTTTGGGCCGATGGTATCAGTGAATTCGGCTATCGGTTCTAAGAGACTAGTGATTGATATTGTAGAGTTGATCCAATATGTGTAGGTGTTGTTAGCCATTGGTATTTTGTACAGACAACTTGGCCATTTTTTTGTTCCTACTATTGTTGGTCTTTGTTTCAGTGTTGTGTTATAAAGGTTAAAACCAATTGTTTGTATGTTACAAGTCTAAATGATTACCGCCCTACCTGCACTGCTCCGGCCCAACTAAAAAATGGGCTTTAAAGGCCCATTGATACTTATAACTAGGCTTATCAAATGGTCAAAACCAGAAATATGTTAGTATGTTAAGTTAAATTATCAGAAATAACATTAAACTGTATCAACTTTACATAATATAGAAAGAAAACTAGGTGTGTTACATTGCATGCTAAAGAAACAATATGTTACATGGATCGTGTCTTTCTGTGATGTCTTGATCTCTTGTGACTTGGCCCCTTCCTCGCAAAGCTTGACGTTCTAATAACCCGAACATCATCATCCTTAATATGTTTTCTCTTTGTGGAACGAGCCGAATCAACACCTACGTGCACCCGGTGGGATCTAGCCTTTAACGATCGTCTGAAAGAGTCGTTTCTGTTGTCTCCTGACCACGATCTCCGTCTCCTCCTGTAATGTTCTCTATGGTAAGAAAAACTCGCCTCCTCGTCTGAGTCTGAGTCGGAGTCTTCGTCTTGGTCTTCCTCATAGCTTATACTATTCATGTTTGCCAGTTCAATATCTCTCTTGTACATTTTTCGCTTTTCATGAACAGCCATCAACATACCACACAGTACACTGCATCCATACTCCCAGCAAGCGAAAATTGTTGATAAAACAGCCCCGATCATCTTGAAACTTGTCTTGAAAAAGCAGTGAAATATCTTCAATTTGTATAAGAAATACAACAATAGCAAAACTACAATCATGTTGAAGAACAAAACAAGATATTAGTGATACCTATGTATGCACGGTTATAATATTACAAAACATTCGGCAAAGTAACTTACCCATGTAGAGCAAGAATGAAACACAGAAAAATTTCAGAAGATGTTCGATGCAGAAATGTTCGATGTAACATGCCACATCCCATGTTGGACCGCACACAGAGCTGATCAACAATCATAAATTATGAATCAATTCATTTGAATTTAAGAATAAAATCCATGAGAGATGTCTAAGAGGCATTTTATCGAACACATGGTACGCATACTTGCAAGACTTGCCAGCAAGAAAATCAATTGAACCGCCAAATATGCTTCCGACTACATGTCCCACTCCCCTAAATACCGAAGTGATTGGATTGAACATTCCGATTCTTTTCTTCGAGAACTTGCGATAATTTGGTAGGAAAAACCTATACAGATGAAGTAGATTCATGAAAGAGTGCGTGTGGAAATTAGAAAAATGGAAAATTGAAATTGAAGGGTTTTCTATTTACCTTTTGAAGAGCAACGATTGAATAATCTGAAAATAAGGATAACGGCAGCCTCTGATTTTGATTTTGGGAATGGAAGTAGGGTTTTTGAGGAATTCGTTAGTTAATTCGTATTGTCTTTTTGGCGGTTATTAGAACACACACGGTTGGATCCTGTTTCACCTATGTATTTGCGATTTTTGTAATTAAAATTTCAAAATGTATTCTTTTAGAATAATAATAAATAGAGTAAAATGCTAAAATGATCCCGGAGTTTAGCCATTTTTGTCACTTTGATCCAAAAAATGAAACTTTTTGTATTCGTGAATTGAGTGAACAAATCCTGACAATTGATTTACATTATCTAATCGTAAAATACACTAGTGTATTTTTATAATCAAATCATGATCAAATCCTTACTATTGATTTACGCTTGTGTATCGATAATTAAGGGCTAAGATTAGTTCACACATTTCACTATCAAGGGGATTGTTCACAGATGAACATAATAATACATAAGTATTTATCCACCATCCATCATCAAACATGTGTTCTAAATAATTCTTTTTATCCCAAACTTGTCAATTGGTTTATTACCATTCATTTGACTCGTTATCACCCATTTTGTATAACCACAAGTTACGGGTCAATACTACCATATTAAGATTTAAAAGGATACTTAAAATCACAAATTAATTACATCACATAAGTTATTATTCTAAACCAAACCATATAAATTTGGTCGATTAACCCATTCTTTGGCGTCGATTAACCCATTCTTTGGCATAACGAACTCATATGTGTCATTATGATGATATATAATAAACCATTTAACCAACTAGGTTTGTCATAGACTTGTGCCCACTAATTAACTCTTGATTATTAACAAATCATTTCATGAAGTAAACATGGCAAATCTTTCAAAAATTCACTTTTATTTTTGTTTAGGCATTTAATCAAACACCTTGCGGGCATAAAATATATTTCACCATTTTTTACGCTTATATGAACTCTCATACCCTCAATTCATCATCAAAGATGTCTACTTTCTTTGTAATTCTCAAATAGTATCATCTTTTATATTTTTAAATAAAATCATCCTTGCTTTTAGATTCACAAGTTCTGTTCAGATTTGTGTTAGCAAATCTACATGTTTTCCATTCTACCTTACTAATTTGTCAAACTTGGTAGTTATATCTTTTCATGCAATATAAATTCATGACTCCAAACTACATCTAATTTTTCTAACATATCAATTAGAGTTTCTACATCCAGAAATCAAGCATCGAAACCATGGATTTCATTTTTATTAAACCATAATGTAACACCTCGGAAATTTATATCAAATCATATGACAACATGTGTCCAGTCAACTCTCAAATATGCCAATTTATTTGTACGAGGGGGACTAAATATGTAAAACTGTGGAAGATCGGATGTGGAGGGATCAAATGTGACAAAATGCCAAAATTATGGCTTCTGAGTAATCATTACTAACCTCAAGGCATATGCCTTATGGACCGTAAGTCAATTATTGATATTATCCCTGGCAGTCCCTTACGAACCACGATACCTTGTCTTATGGACCGTAAGGAATTTGAAACCATGGGCGCCTGAAGTTCCTTACGGATCGTATGCCATCACCCTTACGGTCCGTAAGGGAGTGTGCTGGCAGTTTGTGAAGACTGCCTTGGCAGTCTGCTGCATATGTCACATATATCGCGAATTTGCCACTTCTCTCTGGTTCTTACACCTCATTTGACACTAATCAACACCTGAGAATCATTGCCAACACTTGGCATGATCTTGTGAGCTTGGAGCAACTATAAATAGAGGTGCATATGCACCATTTCAACTTGCTCGTTTCAATCTTTCTTTCTCTCTTCTATTGGAGCTTGCTTGTGCTTATAGAGGCCTCCTACTGAAGTCTAATCTTCCCTTGAACACTTGTAAGTGTTCTTCCTTAGTTCTTTTTTATTTTAGGCTTAGTTATTAGCCGAAAGTCAAGCAAATTGATTTTTTGCTTTGACTTTCGGTTATGACCATTTCGGTCAAGCCAATGTTCAAATCGAATATGGCTACGTGATCGTAATAAGGTAGGTGATAATCCCCTATGAGGGCACCTCCTGAAGATCACGTTAAGTTGGTCAAATGACGGGTCAAAGTTTTATTAAAATAATGTAAAAAATGCAGATTTTCGGAAATTAAGTTAAATGAACATCTAAACACCAATTTTTGATATTATATCAGTTGGTATAAGATATTAGGACATGTTATATCATGTCCAAGCTGTCGTTTCTTGCTTATAGCTCGGTTCGCAACCGAAAGTCAAGCAGTTTGACTTCTGCTTTGACTTTCGATTCTGACCCGTTTAAGCTAAGTTAGCTACTGATTTGAAGTTATATTATGATCATATTAATGTATGGAATAACCCTCTGAGGTTATACCATTTATTCATAATCAATTGCCGGGTTTTATGCAACTTCTTATATTATGCCTTAAAAATGCCGATTATGCCCTTTTGCGTATAAAATGATTTTAAACCATAATGAACATGTAATATGGATTATAAACTGATGTGGTAATATAATACACATGTTTTGGTATAATGAACTTGACATTGACTCATCCGATCACCCGATGCCGCCTATGCGCGTACGGTTGACTTGTATAGCTTATATTATATAAGTTAACTGAATTGGGTCAAATCCCTTCAAGATCATTTATAATCAGAATATATTATTTTTTGACCCATATTATACAAGTCATGGTACTTGTGAGGGTACAAACCACATTCTATCCGGTCTTCGCTTAATCTAGCGAACCGTATCGATTTATTTATTAGTTAACTGGTCCAAGTCATATGACTTGAATAAGACCCGTTAACATTCTAATGGATCATAATTCCATTCATTCCAGACTAAGGAAGTCCAGTAAATTGCAACTTTTTTAATTGTTTTGACTTAACGGATGTGCTTATATATATATCTTTGGATTGTAAAGATTCAAGCTCAGGTAAATACTCTTAACATATTTTCCCTATACGAGCTTGGGATACGGTAAATTATTACCGCTTGGTCGGGTATGGGATCAATGACCAATGTGTCCAAAAATCCAAATAACACATTTTAATCCGTTATGCTTGATAACTTAAACATTGAGGGTTAATGCGACCGTGTCCTGGATATCCATGGCTCACTTAATTGCAAGTGACCACGACCTAAGCACGAGGTGTAGGCATACACCTGACAGATGCTAATGATATGATAAAATATTTTCTTACCCAATATGGGGATAAAGTGGTGTGTCGGTTAATCATGTATCGGAGTTTAGTTCCGGGCCCCATATGTATTGACAAACATGTAATACTGGTAACAAGAGATATAGTTTGTCCCAAGTTATTTATGAAAATTAATATACCAAATGGTATATAAAATGATATTGAAATATTTTCAAAATGTGTCGGTTATTTGTATTTATCAGTGAAAACTGACGTATTTTCAAAAGACTAAGCGCAGGTTTGCAAAGTACGTAATAGGCTAGAAGCTGCCTGGTGCTTAGTAGAATTTGCAACTCCATGCAAGAAGCCTAGTATTCTTTTATGTAATCATTTGTTATTCGATCCGCCTGTGAATCTTTTAGTACACTTTCGTCTGCATATTATTTTTGAACTTTCGGACATTGTACTTTGTAATAATTATTTTATATTCTCAAGACTTCTGCTGGGTTAATGTTAATATCTATATCAATTTGTCATGCATAAACCCCAAATCCGGGTCCACCAGGAAATCAGGGTGTGACACATAAAACACAGGAACCCTAACCCATGAGTTTTTACTATCCAAATCATAGAGGGTTACTTACCATTAGCCATAGAAATCTAGAAGGATGATAGAATCAAGTTCCAATCTCATTGATTTGTCTTCAATTTGTGAAATTGACCACATCTAGGGGGTCTTCTCCCTCATATAAAATCATCCAGGAGTTCGACCTCCGTGGTGTCGCCTCCTTTTCCTTCTTCCTTTTGTGTTATAAGTCATCTTTACTAGTTAACCCATTTTTACCACCAAGTTAGGGAATTAGCACTTTGGCCCTCAAAGATTATAAACTCAATAAAAATACCCTTAACTTCCATGTTTACAATAAATCTTAACTATTTAAGTTAGGTTAAAGCTTTGATAATTAAATTATCAAGCTTATTTCTCTAACACTTGATACTTCTTTAATTACAATTTCCTAGTATTTTATAAAAATACTATTGCCACTGATACAAACTTATTTGAAAGATTATATATGTGTTTATTAAAAATTTATATATGTTTTTAATCCCACGAAAATTCGGGATGTTACAAGTAAGTCACGTAATGCGTGACTTGAGATAATGAAGTGGAGGCTAAACGTTGTTTTGTTGGGCGTCCTGAGCAAAAAAAAAAAAAAAATCCTTTATGTTTAATGCAAAATAGTATTTATGAGTCTTCACTTAGCAAACGCTAATTTTGGGGTGTTTTTCTATGTAGGTGGTATGTTTGAGAACTATAAACGGGGTAGATAAGTCATGAGAATCAACATGATGGCTTAAACTGATAACATGAAAGAAGAAAAGAACTCACAAATTCTGGTGGTAGAAAGGCGAAAGTGATCAAGTCTTGGAAGCGGGTCAACTATGGAAAGATTTAGTGATGTTTTGTTCACTAAGTATATGAGTTTTCTTATCGGGTCCAGTTGACCTGGTTATTTACATTTTGGAGTTTAACTTCAACGTTTGTTTTAGTTAAGCGCTAGTATGTCAATGTAGTAGTTGGTTATGTTCGTTTTATAAATACTTTGGTTTTTAAGCATGTTTTGTTTTCGTAAGGAATGGTCGTTTTGTAAATGGGTCATGGTGAAATTTTCTAAATGATCATTTCTAATTGTTTTATTGATCCAAATATGTGGATTAATATATTTATGGAATAATAATCTTTATTAAGTAAGATAAAAAAATATGGGTCTACTTTCCGTAAAGTATTTTAATATTATTTTTAACGAGTCGGGCGTTACAGCTGGTGAGTGTGGTATAGCGCCCCCTTACCCTCTTTGGCGCCCCTCCCCCATTTCCAGGGCGCTATTTGGGGGGGGGGGGGGGGGTACTGGCAATTTCGTTACCCCAATGGCGAGTGCTATAGGGTATGCATGTGAGACCCATTCCATTCCCACCAATCATATTTCCCCCTTTTTGATTTCCTTTTTTATATTGTTTAAAAGAGAGCTTTAGACCGTGGGGTATGGTGGGACTTGGGTTGGGCTTGAGTTGGGGCATTTGTTGACACGTGGAATGGGAGCCCCCCCCCCCCCCCCCCCCCCCACACCACCCAAACCCACGCCCATGGGGTATGGTGGGGCTTGAGTTGGGGGCATGAGTTTGGTTTGGCCATTGAGAGCCCGCCATGTCACCTTACTAGCCCGCCCCACGCCCGGCTTCAAACCCACGCCAATGGGGCCACGCCCAAACCCAAGCCCCCGGGGTGATGGCTTGGGCGTTTTCAGCCAACTCACGCCCCAACCCAAGCCCCATACCCCATAGCCTTAAACCATTGCAAGGATGTTAAAGGAAGGGGCATTAAAGCCCCCCATATGAGGTGACGTCTAGGTGGCGCTGTCTTGGCAAAATAAAACCCCTAGGGACTTTAAACCGCACCCACCAGCCTTACAGTGATGTATAATGAAAGGCTAGATAGGAAAACTAATCAATTAAATTTGTACTTATTTTGAGATGAGATGTATAATGAAAGGCAAGATAGGAAAACTAGTCGATTAAATTTGTACTTATTTTGAGATGAACAAAAAGAGTAACGTAGTCGTCTTTTGAGATGAACAAAAAGAGTAACGTAGTCGTAGACATAGGAAAATCCATAAAATTATTTGGGATAAATAATTAAATACCATCAAGAAAATAACTAGTATGTTTTTACCACAATATACTACTAACGTGACAATCAATTTAGCATCAATTTTTACTCAAACTCAAGTATCAAGACAGGCACGAGCGCCATGAGGAGAGATAAGAGTACATATACTCAAAAAATCCTTATTCACAGTAGTTGAACTATCACATTTGACCTCTAACAGTTGTGAAAAAAATCTAAGAAATGGGGAAATCGAGCTTGTGATCATGGCAAACGATGCCACCAATAGTGCAGTCCAATGGAAAAACTTTTCTAAAGCGTTTCGAGTCAACCAACGAAGTAGCAATCATCCGATAATCCTTGCAAACTTTAGTATCTCATTAGGTCAAGCAAGTCTCATGGCCCTTCTACAGATCAATGAGCGAATTTTAGTTCGCGGAAACTGTATGGGCAAAGTAGTAAACACTCTTGTCATGATGCCATGAAGCATTTGGAAGGTTTAAAGAATAGTTAATGATCCCAGTTTATATAACCCACCTTAATTGTCCACTCATCCTCTCTCATTGCTTTTCATTAGTTTCATTTTAGACAATACACCAGTAGAAACTGGTATGCAAACTTGTAGCGTAAATTGTAACCAAAAAATTGTTCTAACATGACGATAAAGGTATATATCACATCGTGCTGAAGGTCAAGAAGCATCAACTATTCACTTTCATACTAATACTCCCTTTCAAACGTACACGACGTACAACTCACCACTCACGCACAATGAAAACCATCATTCTGGTAGCAACCAAACACGGCAATATCAACTAAAAGTAGAATCAAACGTTTAAATGTACACACTATAATCAACATTCTGGAAGGGAATGAGCCGAGGCATAGGGAGAAAAGCTAGCAGCGGAATCACTATGGCGCAAAGGGTGCGGCTGCTGACTAGACGGCCATATATAACTAGATGATGCGTTTCCTGGACTGGGATAATATGATGACAGGTGTCGTGAATTTAGAGGCGATAAAGAAGGGTACCCAAACGAGTTTGATGATCTCAAATAAGAGGCCCGAGATCTATGTGAAGAAGATGCAATGTTTCTAACGTCTAATGAGCTTCTTGAAGGAGTAACATAAGGGGAAGGGGATTGGTGACGGCTGTAAGGAGTGCTTGAGACGGAATGAATGTTAGTACGTGATGTTTGACTTTGACCTATTTGTATTGCTTGTGATGAAGACGCGTATGAGGATGAATATGCAGAAGATAATGCGGTTGATGAAGCCATGGAACCTGGATTGGATGAAAGTAACGGTGTGCGTTCTGAGGCTGGTGGCTCACCGTTGGCGGTCCTTGCATCGCGCTTGCAAACGGGGCAAAATGTTCTCCACGAAGTCAGCCACGCGTCCACGCAAATCGTATGAAATTCTGTCAAAATCCAACATATGCAAAGTTGCGACATGAAAACTGTAAGGGTTGGGTCGGTTGACCCTTGAAATGCTTTTTTGTCTATCTTTTTTATAGAAAAAATAGATAGTAAAATGTCATTTTGAGGTTTGGCCAGTTTTGTGACTTTCGTTCAAAAGGTTTGAAATCTTGCCATTTTCATCCGGCTCGTTAACTCCATCCATTTTTCTCCGTTAAGTCGGGGGTATTTCTGTCCTTTTACCTACTTTGTTTTGTTTTGAATACTTGTACATTATGCTAAATGCTTGTACATAAAGTGAAAAAAGACTGAATTGCCCTTTAAGTCAACAAAAAAGACGAAAATACCCCTGACTTAACTGAGAAAAATGGATGGAGTTATCGAGTCAGATGAAAATGGCAAGATTCAAAACCTTTTGGATCCAGATGCAGAAAAACAAACATTTGGACGAAAGTCGCAAAAATTGGCCAAACCTCAGGGACAAAAATGGCATTTTACTCAAAAATATATATAATTGTTATGATTATATGAAAGAGACTTACTGTGTCTGCATGGAAGAATTCTAAGTTTATCCCCAACATTATAATCTTCAAGACAGATAGCACAAGTAGCTGAAGTGCAATTATCTTCTAAAACAGCGGTAAATATTAGGCTGGGCATTGCTTTGACCAAGCGGCTACTCATCCCGTGGAATTCGCGAACACGAGGAGCTTGAGGGCGGCCTCGTCGTATCCGATGCCTACGCACAAAGAAACAGGTTGCCAGCACAGCTGACATAGCCAGCAACGAAATAAAAGATATTGCCATGATTGACCATGCTGAGTTCACAAAGCTTGGAATAATCCATACTTCCATATCGCTTGTACCCGCATACGTGCTGAGTTTTAAGCCTGATGATTTAGAAACAAATACTGCATGTATCTTTATACCCGTTCCAGTCCCTGCCACTGCAAATTTAAAAGGCCTCGGTTAGACATTTATAATATAGTGAGCGTAATTACTAAGTTTTGTGTGAATTTACTGTGTTCATGAGATATGGAAAAATGGGCAGGTGGGAGGGATTGTGTAACGGGTTGGAGTCAAAACCGGAAATTGGGTTGACCAAAGCACTTGTCATATATGATTACAACATTTCGATAATGACATAATTTTTTAACTAAAATGAATAGGGAGGTTTTATGTATTATAGTACATATTGTATGAATAAAGATACACTTTGGCTGACTTTGACCCTTTGGACCTGTTTCCTTTTAAGCTATCATTTTATTTTACATATCAGAGATAAAAAAAATCATAACTCGCAATTAGGAGTGACAATTCTTGACACGACACGAAAAGAACAGGTTTTTGGGCGACTAACGCGACCAACAATTAGGGGCCGCAATTCTTGGTGTGGGCCGTGTACTCGTGTTCGGGTTGACCCATATAAAAAACCGGTCGACCGGTTAACCCATTTAATTATTTAGAAAAAAACTTTAATAATTTTTTTTTGTTTTTTTTTATAGTTTTCGATTCTACATGATTAATCATAATAATGCTAGTTTTGTCACATCATATTATCTTGTCACATTCATTCATACTCACCATTAAACACATTCCCAATAAACCCGCTTACAACCCAACAACCCACTTATAACTCATTTAAATGGGTCGTGTTCGGGTTGACCCGAATTTATGTGTGTGCAAGTAAGAGTTGAAATCTTTGACACGGATAATAATATGGGTTGGCTTCGGGTTGCACATTTCAACCCGCCAACCTGTCAACCAGACACGATTGGCACCCCTACCCACAATGGGCCCGCCCCTTCATGAGTATATGGGTAGAAAATGCCATCTCTAAGGCTCACCAAGAAAAAAAATCCGTACTTGGTAAAAACTAAAAAGAGTAGTTCACTGTCTTAAGAAGGAAAATGCACAAATTTTTTTTTTGTTAGCCCCTCGTTTTATTAAAAAAAAAACATTATATGTGTATCGTTAAGAACTGTCATCTTTATTCTTAGGCTATGTTGTCAAAGGCACGCGCGCCTAGGCGCTGAAGTTCAGCCTAGCACACCATATTTGTATAAGAAAGAATGATTATCAACTTGATTTATTCATTGACATACTTACAAATATGTATACAGAAAATAAGAGCTGAAAATCTGGAATCCTATCACTACAAATCAGCAACAACAAACCTATTAAAAGACTATCCAAAAATATGAACATAAGTTACAGTAATTTGAATTTTGAATAATTTATTTGGCGTCTAACTGCCTGTATTATTATCTATAATAATTTGCTGCGCCCTAAAAGGTGCAGTTCAAGCTCTCAGGCGCAGGTTTATAGCATTTTCCGGTCAAATTCCGGACAAAGATGGTAAAAACCCCTATATAAGGCTGAAATCAACCTAAAAGTAAAACAGCCTAAACTAGCCTAAAACATGTCTAAAACCCCTAAAAATGGTATTTCATATTATGTGCCTAGCTTAAGAAAACCCGCGCTGTTTATGATCCTTGCGCCTAGGCTCCGGGCTAGGCCTATGCGCCTTGACAACATAAGTTTAGGTACCAAGATCCGTTCCTAAATGATTACCATTAGAAGCAAAAAAAGTGAATACACTCGTAATACAGCTCATATTAAATGCCCCCGTTCTCAATATAGGCAAAATAGATAGAAGTAGTAGAGTTTTTGAATTGCATATCTAAACAAAAAGAATACACCAAGTACATGTTGAGCCTGGTTGACACGCTATTTTTTTTCTTTGTTAGAAAGTCATAAACAACCAATGTATTAAAATTAAAATTGTATGTTCATTATTATTAATTGATAAATGAAGAATCTTTGAAATATGCATCTGAGGACAAGAGTAAGTTTAAAAGATTATACAAGTAAAAGTATAAAATTTGGAAAAAAATGATGGAATTGAAACAATATAGTAATATGAAAATGATTAATCTTTTTGTTGAGGTGTGCAAATTAAAATCCATGAATGATCAGTGATCACTTCATCTATTTCTCACAGTTATTAACAAAACATAAGTCTCAAATCTAACCTAATTCATCAACTACTACCATCTCAGAAAGAACATAATATATGCGATAATAATGTAAAAAAGCAAATAGAGAAAGGATCATACTTGCAACCAGATCACTGTCATCATTATTATAAATAATCGCTGCCTTGAATCCCGCAGCCTGTGCTCTTCGAACTTTATCCTCAAAGCTACATACACCTCTAACTATTAACACAAACGGCTGTGTTTCGCTTTCTTCGATCAACTTATTAGTCAACGGGGCACACGCATCCAACGGCTCAGCTAGAAACAGTGTTCCACATTCCCCAGACCCTTTCACAGGTGGAGCTGCAAAAAAATATCATCAAATTACATTACAACCCTAAAACAATATGCATCAATTCATTCATTCTTGAACCAAATCAGTTTTCAACCCACCACCCAAATCAAGATCCATAAATTAATCATCTTTATCCAAAATAAACATAAACCCAGAAAAATGACATCAAATTAGAACCCAAAATCGATATAAAATATAAATTAATCTAACATTCTCATTCTTGATCAAGAGTAAAGACTCAAAATCAAGATCTTTAAATGAATTATCTTTATCCTAAATAAACAGAAACCCAGAATCATTCTTCCAAACAACCTAAATAAAGATTCAGAATGGGCAAAAGAGAGAAAAAACTGACCAAAGTTGGCTTCTATATCCTCAAAAGACAAAGTAAGA
Organism: Helianthus tuberosus; assembly: GCA_030545235.1. NCBI lineage: Eukaryota > Viridiplantae > Streptophyta > Magnoliopsida > Asterales > Asteraceae > Helianthus > Helianthus tuberosus. Next base: position 50,523,849 of record CM060404.1, on the reverse strand, counting down.
TTATTCCCCAGCAAAAGAACATTAGCAAAGACACATGAAGCAGTGAAACAGAAAAAGCAGGAGAAGATCCAACGATTCAACATGGGTTTATTTAAAGTGGGATGGAAACATCAGCTTCCATCCTCTGATTAGACTAGTGAAACATTATGATGTTGGAATACACAGTTGAAGGAAGGGGGAAGTGAAGATAGAAGAAGACTTCTGGTTGAATTTGGGGAAAACTAAAGAGGTTGTTGAATTATGGCAATGATTATCCGCTCAAACCAAAATAATATTCTCTGGTGTCACACAGCGAGGCCCACTAGTTCTGCAGATAATATCCTGGACCCATTCGAGTAGGTTTATGTTTCTAACTTCTCGACTTGTTAGACTAATGGGTATGGGGGTCGGCTAGCCCCGGCTCGGTCCGGCGCCGAGCCCCCACACCACCCCCCTAGGCTCGGCTGCGGCCCAAACGTCCCACACCAGCCGTTTGAGTTGTGGCCCCACCTCAATTATTATATTTCCTTTTTTCAATTTAAATACCCCCTCTCTCATCCTTTTTCAATTTAAATACACTCTCTCTCATCCTTTTTCAATTTAAACACCTAGAAAATTATAAAATAATGAGGTGGGGTAGCCTCGGCTCCATCCCTCTCAAATATGAAGGAGGCCCATCCCCCACGAGCCGCCTACGTGTCGCCTACGTGGCGGCTCATCCCCTCCAAGCCCATCCTCTCCATACCCTTTAGTCTTACGTGTGTGTGTGTTTCTATCCAATAATTTAGTTATATCTATAAGTTTTTGTTTAGGTTTTAATAATTGTGTATTTTTTATTTCAAAGATCTATCTCTATTCAATAATAGAAGATAATATTTTTAACTTTTTTGAATATACAATCACTAAAAAGAACAATAAAAGATAAATGCAAATAATCCTTGAATTGCATCTATATTTTGAATAATGTGCTGCAGTAGAAACAAATAGGTGAAGATGCAAAGCTTAAAATCGAAATTTATTTGATAAAAGGATTCAAGTATTATATAGCGAGGTTAACTATGTATGCGAGAGACTAAACGAGCATATTATTTACATAAATATAAAATTAGTTTTATTAAATATAACAAGTATTATTGTAAAGAAGTGCAAAGCAACAATAACAAAATGTTTGTATGAACATGTTGCAATTGAAATTGACTTTATCAACAAGAATCATTTTGTTAAAGTAGCGTTGCTAGAGAATTCACATCGCTTACTATGATTGCACAATGGGTCGGTCATCTTAGAGCATTCACATCCAGCCCCCTAAAATTATACATACATTCCACTAAAAAACAACTCCTATATCAATATATTTCCACTAAAAACAAATACATTTTCTCTCTCCTTTTCAATTAAATAATATTTTTATACCTTTATCATTACATTTTTCTCTCTCCTTTACTCACAACCACTTTCAATATATATTAAAAAATTACAGTGGGTGAACAGTGAGTGTCCCCCCAAATATACAGATAAACAGTAACATTTTCTCTCTCCCCCACTCACAACCATTTTTTATAGTCTTTATATTTTAAAAACCCCACACTCACAATTTAGTTCTTTGGATGCGAATGCTCTTAGACGTGATTTTGCAACTACTGCATAGTCTACTCAAATAAGCCACCTCCTTGAGCCTCGGTACGACATCAAACACTATTATCACCTTGTCTCGCCCTTCGTCTATATTTTTTAATCTTCGATCACACGCCATACCGAATCATAAATGTTTTCTAGTCTTCGCGTCTCTGAGAAATGCAGGTGTCTGCCCATTCAAACAAAACTAGTTTTGTTGTAGCTGACCTGACAAGTGACCACGCTGGTTCCCAGTTGAACCGTCCGGTGTGGTTTTCAAAATGTTGGTAAATCCCACCAACATGACATAAGCTTTAGATAACAAACTTACAAACCCTTCATTGAAATTTGCACAAAAACTACAAGCATCCTACATTAAATTCAGTTCAGTCCTACAACCACGCAGTGTGTGTGTGTGACAGAAAGATTAAAATTTCTTTATACAAGCAAAACACAGGTTTGCAGATCAACAAGCCACTACCCAGGGCCGGATCCAGGCATGAAGGACATAGCTCGTCTGAAATCCAGTGACCTGAGAGACTCTGAGATGTTTTCCCCCTGTGGTGGGACCCATAATCCTCCATGTGGCAGCAGCACCTGTGATTGCCTACCTTTGTTGCCGTCGCTCCCTTCATCACCTTTAGCAGGAACTTCTTTCACCTTCTTCACGTACTCGAAAAACTCAGCCACTTGTCGAGCATACCTTCGCATACATATAAAAGAAAGAAGATACGTTCATACATCAAAACAAGAGCTCAATACAATGACTTCTCAACTAAAGCGGAAGTCAACAATGAAGAATTAGATATGTAAATCATAATGCAAGGATAAAAGTATAACGCATGTTACGATTGGGGCCAGATAAAAAAAATCCATTTATAAGTTAGTCAACAGGAGAATAAAAAAGCTGCAATGACACGAAATGCTCGTCGCGGTGCAAAATATGGGTCCGTATGTAAGGCCCACAGAAACACGTATGGGTTCAGGTAAAGGCTCTCCCGAATATTGGGTAGCTGTTGTTAAACCAGAATTTTTTATGAAATGAGTGGAGTAACAGAAAATATAGCCAGAAGGGCTATTTCAATAGCAGCGTCCAAAATGCCTTACGATCTCAATTCATCATTTCGGGATAAAAAGAATATTAGATTATAGGCTTATACAAGGATCTCTGCAAAATATATTATCTTGATAATTTATTAAATTATATATTTTTTTAAACAGACCCAGATCAGGACCAGAAACAATTACTAATTTAGAGAATTTATTAACTTATTAATTTATTAAGTATTAATCTAATGAAGTTCTAACGTATATGCATTACATATAGACATTGGGTTACTTTCAATCCATTTGACCCATTCTCCTTTTGGCTATATTGTTTTATTTGGGCCGTTTGAGATGGAACACGATCCATATGGCCATACCGGATCATTCAACAGTAAATGGGTCATGCAAACAAGAGTCAAGTTTTTTTATAAAAATTTTTTTAACTATGGTAAGCAAGTTAAATGAAAGAAACCATACTGTTGTTTAGCTTCAATATCCTTGCTAAAATCGATGTTAGGCTCACAGTCAAGAACCAAAGCAGGCACCTATTTGTAGGAAACAGAGTCAACATACAATTGTAAAACAAAATTAAAAAGTCAACTACACTCAACATTTAAAAGTACCTTCTGGATACTCGAATGCATATGATTTCCCTCCAAATAAAAGACACGCGATTTTATATCAGGGTGCAAAGAACTATCCATGTGAGCAGGAAGATTACTAACAGACAAAGTTCCATGATTTCCACTTTCGAATGGAAAAAGCCAGCTTTCATGTTTTTCATGCAAATCACGAAGATATTCTAGGCTGACCCCACCTTCCTCTGCTCTCTTTCTAAGCATCATTCGTTTATGACAAGTATCTGGGCTTGCCCGTAGATAGATAAAAGCATCTGGAATAAGGCCCGGAAGAGAAGAAACAACCGGGTCAAACCATGAGTCATAGATGCTGATTTCCATTTCGTTCATCCAGTTAGCTTCGTGCACAGCCCTCACAAAAACCTTTTAACCAAAGAAAAAAACTACAAATGTTAGCCAGAAATTTCATTGGCTGAAATAAAGTTTTAACTATCTCAACAAGACAAAAGTTAAATAGGATCATTTTCATATATACCCTTACAAATTTTAAAATTTTCATGTATACCCAACCAAAACTAAAAATATCATACATGCCCTTACAAAGTAGTTAAAATATCAAATACACCCAATTTATTAGAAACAATCTAATAAATGATCGTTTTACCCTTATTTTTTTAACTTCAAGTTTTCATATATGCTCATCTTTTAACTTCACATTTTTATACAACACATTTTAGCTTAAATTTATTTTTACCCATAAAGAATAGTATACTCCATATATAATATAAAGCTAAATAAATTATGCTAGAAATGAGTAAACATAATATTTGAAGTTAAAGGTCATATATGAGATTTCAAGTTTTAGAAAAATAAAGGTAAAATTATCATTTATCAAATTGTATTTAATGAATTGGGTATATATGATATTTCAACTACTTGTAAGGGTACATATGATATTTATAATTTTGCATGGGTATATAGATGATATTTTGCAAGTTTGTATGGGTATATATGAAATTGCCCCAAAATTTTAATACATAAATCCATAACTTTGTTAAAGTTAACGTTTTCATACATAAAACATACCATCCTATCACTGAAAACGCTTCTCTCCATCAATCTGAGGGGCTTAATTCCACTCGATGATTCCTTCTCCTGCATAACTCTTGTAACAAACACATAGTTCTGGAACGTGTAGGCATACCTTTGCGGCTCAGCATAAAAAGCATCTAATATGTTAAAGTGATCAGGCCCGATATCTTGCCACTTGTCGATGGGTTCGGGAACAATCTCAACGAGATCCTGAAGCTCAAGAGTTTCATTAGCAATTCTTTGCAAAAAAGTTGTTTTTCCCACACTTATATTTCCTTCTACACAGAAAGTAAGCCGTTTCTTTGGCTGTACGATGTTCACGCTGTCACCTTTTAGCTCTTCATCCACACTCTCTTTAATGAATGTGGTTATACTTTCGGCATGGTTTCTGTGTATGATGCCAACAGAGCTTCGTAAAAACTCCACCATCTTTTGATTTGACTTCCCGAAAAACTGTAGAGTGTGACAAAGAAAACACACTAATTATGATGACTATAATAACAAATATTATTAAAGAACATTAAACCACAATTTAACATCTACAATAATAAAAGATGAACAACACTACCACTGAGAGACAGATTCTTGCTCAATTAAAAGAGTTACAGGTCAATTACCCTGGGTTTAACAAAGCTGTGCAGGCCTCATTGCTTCAGCCCACATAAGGCGCATGTTTTACAGGAAGCGCACTGAGGCGCCTTTTTTTGGCAAAAAAGTGACCCTGAAGCGCGCACCTCATGTATTTCGCATATTTTTGTGCAGCAGATTGTTGTACAACATGCTTTTCAGGTTGTACATGTATGTAATTTTAATATTAAAACAAATATAAAGCTTGTTTGTTTCCAAACATTGGGTAAATGATGCTAGAAACCTATATGAAATATAAAAAAATATAACTAGTTGTGCCTCGGGTACGAAAAGCTTGGTGCTCCGCCCCCTTAGTTTTAGACCTTGTCCCCAGGGGCTGTTCTTAGAAGGGCTCTGGCAGGGCCACAGCCCGGGCAAGTTTTTCGGCCGTAGTGCTAATTTTCCGCATTTCGATCGAAATTTTTTATATATACTATGTTTGGCCCGGGCTTGCCCGGGCTTTTTTTAATGCCCATCTCTTTCAGCCCTGGCACGTTCAACGGGCAAGATCCGCCACTGCTTGTCCCTTCTGTACACTTCTTGCTTAACATGGTTTTACAACATAAAACAGCTATAAAATTATTAAGTTCCCTTCTTTCCCGGTAATTTATATATAAAAAATAAAAAACCATTAAAATATTAATATTTGTAAAAAAGTCATCCCTTTACTACAACTTAAAACAATCCATAGATCAAACGCATGCATCTTTCTGTCAGATAATAAACTAATTATTAAAATGCGTAGAGAAGAGAAAGAAACCTTGTCCTTGTAAATTTTCTTAAGCTCAGCAACACCCCCAATTCCATTCTCCACCAACTTCCTTAAATTCCTGGGACCCACCCCCGGAATCGTCAACAAATCCGGGTTTCCGGCAAGCAACGGCGGAGCATTACCACCACTACCAACAGAACCCTTGTTTCTCCTGCTAAACTTCACAGATTTCTCATCAACACCATCACTATTAGATTCAGAGCTCATAGCAGAAACCGAAACCCCCTTATCAGTACAAAACCAAGCCACACTTCGATTCTCCTTCAACCCCACCCATGCCCTAGACTGAACAACATTTACAGAGCACCTGCAATTGCGGGAATTGGAAGCTAAACGAGGGGAATTTGAGCACGTGTTACTAGTGGCAAAAGGGTTTCTGCAGGCTATGGCGGCGGACATGCCGGCGGCGGTGGGCATTGATGGGGTAATTGAAGTTGGGTTAAACCTCAGAGAAGGGAAATTAAACCCTGAGCGGATAAGGGCAAGTGGAGGGGTAAATATGTGGGGTGAAGAGCAGAATCCTGCGCTAGGGTTTAGGCGTAAAAGCTTCTGCATTTCCTTATCCCTTTAATTTCATCCTCTTTGTCTTCTTGCTTCGATTTCACTGTGATAATTTCTGCTACTACTTTTTGTGTTTGTGTAGATAGAGAGGGGTTTTAGGCATTTGGGGATACGCTTAGGGTTTTGAGAATATCGCTGCCGCCTTTGGGAATTTCGGTGTGACAGATTAAGCCCCTACAGTAGTAAACTATTTAAGACAGAATCCCGAAGGCCATCTTTTTACCGTTCCTCAATTTTTTACTAACACAGTTTTTGTCGTATTAGTGTCACGTGGTCACGAGTTTTCACTTACTTTTTTCACCTTCAGTGTGTAATGGTTTCATAAATTTTCGCTAACAACCATTCATTAAAATAATATGTAAATCTAATAAATTCTTAAAAAAGAAAAGAAAACGTTTGATTGATTGAAAAGAAAAGGGGGACACATCTTCTTCCTCAAGGCGTGATGCAGACCACGCCCCTCCCTTTTAAGCCACCATTCACGCCCTATGGAGGGGTGTTTAACGTCCACCGCAACCACCATGGCAAGGGGCGTTGCTTCGTAAAAGACAGGCTAAACGATTATTTTAGCCAAAGAATCTATAAAAACAACCATTTGGACCATGTGTAGTGGTCCACCACTCCACACCCACTACGCGGCCACCATACCACGTCTAAAGCCCCCTATCACAGCAACGACACCATGGCACATCGCAAGCCCCCTGCCCTTTCATGCGTTGTAAAATCCATGTCTTCCCCTCCACACCCCATGGTGCAGTGTTCACGCCCCATCCACATTGATTTTCAGCAAAAGTGGTGCCACTTGCATGCTGACTTGGATTCCTCCAGTCACTGGGCGTGGAGTGCTACGCATAGTCTTAACCTATCTTAAAATCACCCTATAAACCTTATCAACAACATATTCCATGCGTCATTAAAACCGAAACCTTATCACAAGCATCTTACTATGGATTGACAATTTCAAACTTTATCAGCGAGCGAATCACCTAGTGACACATGATAGTGAAAATCTTGTTTTTAGATGATCCCAAACAAAATCTCGTTTTTATGATCCTCATTCTTTTTTTCAATCACATTAATCACAAAAAGGTCCCAACCAAGCTCGGTGATATTCAATTTTATAGCCATGTGATATCTTCTGTTATGATTAAGGTTTACAGAGAGCCTTGTAGCTTTTAGAGTTGGTCAGACAGAACAATTAAAGTAAACTCATGTGATTTGGTTAGTTGAATTACGACAACCACCACCATACCGAGTAAAATCCCACCAGTAGCAAAGCTATTAGTAGGCATACCATACCTCTATCTGTTCCGCGGCCCCAAAATTTGGTTAGTTGAATTACTTGCAATAAAATGTAACAGATTTTTATTAATCAAATCTGGTTAGTTGAAGGAATTAGATCAATTACCAGATTGCTTGGTTAATTAAATCATACACAGCTTGACCCATTCAGATTTTTATTAATCAAATCTGCTCATTCAAATGCAGTGATCAGATTCCAGTTTGACCCATTCAGAGGTCGAACCAGTGCTCATCATGGTATGTACAATACAAGTCATTTAAGTAGATGGCACGAAACTTAATAGTGAGCTTTTGTCGACGAGCACATTATGTACTCACGTTACTTAAAAATTACACAGGTGATGGTGGCAGGTCCAATAACAACCAAAACCCCACACAATCATCAGAATCTAAGCTATCTTGGATTGCTAGAAAATGTAAACCTCCGCTAGTTTTCTTTGCAGCTTCCCAAGCTTCAGCCTCGCTTGTAGTCACGGGTGATTTCTTATACGAGGCATAAACATAACGGGTCGAAATACCGACAGATAGTACCAAATTAGCACGGGCCAAGTCAGCTTCAACTGAACACACTTCCAAACCGTTCATCCAAGCTGCAAGGACATTGTTTTAGAAAAATGTACAATGAATAAAGTCAAAACATGTATTTCATATAGGTTGCAAGATCAGTCCAAATGGGGTATATTTAGAATAGATAACAACGAGCCCGGTCAATCTGACCTGCAAACACTGCTACTTTTATTAGGAAATTTTGAATATATAATAATGAGTTCATTAGGATTATAAAAGCAAGGGTATTATAATGATAATCAAAATCTTTAAAAAACATGATTCAAGAGGTTGTATGCTTGAAAAAAAGATACTTTCACCGACTTTCAACATGTTCTCCTTTAGTTAAATACTTTAAATTGATGAGTTTCGACCAACTCACAAGTAAAATGGTTGAAATTGTAATATTTAAGTGTTTTCCACTCCAAAAGTATGGTGTGTAGAACATATGGCAATGCATATAGGAACCGAATCACTTAATCACTTTTGAGGTCAAACTGGCGACTCTTAAATTCAAAATGAATATTCATAAAAAACATGCTACTATAGACTTCATAATGAATATCATAAGGGTTTAAACACATTCTGAAGTCAAAACATAGCTCAGTTAACCACAAAAGTCAAATTTGCAGACCTTTTGCAATGGAATTATGGAAGCAGTAAGAAGCTTAGCTATCTTGTTGTGAAATATGTTTGGTTACACTTTCAATTGATTTACTTATGAATGAGTTAATTTGTTTTGTTTTATCTCAAAGGATTACACTTTCAATTGATTTACTTATGAATGGTTTGTTTTATCTCAAATGGGTCAAATAGAAAAATAGAACTGCTAAACACTTAAAACGGGTTGAAAGTCGTGAAAATGTATTTTAAGTTCATACAGCATCCTAAACCACTTAATTCAAAATTCTAGATTATTACTGAAATAATAGTGTCTCAAATCAATAGCTATTTTATTTAAAACATTTAAAATTGAACAAAAACTATATGCGAGCCAACCCAACAAGTTTTGACCCGTTACCCCATTGACCCATTTTGCCACCTCGAATTAAAGTACCAACCTGCCAACGGCCTTGCCCGTGAAGATGCAACAGCTAATCCAGGAATCAGCGTATTGTCATCGATTTCTATCCCCAGTAAATCCAAATCCAGAGTTGCACCAAAGGCAAATGATTTTTCTAGCGTCTCTAGCTCCTTCTTAACATCTGAAAGTATATTCAACTAATAAAAACCATAATACAATAGTTCCTTCAAATCTTTACAGAAACATGGTACTCCAGTCCCCGAAATAGATTCCGATCCACAACAATCTTCTACTTAAAATAACAGTAATTTAACATCAATCTGCATCAAACACAATAAAGAACTTACCTGAAAAAGGTAACTGAACAAAAGCCCATTTTTCTCCATACAAAGTGTCGGGAAGATCCATTGGAAAAGGGTTATCGAGTGCAAGAAGAGGTTTAGATCCTTTCTGGAAACCAGGATGCCGTTTATATACCGTTTCATACCGTTCTTCCAGCCAAAGAAGGAGAGACAGACACTGAAATCGCATAGTTTCAAACATAAATGCACATCGTATGCTAGTTTACTATAATCATGATCAAAACTGACAATCATACAGTCAAACTCATGGACATCTGGCATCAAGATGTCTCTTTACACATTTCAGTTGGCAGATAATTAGAATAAAATTTAGTTGTGGCAATCATGAATCTATGACCAATACCTCAAAGAATGGGTTCATTTGGGTTATCTCAAGTTAGACAACAGGTTCATTTGGGTCAATTCAAATTAGACAACGAATCAAAACGGGCAACTCACATAAAGTTAACTTAAAACGGGTCCAATTGGGGTAGCACCACCCACGACCATTGTTTGTCTCCACCACCGGTACCTCTGATGCCACGACACCATAATAGAATACAACATGTCGGAACCCATTTTAACCGAAACCAAATTGACCCATTTTTAAAGTGACCCATTTTGACCTGCATGTATTTTGCTCAGAAACCGTTTTAACTCGTTACCCTGCCCGACGCGCCCATTTTTGCCAGGTATAGAATAAATACTTAAACATAGATTATAAACAAGATGACACGCACCCGTTTGCTAGGAATCGGTTTAATACCGAGCTCTTTACAGGCTCTAGTGATAATTGTCTGCATCTGTGACCTACAACCATCATTAACAAACCAATCTAAATCAACTGTTAACAAAACAAAAAACAAACAAACATTTTATCAATTGACAATCAAATAAATGAATAACCACCTGAAGAATCGGATTTTATCGGGTATAGGTACATCCAATTCATCACAAATGGACACAATTGCATCCTTCAAAGTAACACTATTAATAACATTATTAGGAAAATACTTAGTATACTGAAGAGACAAAGAACTATCACAAGCTACAAGCTCCCAAATCTTCTTCCCTCTAATATCCAGAATAGGTCTGGAGCAAAAATCCAACTCCCATTCTGTAACACTCTCCGGGTCGGTTTCCGGGTCAAGATAACTCAGTTCTGCAGTGGGATCATCAACTTCTTCTTCTTCAGCATCATTAATCGGTCCTACTGGCAATGAAACCGAGCTTTCGGAAACCGAATTGGGTCGAACAGTGAGGGGTCGAATGGGTAATTTTGTGAAGAAGGGAGGTGGGGTTTTGATGGAGTGAAATGGGAGTTTGAGTCTTGTGGTGGTGAGAGTAGCCATGCGAATGGTGGTGAGGCTAGTCATGGAGTTGAGGGAGGGAGGGAGTTCAGTGCAGGGAGTTGGTTATCGGCCACAAGTCGGGTACATCGTTTGGAACAGGTGTTGGATAAGGAGGCCGGTATTTTCAGCAAATACCGGAGAATTTTGTATTACGCAAAAATTAAATAATTTAAGATTTAAAAATAGAAATATCATTCAACAGCTTTTTAACTAAGTTGATTTTCCGACCCCGCGTTGCGGCGATGATCCAATGTCTGCAAAACGCATGCCGACAACGGCAAACGTTTACTGAATATCAAAACATATATAAAAACGACGTAGTAACGATAGTTACTCCGTCCTAAAAACGATTTTAAATAATCTAATATATAATAGTAGGACCCACACGTCCTACACGTAGGAAATTCGGTTGTTTTCAGTTCAGTTATGACGTTACTAACACATTAAAACATGGATGAGCTCGGTACCGGTAATGGCACCGAAAGTACCGATCCTGAAAATAATCGAAATTAGGTATCGGCACCGAAAATGCTCGGTACTATACGGTATGGTATGGTATTTTAAGGTAAAAATAAGTAAATACAGGTATGGTGCTAGACCGGTGTCGAACCAAAAGTAACGATTTGGAAAACGCCAAAAGATGGGTACCAAATTGGTACCGAAAATGATTTGATATAGTAAACTTGGTACCGATACAATACCAGTTTGATTACAGGAATTGATATCATTTGCTCATCAATAATTTAAATATCCAAGTTAATTTTACATGGAGTAAACTGCAATTTTACCCTCTGGGGTTTGGGGTGATTGGCACCCTTACCCCCCTAACGAAATAATTGCAATTTTACTCCCCACTGTTTGCTGTTATGTCGCAACCTTACCCCCTAAGCTCAATTTTGTTGACTGATCTGTTGACTTGGTGGTGAAATGACTATTTTACCCTTTTATTTTACCCCCTGCCACCGCCATTCACCACCACAACCACCATTGCCACCTCCAGCCACCACCCTCAACCACCACTGCCACCGCCATTCACCACGGTGGTGATTGTTGAAGATGAAGGCGGGTGGTGGGTTTTTTTAGAGAGACACCTTCACAATGACGACGACAATAATCCCACAAATTTTCACCAGTCTCACGAAAAAATACGTTTGTTTCTCCCATCAACAAGGTACTAGATTGGGTTTTGAATCCAGTGGCAAACTATCACTAAATAAAGATCAGCTTAATGAGAGAATAAAGAAGAAGAAAAGGGTAGTTCTTGTTAGGTTTAACAACCTTAAATTCAACGGCGGCGGCGCCGGGAAAGATGACGGCGGGACATCAAGGGTTTTGGGGAATGTTCTTTTGGCTATTGGATTGACTTATCTTTCTATGACTGGTCAACTTGGTTGGATTCTTGATGCTATTGTTTCCTTTGGGGTATGTATTTGTTATTTTGTTAGATTTTAGTTAGTTTCATTTTAAGTTCAAAGATTGATATAAAGATTGTGAATTTTAGGTAATTGTGTTCAAGATTGTTGCTTGATGAGTTGATTTATTAGTTCATGCTAATATGTTGTAGTTTTAATGGCAGCTTTTTGTGGTGATTGTTCCAGTTGTGGGTTTTGGAGCTCTTATTTGGTGGGCAAGCAGAGATATGGTTGAGATTAAAGTAAGATTAACTCATAACAATATTTGTAATTTGCAGAGTTATGTATAATATATCTTATAGCGAATAATTCATAGTCGTTTTTGCGAGTTAGTTGGGCAATTAGCTGTTTGTTTTGGAAATAATGTTGAGGTACCCTTTTGATTTTTGTGCAGTGTCCTAATTGTGAAAGTGAATTTGAAGTTTTTAAGTAAGAAACTTGACCCAGATTGTTATGATTCTCGTTTCTGAAGTTTGTATGGAATCTTTTTTCTGATTCGGTTGTTGTATTGTTGGTTGCAGGTCTATGTTAAATGATGAACCGCAACTTTGTCCCTATTGCAGTCAACCTTTTTCAGGTAAAAGATGCAGTGGTGGTTGTGGTGGTGAATGGCGGTGGCAGTGGTGGCATGGGGTAATATTACAGAGTAAACAAAACACAGGGGGTAAAATAAAAGGGTAAAATAGTCATTTCACCACCAAGTCAACAGATCAGTCAACAAAATTGAGCTTAGGGGGTAAGGTTGCGATATAACAGCAAACAGTGGGGGGTAAAATTGCAATTATTTCGTTAGGGGGGTAAGGGTACCAATCACCCCAAACCCCAGGGGGTAAAATTGCAGTTTACTCTTTTACATGTTACAATTCATTTATTACAGAAAAAGACAAAAAAGAAAACAAAAGAAGTTGTGTATATAAAACCTCAAAATACAATTTACTTATCACGTGTATGAAAAAACAATCTAAACGATGCAATTACTTGCGTTGCTACGTGGCATGAGCTCAAAGGTGATGTTTGGGATGAGCTCGGTAGCGAAAACCCCCAAAAGTGGGTACCGGTACCGAATATAGCTGGTACGGCACCGGTATTTGAGGGTAAAAATCGGTACCGAAAATGTCAAAAGTCGGTACCGAATCGGTACTGAAAATGTACTCGGGTTTGTTAAATCTGGTACCGGTACCATTTACTTATCCCTATGTGGTGTCAGAAAAAGACAAAAAAGAAAACAAAAGAAGTTGTGTATATAAAACATCGAAATACAATTTACTTACCACGTGTATGAAAAACAATCTAAACGATGCAATTACTTGCGTTGTTACGTGGCATGAGCTCAAAGGTGATGTTAGGGATGAGCGCGGTAGCGAAAACCCCCAAAAGTGGGTACCGGTACCTAATATACCTGGTACGGCACCTGTACATTACCGGTATTTGAGGGTAAAAATCGGTACCAAAAAGGTTAAAAGTCGGTACCGAATCGGTACCAAAAATGTACCCGGTTTGGTAAATCTGGTACCGGTACCAGTGCCATTTACTTATCCCTATTTGGTGTTACTGTTCATTTGCTTATGCTTTTAATATATAGGTAATATATTGTCACGGCCCCAGCCCCGGTTTGACCCGGCCAGGAGCCGCGGGACAGGAACCCGTGGTATTTATAATGCAACAGCGGAAGATTTTAAACAGGATCTTTTAAACCTTGAATGCCCGATTATTTTATTTCATAATTCGGGATAAACCTCGTAGTTTACAATAAAGGAATTTTACTAGGAAATTCCCTGATTTATTAAAACATGTTTATTCATTTTAACTGAGCCACCTCTTCAAGCTTGTTAGTGCTCCGTAGCACGTTTTCCTTGATTTACAGCAGGTTGCCTGAAACATGTTTTAAAAATATTTTTGTCAGCGGGGAAATACTGGTGAATCATTCATTTTGACAAAATGACACGTAGTTATAAATTACAGCATAAGAGCGATTACAATGGCTTCAATCTTATTTTTATCTGGCGCCTTGTCACCCGTGTGACGATGGTCATACCACTATTGGGTCCCACCCCAAGTAGTGACGGTTATCACGGTGAGGATTTATTAGCCTAACCCGTGAGAAATTAGTAATGTGCACAATACCCCACTAGCTAGTGATTTAAGATAACCACGACTTAATCTCTATAATTATAACATTTGAAAATGGAGTATTGTAAAACATTTGATAAAAGAGAATGACTCACATTGCAGATTTATACGGGCAGAGCTTTAGCCTACTGATTAGCCTGATAACCTAATTTAAATAACAATGCACACGAACGAGGTCAGTAACTAATACAACATTTACGATAACTCACGAGATTAAACCCTCATGACGAATGACAAAGTGCAATACTTAAACATCCATCGCATTCACGGCGAATGACAAAGTATAAACCCAATTTGAGCAGCACTTAAACATTCATCGGATAGTTTAAATCGATCGGACATTGAATCGTAGCAGCGATCGAGTTAATACCCGGTATCGTAGCAGCGCCTCGCTATAATTATTGAAATTTCGACTTTAGAGCAGCCAAACTTCGTTTTTGAAAGTTTGTTTCGACACAGAATGAAAGCTCCTGCACCAGGCTATTTATAGGTGAAATTAGGGCCTCACGCGGCCCGCGTGAGCTTTGGCTCAACCCTTACGCGGCCCGCGAGGGCAGCCTAGTCTAGGAGTAGGCTTGATGTGTCACAGGTAGGCTTGCCAGGTGGTCCACGCGTGGCTCGGATGCTTATCCGGTCAAACCCAGGGTTGACGCGGCCCGCGTAAGACTCTGCTTACTCTTACGCGGCCCGCCTGAGAACCATGAATCTTGATTTTCTTGATTTTTAATGCGTGGTATGGTTTCAGGGGTTCAGGTTTTTAATTACGGGTCAAATTGGAATATTTTTGAGAGTCCTTACATTCTCCCCACCTTATTTAAAATCTCGTCCTCGAGATTTACTGGAATAAGTGAGGATACTTTTGCTTCATTTCCGATTCCAGCTCCCAAGTGTATTCAGGTCCTCTCTTTGAGTCCCACTTGACTTTAACTAGTACTAGTCGTTTGTGTTTGAGAAACTTGATCTTTCGGTCTTCTATTTGTAGTGGTTTCTCAACAAATTTTAGCTTTTCATTTACCTCGACATCTTGAAGAGGTACTACCAGGGATTCGTCAGATAGACATTTCTTGAGATTGGATACATGAAATACATCATGTACTCCAGCTAGCTCTTCTGGTAGTTGTAAGCGATAAGCAACTGGTCCTATACGTTGGATCACTGAAAATGGTCCTACGTATCGTGGACTTAGCTTTCCTTTCTTACCGAACCGAACTACTCCTTTCCAAGGAGAAACTTTTAAAAGTACCTTATCTCCGACTTGAAATTCTAGTGGCTTGCGTCGATTGTCGGCATAGCTCTTTTGGCGATCTCGAGCCGTTTTCAGTCTTTCCTTGATCTGAGTGATCTTCTCGGTAGTTTCTTGTACAATTTCAGGACCTGATAATTGACTTTCTCCTATTTCTGCCCAGCACACTGGAGTTCTGCACTTTCGTCCATACAGTGCTTCGAACGGGGCAGCTTCGATGCTTGAATGATAGCTATTGTTATAGGAGAATTCAATTAAGGGTAGGTGATCATCCCAGTTTCCACCAAAATCTATCACACATGCTCGGAGCATGTCTTCCAGTGTTTGTATCATCCTTTCACTTTGCCCGTCCGTTTGAGGATGATATGCCGTACTTAAATTTAGTTGGGTTCCCATTGCTTCCTGGAAACTTTTCCAGAAATGCGAAGTAAAACGACTATCCCTATCTGATACAATGGAGAGTGGAACTCCATGTAAGGATACTACTTCGTCTACATAAAACTTGGCTAACCTTTTCATGCTAAAGGTTTCCTTCATGGGTAGAAAATGAGCTGATTTGGTTAATCGATCCACAATTACCCAAATCGCATCATTACCTTTTCTGGTTTTGGGTAACTTAGTAACAAAATCCATTGTTATGAGTTCCCATTTCCATACAGGCATTTCTAATTATTGTAGTAGACCTGAAGGTTTCTGGTGTTCTGCCTTAACTTGTGAACAAGTAAGACACTTATAAACATATCTAGCTATGTCCTTCTTCATTCCTATCCACCAGAAATTATTTCTTAAATCTTGGTACATTTTATTGTTACCTGGATGCATGGTATACCTAGATTTATGAGCTTCTTCTAAAATCTTATTTCTTAATTCTCCTTGTTTAGGTACCCAAATCCTTTTCTTATGGAATCTCCAAATTCCATCAGCTCCTTGCTCCATTTCCTTTATTCTTCCTTTCATTCCTTCAGCATCATCCTTGATTGGTATTTCCTGGACATTTCTCAGTTGTTCTATTAAATCTAACTATAGATTTAATCTAAGAGCACGAACCCGTCGTTGTTTCTCATGATACTTACGACTTAAGGCATCTGCAACTACGTTTTCTTTTCCTTCGTGATACTGAATATCACAATCGTAGTCGCTTAGTATTTCCATCCATCTCCTTTGCCTCATATTCAATTCTTTTTGCCCAAATATGTACTTTAAACTTTTATGATCCGTATAGATAGTAAACTTACTTCCATACAGATAATGTCTCCAAATTTTAAGGGCAAAAATTATGGCTCCTAACTCTAAATCATGAGTCGTATAGTTTTCCTCGTGCTTTTTCAATTGTCTTGAAGCATACGCAATTGCCTTCTTGCGTTGCATTAGCACACATCCTAATCCTAGCTTTGAAGCATCACAATATACTTCAAAATATTCAGTTCCTTCTGGTAAAGCTAGAATTGGTTCGTTTGTTAACTTTTGCTTCAGAATCCTAAAGGCTTCTTCTTGTCTAGGTCCCCATTCAAATTTAACCGCTTTACAGGTTAGCTTAGTTAATGGTACAACTATCTTGTAAAAATCCTTAATAAACCGTCTATAATATCCAGCTAATCCTAAAAAGCTTCTAATTTCCATAGTTGTTTGTGGAACCTTCCATTTGGTGATTGCTTCTTTTTTAGCAGGATCTACGTGAATACCCTCTTGATTCACCATGTGACCTAAAAATTGCACTTCTTGCAGCCAAAAGTCACACTTCGAGAATTTGGCCTAAAGCTTTTCTTTTCTTAACAATGTTAAGAGTGCATGCAGGTGCTGACAGTGTTCATCCTGACTTTTGGAATAAATAAGTATATCGTCGATGAAGACAATTACAAATTTATCCAAGTACGGTTTACAGATTCTATTCATCATGTCCATGAATGCTCCAGGTGCATTCGTTAGTCCGAAGGGGATGATTGTAAACTCGTAATGACCATACCTAGTTCTGAAAGCAGTTTTAGGTATGTCTTCTTCTTGTACCTTCAATTGATGATATCCAGAGCGTAAGTCGATCTTAGAAAAGTACCTAGCTCCTTGAAGTTGATCGAAGAGATCATCAATCCTAGGTAATGGGTATCGATTCTTAATTGTAACCTTATTCAGTTCTCTATAATCGATACACATTCGCATCGAACCATCTTTCTTTTTCACAAACAATACTGGTGCTCCCCACGGGGATGAACTAGGTTGTATAAATCCTTTACTTAGTAATTCATCTAATTGTTTCTTTAATTCTAACATTTCAGTGGGTGCTAACCGATAAGGTTCCTTGGCTATTGGTGTAGTTCCCGGAATTAGATGAATCCTAAATTCTACTTCCCTGTTGGGTGGTAATCCAGGTAGTTCTTCCGGAAAGACATCCGGGTATTCTGATACTACTAGAATTTCCCTAAGTTCCTTACCTTTAGTGTTAATGATTACTGAAATCATATACACTACTCCTTGCTTTCGTTCGTAACTAACAATTTTCATTACTGAAATGAACTTTAGTAGCTTTCATGGCTTATCTCCTGTAATTACTACTAATTCTCCTGTGGGTGCATGAAGTCTTATGGAGTTTTTATCATAGAGAATTCGAGCATGGTTGGCTACTAACCAATCCATACCTAATACCACATCGAATTCGGATAACTTCATAGGTAACAGGTTTGCAGAGAATTTATGACCTGAAAGTTCTATATTTCCTTCTCGCAAAACCTTATCTATTTTAACAGAATTCCCATCTGCCGTTTCAACTGTAAAAATCTGCCTAAGGTTGGTTAAAGGTAAATTAAGAGCTTGGCAGAATGAAGTATTTATAAAACTTTGGTTTGCACCAGAGTCAAATAATACTTTTGCATAGACGTCGTGAACTAGGAACGTACCAGCTATCACGTCAGGAATCAGTTCTTCTTCTTGCGTAGTCAGTTGAAAGGCTCTTACGTTCTTCTTTGTAGTTCCTTCTGCAGGTTTGGCTTTGTTGTCAGCTGGTTTGACTAATTTCGGGCAGTCTGGCCTAAAATGTCCAGCTTCTCCACAGTTGTAGCAAACTGTTGCTTTCTTCTTTCTGCAATCTTCCTCTTGGTGTCCTGGAATTTTGCAAAAATTGCAATACCCCTTGCATCTTCCAAAATGCTTCCTTTTGCAGGAATTGCAAAATGGAACAGTGGAAGATTGTCCGGTTCCCCTTCTCTTAAAATTACCACGGTTACCCACACGGAATCCTTGGGTAATCTTTTGGGCTACTTCCTTTTTCCGGTTTTCTTCACTTGTGCGTACCAGTTCGTCAGTTAGGGTGTTAGCTAATTCCACAGCATCGTCAATAGTGCGAGGTCTCGCAGCTTTAACGATATTACGGATTTTGCCAATCAATCCCCAAATATAGCGGGAAATGAGCACCGGTTCTGGCGAAGCCAGGGTTGGTACCACTCTCGCATATTCAAAGAATGTCGAAGTATATCCTCGACAATCTACACCCATCATTCGATGATTCAGGAACTCATTTGCCATTTGTTCCTTTTCGTATTCGGGACATAATTTTATTTCCATTATCTGCATAGGTCATATTTCTTCCTTTGGCTTGAAGTACCGTATTCCACTATTCTAGCGCCCCTTCTTTAAAGAGATGTGACGCATACATGACCTTATCTTCTTCAGCACATTTGCTTATCATGAGTACTGCTTCAGTTTTCTCCAACCAACGCAGTGCCGTGGTAGCCCCTTCATTGCCTGCGAATTCAGCAGGTTTACAGGCAAGGAATTCTTTGTAAGTGCAACCAGACATTGCAGCTTTCATTTTCTTAGGGAGCGGGGCCTGTTGTGGATCATTATCGTTGTTAGTATGATTGCCGCCTCCGTTTACACTATTACTGAAGTTATCTTCAGAAGTACGTTTGCTAGGAATAATTTGTTGAGGTTCAACAGGTTTCTGGGCAGCAGAAAGGATTGCTGGAATAGCATTGGCTTTTCCTTGAGCAACGATATTTTCTATATCTTGCCTAGTCATAAATTGATCCTCCTGGTGTTGCTCAGATCGGTTAACCTCTTAACTGGTTCATTATTAGCGTTTTCCATCTGATAATTAATATATATAATTTATTAGTATAGAGTAAATAACAATTATAAAATAATCATGCAAATTTCACAACACACATATAGCCAAAATTATCGATTTCTCGATTCCCATTATATATATATATATATATTATGCATCATTACACACCGTTATCTTACAAAGGTTTTATTTGTAGGTTATTTTACAGACTTATTTTATTATTACTATTACTATTATACAATCACATCTTCACAACCATTCTATCCCTGGACATCTTAGAAGCGACGTTCCCTCTCGTCGTATTTCCAGGAGATTTGTTCTCCCACCTCCCGGATCCTATTTCCTGCACCTATTAGCTCCTCACCAAAATGGCGGAGTTCAGCTAAGTTTTCGTTACTTATTGGTGGGTTTGGTACAGGTTCTGGGTCGAACTGAGGGAAAAAGGTATAAGGATTATTTAGGAGGTTTTGGAACTGCCAGTCATTGGTCCACCACTCGTCCATTCCTAGAGGTTGAGTATGGATTAAAGGGTCTGGAATGGCTGGTTCTAAGTTTATTGGAAGTTGAGTTTCAGCAGGATAAGGGTAAAGGTTGGTATTGATAGGTCTAATAATATCACAACTTGCCAATATGCGATCCAACTCCTCTTGTAATGGCAACTCCTCGACTTGTTTAGAACTCTCCCTAATTTCCATTTCTGTTTGCCTAACACCTTCCCCGATCTCAATCCCTTTTCCTTTATCTATGGGATTCTCTATTTTGGGAATTTTCCTAGTTGCTGGTTTCCTTCTGCGTACACGCCTCCATCCTACAAATCTTCTTCTTTTCTTAGGCTTTGATTTCTCCGGTGGTGAAGCGTTGAATTCCATAGGTTCTTCTATATCGGTATGTAACCAGTAAAGTCTCTGGAAACTTCTATTTTCACCGGATAAAGATTGAGATTCTGAAGGGCTTCAGATAACTCATTCATGCTGTTTAGCATATATGCAAAAATGCACACAAAATGCTAAGTTAAAATTTTATAACAAAATTTCGCAGATAAATATTCAAGTATTATTGCATACCGTGTGACTAATTTAATACAAAGGACAATTGTCAATTTAAAACAACTAAGGTTTATTGTAACTTATTTATTTACTGGGTAAAATTTTCTTTAGGGTTTCTGGATTGTAGATGATATGGGTGCTAATACTAGGTCAAAGTATTTAAAAATTTGCATTCACTGCTATAGTGGCTAACATATAGAGATCAGCCCATTTTTCATCTAATTTGTCTTCCCATGGTGGGTTATTGCCTATTTTCGGTGTCTCCTTAGGCATAATTACTTCTTTTGGTTGTGGTTTCCTTCTTTTCTCCTGACTTTTCCTAATAATCAAACTTCTTTTATTAGGAGAAAGTGGTTTCTCATATTGTCCCTTTCGAACAAACATTCCTTCCTCAGTATTTGTTGGGCATTTTGAGGATGAAGTTCCTTTTTCTTTTGGTGAAGTATCTAATTTATGATAGATATCCGAAAGTCTTTGCTTACCCATACTGTAAACAATTATTCAAATAATAAAACACGTAATCACCAAAATAGCAATTAGTAAAATTAAGTATTTTCTAAATACTTAATTGGCTTAAATCAGTGGCTCTGATACCACCTTTTCCTGTCACGGCCCCTGCCCCGGTTTGACCCGGTCAGGAGCCGCGGGACAGGAACCCGTGGTATTATTTATAATGCGACAGCGGAAGATTTTAAACAGGATCTTTTAAAACTTGAAATGCCCGATTATTTTATTTCATAATTCGGGATAAACCCCATAGTTTACAATAGAGGAATTTTACTAGGAAATTCCCTGATTTATTAAAACATGTTTATTCGTTTTAACTGAGCCACCTCTTCAAGATTGTTAGTGCTCCGTAGCACGTTTTCCTTGATTGACAGCAGGTTGCCTGAAACATGTTTTAAAAATATTTTTGTCAGGGGGGAAATACTGGTGAATCATTCATTTTGACAAAATGACACGTAGTTATAAATTACAGCATAAGATCGATTACAATGGCTTCTATCTTATTTTTATCTGGCGCATTGTCACCCGTGTGACGATGGTCATACCACTATTGGGTCCCACCCCAAGTAGTGACGGTTATCACGGTGAGGATTTATTAGCCTAACCCGTGAGAAATTAGTAATGTGCACAATACCCCGCTAGCCAGTGATTTAAGATAACCACGACTTAATCCATGTAATTATAACATTTAATAATGGAGTATTGTAAAACATTTGATAAAAGAGAATGACTCACATTGCAGATTTATACGGGCAGAGCTTTAGCCTACTGATTATCCTGATAACCTAATTTAAATAACAATGCACACGAACGAGGTCAGTAACTAATACAACATTTACGATAACTCACGAGAAAAAACCCTCACGACGAATGACAAAGTGCAATACTTAAACAGCCATCGCATTCACGGCGAATGACAAAGTATAAACCCAATTTGAGCAGCACTTAAACATTCATCGGATAGTTTAAATCGATCGGACATTGAATCGTAGCAGCGATCGAGTTAATACCCGGTATCGTAGCAGCGCCTCGCTATAATTATTGAAATTTCGACTTTAGAGCAGCCAAACTTCGTTTTTGAAAGTTTGTTTCGACACAGAATGAAAGCTCCTGCACCAGGCTATTTATAGGTGAAATTAGGGCCTCACGCGGCCCGCGTGAGCTTTGGCTCAACCCTTACGCGGCCCGCGAGGGCAGCCTAGTCTAGGAGTAGGCTTGATGTGTCACAGGTAGGCTTGCCAGGTGGTCCACGCGTGGCTCGGATGCTTATCCGGTCAAACCCAGGGTTGACGCGGCCAGCGTAAGACTCTGCTTACTCTTACGCGGCCCGCCTGAGAACCATGAATCTTGATTTTCTTGATTTTTAATGCGTGGGATGGTTTCAGGGGTTCAGGTTTTTAATTACGGGTCAAATTGGAATATTTTTTAGAGTCCTTACATATATAAATAAATAAATAGTTTTTAGGAATTAGGATTCTCGCGTTCTGGCTGGATTGTTAAACTAAAAAATAGATTTAAAACTGGTGAACCGCTCAAGTGCATTGCGGCGTGTTAATTTCCAAAATTTAGATCGAAACGTAGAAATGAGAAGATACTAACCAAGTCAAAATGTTAAAAAACTTTATTCAAACATGTGTGAATTAAAATAGTATGTAATAATAGTTAAATAAATTTATAAAGTATAGGGTTTAATAATATTAAAAGTAAATATAAGACTTATTTTGCACCTTTACTAGTATTCGAAGGCAATAAAACAACAATATATAGCATGCAGGGGTGGACCTAGCTTGTTAATAGGGGTAGCCCCCGCTACCTCTTAACGCTCTGACGGTAGTGTAAATTTTGTAAAAAATTGACGTTTTTTTGATTTCCTTACCTCTTTTTTGAAACGTCGCACCTATAAGGATTTTCTAGATCCTAAAATGTAATAAAATGTTGTAAATTGAGCTTGTGAGTATGTATCATGGTATTGAGCTTGTGAACGTTCAGTAAATAGTTTGTGAACCGTTTGGTGGGAAGTTCGTTTAATAAATGAACGCACATGAACAAAAAATTTTGTTCGATTAGTTAAATTAACGAACATGAACAGATGTCTCGTTCGTTTAAATATGTTCTTGAAGATTCGCTCATTTACATTTGTTCATATTCATTATTTATGTTATTCTTAACGATTTGTATACATTTATTTATTTCATTTATTTTTTTAACTTCTTTAATTCTTATTTTATTACCCTAATAAATATAATGGGAAACACCGTTCCCACCTTGCTTATGCACTAGTGCTTTAACCAGGGGCGGACCCACCCTTTGGCCAAGGTGGGCGGCCGCACCCCTTGAAAAAAAAATTAGTGTATATTTTAGCAAAAAAAGCCGACCGTACCCCTTGAAAATATGGTTGAACACCTCATCTGCACCCCACTAAATTATTCCTAGGTTCACCACTGGCTTTAACATCAACAAATACTATCGAACATCTGTTCTATCATTAGTGCTTTAAGTTTCAGCGTTGCTTCCTCCGCCATCCACCTCTAGCCCCTGATGTCTTTGTCGATTTTATTTGTGTCTATGAACACGTTCATTATCTATATATTAAAAAAACAAACGTTATGAATAGTAACTCATGATTTCATGCTTATCTCATTCACCAGACGATGTTATTATATAGAGTAAACTGCAATTTTACCCCCTGAGGTTAGGGGTAATTGGCATGTCTACCCCCTAAGGAAATAATTGCAATTTTACCCCCCACTGTTTGCTCTTATGTCGCATGTTTACCCCGCAGCGTCAAAGTGGCTTAACAGTCAACATTATAAGCTGATGGTCAAAGGGTAAAATTGTCATTTTGCTACTAATGTCAAGCTTCTTCTCTACAACACCCCCTATAAGTAACATAACAAAGCATAATTACCCCCCCACCTTACCACCATCGTCCTTCAACCTTCTTCTCCGGCGACAGGCTTCTCCGGCGGCGATCAGTGTCTCTCCGGCGACAACAACTCGTCCGATCATTCTTCTCCTCCGGTCACAACAACCACTGCCGCTATCTTCATATCAGTCTAAATGCCGGTCTTTTGTTGGCTAATCCGCTATCTCATCCGCCACACCAAAGGTATAATCAGCCAATGTTAGTTAATCAGGGTCAGATTTAGTCATTATCATGTTATAAATAGGGTTTAGGGTCTGATTTGGTTCATTGTTGGTTTTTTTTACAGTTGACCTGACGATGAGCTTATCAAGCTCATCTTTGGTGGTCCACATGGTGGTCTCTGTGTTTGGGAGGCCTGTCCTCAACTTCCATCTACCACCGGAGAGTTGAGCGGATGTTTACTCTAGTAGTTATTTAGCTTTTGTGTAATATGTAGGTTAACTTAACTTAATCGAAGCTTTTGTGTAATATGTAGGTTAACCTAACTTAACTTATTTAGCTTTTGTCTAAAAGCTTTTGGGTATGTTGTTAGCTTGGTTTTGGGTATGTTGTTAGCTTGTTTACCTAGTACTAAGCTTGTTAACATTATGTTTGATCAAAATTAGCAGTACACTCATGTGCATTTGCAGGTTGTAGGCTAGTAACCTGGAGTTTTTTCATAAAGTGGTGTTAGGAGAAAAAATATTTACCATTTTAGTGTTCCTTCAAAACTATTTACCAAAATAGTGTTTCCATCTATTTTTTTTATAACTCATTTATTTATTAGAATAAAAAATTAGAAAAAGGGGCAAACTCCCTCGACAGTTATCAATTCCAACTCCATCGCTGAACTCACTCCATCTTCTCTCCCCCATCGCTGAACTCCATCAAAGCCAACTAAATCGACCTTACGAGAACATAGATCGATCCCGAAACATGTATCTCCATAATCATCTCATCTGAAACAATATTACATTAGGGTTTAGTTGAAACCACAATTTTTGATCGTTTATATTGATACGATTCTCTGTTTATATTTTTTTACCATTGAAAAGTTTGTTTGTTTGTGAATATACCACAAAGTTTGATTGTTTTTTAATAACAATATTGCCATCGATTGATGTGTAGATGTGAAAAGTTTGTTTGTTTGTGAATATACCACCAAGTTTGATTAATTTTTAATAATAATAATAACTCCATCGATTGATCTGTACATGTGAAAAGTTTGTTTGTTTGTTTGTGAATATACCACCCATTATTTATCATATGTTGATATACCACCCATCGATTGATCTGTACATGCCGGTTAATGCTATATTACTTTGAAAGATATTAAAACTTCCTTAATCCTTTATTTCATAGTTAATTTTTATAATTGTTTTTTTTTCACAACTCACACTTTAAAGCTTGTCTACAGGTATTGCTTAAGGCATTTTATCAACAACTTTAATGATAAGTTTCGCAACTCACAATTGAAAACTTTAGCTTACCGTGCTGGGAGTCAAAATCAAATTCGAAAGTTCAACTCCATTATGGAAGAAATTGGGAAAATAAATCGACAAGCTCGTCAATGGCTTGAGAGTCATGCACTTGATAAATGGACACTTGCACATGATGGTGGTAAGCGATATGGGCTGCTTACTACAAACTTGTCAGAGATATTCAATAGTGTACTTAAAGGTGCTCGTTTTTTACCATTCACAGCATGTGTTCAACTTGCATTTTATAGATTGGTTAACTATTTTGATGTAAGGCGTCCTATTGGATCTAGTGCTCAAGCTAACGGAGATGTGTATACTCCTCATGTTGCTGCAAAACAGGCAGCTTTAATGTCAAAAGCTAGTGCACATTCTTTAAGATCATTTAACCGACAAAAAGGAATATTTGAGGTGATAACTTAAAAGGGAAAAAATGTTCAAATAGTTAATTTGGAACAAAAAACTTGCACATGTGGTAAGTGGGAGATATTCAAGTATCCGTGTTCTCATGTTTTGAGTGCATGTGCCAATCTTTCTTTAAACACTTGGCAATATGTTCATAAATGCTACTCAATTGTTGATTATTGTGCTACTTGGTCGTATGAGTTTTCGCCACTCCCTCACGAAGCATATTGGCCACAACCATCATCTATTAGAGAATTACTTCCCAATTCAGATCTAAAACGAGATAAAAGGGGTCGTCCTCGCTCAACAAGGCTACGGAATGGAATGGACATTAAAGAGAAGAAAAGGATTGTGCTTTGTGGTATTTGTAGACGACCTGGCCATAACCGGGCAAGATGTCCCGCTAAGCCTAGAAGAACGACTAACGATCACTAAGTTGGTTGGATTTTTTGACATTTTTTCTTTTAATCTGTTTGAAATTGAGATCGGTTGTGACTCGACTTTGATTGACATTTTTAGTTTTGTTTGTATTTGATATTGAACCGGTAATGCGCCAAGTTCAATATTTGATTAGCTTTGTCATGTTTTTTATTTCATTGTTTAGATTTATTTTAGATTATTCATGGCTGTTGTTAAAAAATGAAATATTTTAAGCTGGTAATAATAAATTAAGAAAAATAAAACTCATAATTAAAAAAACTAAAATAAAAAAACAAATAAATGGTAAATCAAATAAGAAGATAAAAAATATCATAAGAGAACAAAAAAATGACCACCGAAATGTTGAATTGTGAACCGGAGTAAATTTGCCATTTTTCCAAATTTTTTATCTAATAAAAGAATGAATTAATAAAAAAGTAAATAAAAAAGAAGAGAAAACACTGTTTTGGTAAATAGTTTTGAAAGAACACTAAAATGGTAAATATTTTTTCCCTTAACACCACTTTAGGAATAAACTCTAGTAACCTGATGCTAAAATGACAGTTTGCATAAGTCCTGAAGATGACAGTTTGCATTACAATTGGGGCATAAGTCCTGAAGATGAGAGTTTGGGCATAAGTGTGCTTAATCAGATTCTGACAGTTTGGGCATAAATGTGCTTAATCAGATTCTGACAATTTGGGCATAAGTGTGCTTAATCAGTTTGGGCATAAGTGGGCAGCACACTCATGTAGATGACAGTTTCATGTGCATTTGCAGGTTGTAAATAACACACACTGGTTGATCACAGTTTGGGCATAAGTGTGCTTAATCAGATTCTAAAATGACAGTTTGCATGTGCATAAGTTCTAAAATGACACTAGTTGATCACAGTTGCTGTATGTGCATAAGTTCTAAAATGACAGTTTGCATGTGCATAAGTTCTAAAATGACAGTTTGCATGTGCATAAGTTCTAATCAGATTCTAGAACACATTGTCTGAATGTGTTACAATGTCTGAATGTGGTTGTTAGTGCAGTAGTGGTTTCATACATGGTCAGAGCAGCAGTGGTTTGATACATGATCAGATACATTGAACGAAATTGTTAGTGCAGCAGGTATGCTTTATTTTTTGAGTATAGAACACATTGCAGCAGGTATGCTTGATTTTTGAACAGGTATGCTTGTTAGGTTTCACATTTTTGGTTGATTTGTGAACACCTTATAGAAATAACTGGATGTGAACTATGATATTGGATGATATTTGATATAAATGTGAACTAACTGTATCAATATATCTACAGCAAGTATCGGAGTGTGATTTGTTCACATTGGACCTACAGTTCTTATAACAGATGCATAGAACAGGTTCAGAATTAGTAATTTACCAGTTTTGGAGTCTTTGCTTGTTAGGTTTCAGATTTTTGAACAGGTATGATTGTTAGGTTTCAGATTACGTGTTCAAAAATCAGAATTAGGTTTCAGAACAAAGAACATGTTCAGATTTTTTATTATAGAATCATAGAACATGTATTTGATTTTGGCGGGAAGGGTTTTGGAAGTTGCAGGGGGTAATGTTGCGTCTTAACACAAAGTACAGGGGGTAATAACAAAGGACAAATTAGTAATTTATCAGTGGGGGGTAATTGTGCGACTTAACAGGAATGTTGGTGGGTAAAATGTAAGGGTAATATAGTCATTTCAACTTAGAGTTAACAGATCTGTTAGCCACTTTGACGCCGGGGGGTAAACATGCGACATAACAGCAAACAGTGGGGGGTAAAATTGCAATTATTTCCTTAGGGGGTGTAGACATGCCAATGACCCCTAACCTCAGGGGGTAAAATTGCAGTTTACTCTATTATATATATACATGTTTTTTCTTAATTAGATCTGTATTGTCATTTGGTAAAGTGGTAGGTATGTAGTCTTTCTTGATAAAAGGCGCCTGTTCGAGCCGTCTTTTTGTCTTTTATTTCCCACTTTATTTTGCGCTTCTCAAAAGCGAAATGCAGAGACAAAGAGAAAGAGAACGACACAGCAAGCAGAACAGTAAGAGAGAGAAACAGAGATCCGGGAGCCGGCGAGTCCCCGACAACCGGCCATCGACGCGTGCTCGCCTCCCACAAACAGAACCGAAGTCGTCGAGTCTAGGGCTTTCCGGTGAAGATTCGAGGGATCAGAGGTGGTAGTGGCGAGTTCCGATGAGTCTAGGGTTCCGCCGTGACCCATGATGACAACGGCGATATGGTGAATCTGCTTCCAAAACTACTTCTTGCTTTACCATTCCAGATTTCACGACAACCTGTGTGGATTGAGGTAATTTACTGAAATTCGGGTTTGATAATTTTTTATTATTGTTCTTATTATAGGATTTGAAAATGTTAAACTAACAATGGTTGCTAAAAATGTGAACTTTAGAGATCCATATTCACTGTGTGGTCACGCTTCAAATAAATTGTTTTAAGAGCGCTTTTTAGGGGTAAATCTACTTCTTTTGCTTCAGTTAAACTGGTTCGGATCTTATTCCGATAGGTAGGATTCGATTGCTGACTTTCGTTTAGTGTATATTTAAGACATGGGGTTTATAAATTGAAGCAGGCTTAAGTATGCATGTTTGATAAGCCTAAAAAATGATGTGCTCTTAGAACTTTTTTTTGGTCAATTACCTATCACTAAGCTAGAGAATGTAACCGAAAAGTCAATAATTTTCAGGTCCGGTCTACCTAAGTGGAAAAAAAGAGATTTAGTTCACCTAAAATGAGTACGGGTAGTCTGGTGTTATGCAATTGAATATGTTTTTATTATGGAAGGTGCGTTTTGTGTCTCAAAATTTGAGGAAGTTGCAGTGGGTTTGTCTTTGTAAGGAGGAAGTCAATCTCATTTTTTGTTATCACATGAGTGTCTCTGAATGCAGTGACGAGTTTCTAAAATTAAAAAAAAAAACAAGTAATACTGAAGTCTAACAAGTATGTATGCTAATTTTGTTTTATTTTTATGTTGGTATTAGAGTTTAGCGTATTCAATTAGTGTAAAAAAGCCTCGTGATTGTTTTATCTTTGAGTCAGTTTCATAGTTCACATTTGTAATTAGTTACTGGTATACTTGGTCATTGTGTTTTTTAGAAGAGTTGACGTTTTCTTTTTTAACGATGTATTTTAAAACATATGAACTTGTATACAATAACACCAGAGTAGAGTATTCAATATATGATAGAAATACACTCATAGATTTAGCACATAAAACATGCTTATAGAAATACACATTGTTATTATATGCTTTTACTCACACTCACTGTTAGAAAAGCACACTAAGAACAAAATTTCTATGTACTCATAGAAATACACATTGTTGGTGTGTCCATGCGTGTCGCGACCTAACTTTCTATTAGACTCTAGACCCCGCTTACCCATGACCCATACCCAGTGTGTAAACCCGATTAGCCCAACAAAATATAAAAAAATACAAGTCTAAAACACCTGCTACTTTGACGCGTTCAAATCCGCGACCCGACTTTATATTCAACTCTATGAAGTATGAACCACTGACCCGTGACCCATATCCAGTGACTAAACCCGACGCTAATGTAAAACAAAGAGAGTTGCAAGCAAAAGAATGTTAACGAAATAGCTAAACTAGATCCATTCCATTTTGTCATGAATAAAAACTGTCAATTTTAATTATATGTTTGATCCATTTGTTTTTTTCAACACTGCCAAAGAAATTGACTTGATTGTGGTTTGTTAGAAAATTAGCTTCAAAGCAAATCAAGATGAGAATTAAAAAAAGTCAAGGTAATTATCCATAGTTTGTTGATACATATATATTTTCACCTAAAAGGAAACAACAAATACACTATTGCATTACTATGATTTTTTCACAGAAGTGTTTAGGTGTTGTCTGCACACACAAACAAACTCACAGACACACCAACAATGTATATTTGTATGATTGGTTAAGAGTTAAAAACAACACAAACCCGTAACTAGGGGTGTTAAATGGGTCGTGTTCGTGGGTTGATGCGTTCAACCCAACCCGAACCTGAACCCGAACCCGAAATCGTGTCATACATATGAACTCGAACACGACTCGAATCTTCGTGGGTTGACCCGAACATGACCTGTTTAATGCGAGT
Organism: Helianthus tuberosus; assembly: GCA_030545235.1. NCBI lineage: Eukaryota > Viridiplantae > Streptophyta > Magnoliopsida > Asterales > Asteraceae > Helianthus > Helianthus tuberosus. The sequence continues at coordinate 50,493,276 of CM060404.1, read as the reverse complement.
TTTTTAATTTTTCATTTTTTTTGCAAACTAATATATATATATATTAAAACTAAAATTTATTAAAAAAGACACAAATGTATATAATACAATTACATTTAAATCAGGAAATCTTATGTCATTTTCTCTTTTTAAGTTATAATTCAAAATACTAACCCAATTTAATTTATGACACAAAACATATGGTAAAAGAACATAATATAACATAAATGGGTTAGATGGGTCACCCCACCAACCCGAACGGGTTGACCCGAACCCTACCCGTTTAGCTAAACGAGTTCGCGGGTTCAACTTCAACCTGAAACTGACCCGAATCTGTTTAGACAAAAGCTAAACCCGTGAATTTCGTGTATGGTTCGTGTCATGTCGTGCTATCGGGGTGTGTCAGAAATTCACACCCCTACCCATAACCAATATTTCTATGTGTATTTCTAATGGTGTTATTGTATGCTCAGTGTTTGAGGAAGTAGAAGACAAGTAACGTGCATAATTGTTACTTTCTATTGGTGCATTTTTGTGTAATTTTAATTCTGCATAGCGACAGATGATGATGCCTATTATTACCACTAATAGATTACTTTTACACACGGATATAGTGGGACGAGTTGCGCCTTATGTTTATTTCTTTCGTGTTGGTTCTATTGTTTATTTTCGACTGAATTACAACTTTGAAAGATGTAAAGTTTGTTTTATGTGGATCCTGTGTGATATATGGTTAGATAAAGTTATTGTATAGTTAACGTGCTTGCAACGTGACCGTGTGCTACCATCGATTTCATTTAAGCATTAATAGATCGTTTCAGATGGTTGTATAGCATGTTATTTGAAGTTGTCTAAGCATTTAACCATTTGAAAGCTGTCTATTGTCTGTTATTTGCAGCAAATGCCGTACATTCTGTTGTCATTGCATGTAATATGTTCAGTCCATAACACTACATAGACAAACTTCAATAGTACTAAGTACTAACGTTAATTTTTCTATACAGACTTCTGTTGCAGGTTCACATCATGGAATGCACCGGATTATCTGAATTAAGGGCGAGGAATTCAACACCAGCAATACATGTCCGTGTGTTACGCAGCTGGGTACCAGATTACAGGGACGGTGAACTTCACTTTCTACTGGTTGATAAAGAGGTAATGACAACAATCAAGTGTTGATATTTGTATCTATTACAACAACTTTGCCTTCGTAGAGTTAAAATTACATTCCAAGTACCTAACACACACAATAAAACAAGGACCAGGCATTCACGCAGTAACAAAAGATGATGATTGTAAGAATGTGCGTTCAAGGCTCCAAATGCAGTCATGCTATGAAATAAAGCACTACGCATGCATTAATGTGGATGACTTTACTGCTGTCATCACGCATCATGCCATGATTAGACTTGGTTTAGCATCAGTTTTCACATGCTTTCTAAATCAAACCATACAGACACGTTTAATGTAAACCTAGTAACATATTGCATGCTCGCGGGTGGAAAAGTCAAGACTCCCAACATCCTGCGACACAAAATATCATTGAAAATTATGTCGCTATATCTGACCTTGTGCTACTTCAGGATACCGAGATAGCAGTAAGTAATCTCATTACAAACAACAACTCGCATACACTGATTCTAAAGTTACTTTACATGCAGGGTAAAAACTTTATTATCAAAGCAATTGTAACTGAAGTAGAAGCAACCAAAGGATGGTCTTACACAACATGCCCCAGATGCGGCCAGTCCATCTTGGAAGTTGACACCGATGGTTTTGCACGCGTGACGGCCCACAAGAAAAAGCAAACATGATGTACGTACCGTATCATTTATGGATAAGCTGAGATTCTGTGACGAGTTAGTTACCACTGAAGAGCAAAAGATATACTACTATTACAACATGTTGAGTGCCGAGTACCGTGAGTTCATGACTCCGTCAAAGTATGAAACCCTCACGGAGATTATCAACACCGCCTGGGAGCGGGAAATAGAGTTAAAGACACAAGTAGAAAGGGGCGAGCGGAGGGCACAAGATGTGAATCCAAGCCCTACAAAGAAAGCTAGAACTGCTGCATCGGGGAAGAAGCTGGAGGCTAAAGGCGGGTCGCCAAGTTGTAAAGTATGTGGAAAAGGGCGCAAGGGTGAGTGCCACTTCAAAGACAAGCCGTGTCCGGTATGTGGGAAGACGGGGCATACTGCATCGCTATGTCCCGGAAAAGTTTCCGTTTGTTACAAGTGTTATCAACCCAGTCACAAGAAATCTGAATGCCCCGAGTTTGTGGGAAAGAGAGACACAAAAGAGTCTCCAACAGAAGCTCCCAAAGCGAAGGCTAGGTCCTTCCAACTCACCGCGGCTGAAGCGAAAACAGAACCCGATGTGGTCTCAGGTATATTCACAATTAACTCAATTCCAGCACGTGTGTTGTTTGATACGGGTGCGAATAATTCCTTCATTTCGCATGGATTTATTCGACATCCTTCATTTGTATTGACAAAATTATCTGTGCCCTTAGAAGTTGAAATAGGGGACAACAAAAGTTTTATAGTTTGTGATGTTTGTCGAGGCTGCAAATTAAGCATCGACGATAAGGAATACTTGATAGACTTAATCCCGATGTCAATGGGGGAATTTCAAGTAGTCGTTGGGATGGATTGGCTATCTCAGCACCATGCAAAGGTCGTGTGTTTTCGTAAAGAGATAAAACTAACATCTCCGAGCGGGAAACACGTCACCATCTATGGCGAAAAAGGAGGCAACCCCATAGTATGCTCAATGTTGAAAGCTCACAATCTTATGAAGCGAGGATGCAAGGCATTCATGATATACGCAAATGAGCCTGAGAAAGAATCACGGAAGATTGAAGATGTACCGGTAGTACGAGACTATGAAGATGTGTTTCCGAAGGATTTACCGGGGATACCGCCTGAACGGGAAGTAGAGTTCGGAATCGAATTGATTCCGGGCTCAAAACCCGTAGCAAAAGCACCATACTGACTCGCACCGTCGGAATTACAAGAGTTGATGTCCCAGATTCAAGACTTGCTTGACAAAGGATTCATAAGGCCGAGTGTGTCTCCTTGGGGCGCACCGGTACTGTTCGTGAAAAAGAAGGACGGAAGCATGCGCATGTGTATCGATTACCGGGAGTTAAACAAACTCACGATCAAGAACCGATACCCGCTTCCGAGGATAGATGATTTATTCGACCAATTACAAGGTGCGAACTGGTTTTCAAAGATTGACCTTAGATCGGGGTATCACCAACTAAAGGTCAAGGAGGAAGATGTGCCGAAGACGGCTTTCCGCACGAGATACGGACATTACGAATTCCTCGTGATGTCATTTGGGCTAACAAATGCACCCGCGGCTTTCATGGACCTCATGAACCGGGTTTGCAAGCCAATGTTGGATAAGTCGGTCATCGTGTTTATCGATGATATTTTGGTGTATTCGAAAAGCGAAGCTGAACACGCACACCACTTACAAGAAGTGTTAGAGACACTTAGACGAGAAAGGTTGTATGCGAAATTCTCTAAGTGCGCCTTTTGGTTACGAGAGGTACAATTTCTGGGCCTCATCATAAGTGCCGACGGAGTATTGGTGGATCCGTCAAAGATAAAGGCCGTATCAAAATGGAATCCCCCGAAGAACCCTTCGGAAATTAGAAGCTTTTTGGGGCTTGCGGGATACTATAGGAGATTCATTCAAGATTTCTCCAAGATTGCGTCACCGCTAACAAAGCTAACCCGGAAGGAAGAAAAGTTCATTTGGGGTGTCGACCAAGAAAGAGCGTTTCAAACGCTAAAAGAGAAGTTAACACAAGCTTCGGTACTGACATTGCCGGACGGGGTTGAAGATTTGGTGGTTTATTCGGATGCTTCACTATCGGGGCTCGGATGCGTTTTGATGCAACGGGGCAAGGTGATAGCTTATGCCTCGAGGCAATTGAATATACACGAGAAGAAATATCCCACGCACGATCTTGAATTGGCTGCGGTGGTATTTGCCTTAAAAATATGGAGGCACTACTTATATGGGGTAAAGTGCACCATATTCACCGATCACAAGAGCTTAAAGTACTTCTTCGATCAGAAGGAGTTAAATATGCGACAAAGGCGATGGTTAGAAACGGTGAAAGATTTTGACTGTGAAATACACTATCACCCCGGAAAGGCAAATGTGGTGGCGGATGCTCTGAGCAGAAAAGTGGACTATGTCCCAATACGAGTAAGGTCGATGCAGCTCGTGGTGACCTCGGGTATACTTGAACGTATTCGAGAGGTGCAATTAGAAGCAGTGAAATAGGAGAATTGGAAGAAAGAAAGAATAATCGGTCAGTTGAAAGATTTGTCGGATGGGAATAACGGGTTGAAGACTCGATCCGGAAGGATATGGGTTCCAAATACTTGTGGAGTGAAGGCGCTTCTACTTGATGAAGCTCACAAATCCCGATATTCAATTCATCCGGGTGCGACCAAGATGTACAATGATCTGAAACAAAATTATTGGTGGCCTGGAATGAAGAGGGATGTGGCGAAGTATGTGGAAAAATGCTTGACATGTTTACAAGTCAAGGCGGAGCACCAAAAACCATACGGCAAACTCCAACCGTTAGAAATCCCGGTTTGGAAATGGGAACATATTACAATGGACCTATTAACCAAGTTGCCTAAGACAAATCATGGTTTCGATGCCATATGGGTAGTGGTAGACAGATTGACGAAAAGTGCTCACTTCATTCCGATTCGTGAGACTTATACGTCAGAAAAGATGTCAGAAGTTTACACTAATGAGATAATAGCACGTCATGGAGTACCGGTATCCATCGTGTCTGATAGGGATACCCAGTTTACTTCAAATTTCTGGCGAGATTTCCAAGAGCAAATGGGAACTAAATTGTTCATTAGCACCGCGTACCATCCTCAAACAGATGGACAGAGCGAAAGAACAATACAAACATTGGAGGACATGCTACGGGCATGTATAATCGACTTTGGAGGAAGTTGGGATGTTTACCTACCGTTAGTCGAGTTTTCGTATAATAACAGCTACCATGCTAGTATTAAGATGGAACCGTACGAAATGCTCTATGGTAGGAAGTGCCGAACCCCGGTATGTTGGGGTGAAGTGGGTCCACGTGAACTCGCCCACCAAGATATAGTACAAGCCACTAATGAAAAGATTGATGTGGTTCGGGCACACTTGAAAGCGGCTCAAGACAGGCAATGCTGATAAAAGGAATAGGCCAATCGAATTCCAGGTTGGCGACATGGTTATGCTAAAAGTTTCCCCATGGAAGGGCGTTATAAGATTCAGAAAAAGGGGGAAGCTAAGCCCGAGGTTTATTGGGCCATTTAAAATCATCGGAAGGGTCGGCAAGGTGGCTTATCGCCTCGAATTACCGGAAGAGTTGAACGGAATACATAGCACGTTCCACGTGTCGCAATTGCGAAAGTGCCTAGCGGACGAAACAGCTTATATCCATTACGATGATATCGAAGTGGATAATAGCCTGAATTATGCGGTGAGACCAGTGGAGATTTTAGATCGAAAGGTCAAGCACTTGCGAAACAAACACATCGATCAAGTCAAGGTCAAGTGGGAGCATAGGAAAGGTTCGGACACTACGTGGGAATCCGAAGAGGAGATGCGACGTCTCTACCCTACTTTATTTGGTACGTAATTCGGTTTCGGGGACGAAACCCTTTTAAGGGGGATTGACTTGTAACATCCCGAAAATACGAGTTCATAAATTTACAATTTAGTTGTAAGTAAAATAGTAAAATAAACTAACTAAAAATGACACTAACTAAGTTAGTTAGTCACTTATGAGTAGTTAGGGGTTCAAACAAACAAAAAGTGAAAGATGAGGGACTAAATGTGCCTAAATGGAAACTAATTTATTGAAATAATAAAATTAAAAACATAAAACACATTTGTCTGTGTTTGTTGAGATCGACCAACATCAGGGGCGACCCCAGGTTCCCTCTAAACCTTAAACATTCACAAAACAACCAAATTGAAGGTCCAAATCTGATCAAAAACGAAAATCGAGCATAGATTATTGATCCTCATCACAAGAGGATTACAAGGTATGTAAAATTTGATGAAAACTCTCAACTTAAAATTCTCATGAAATTGGGAAAATCTGAAATTATGGTTGCATGTGTGTCTTATGATGATTTAGGAACAACTATAGTGTCTAGGGACAAACCCTAGACAAATACAAGTTGAAATCATGTGAAATTTTAGTAAAATCCATGAACACCATTGTAGGTGATTAGTGGGTTATGTAGAATTTGGTAATCACTAGGAGATTGGGTGTTGTTCTAGTGTAATTTGACAATTGTGAGGTAACTTCAGAATTATAGAAGCTAACAATTGTGTAAAATGGTTGAATGTTGTGAAATTAGGGCTAAGTGATAATCTAGAGACTTGATATTTAATCATGTAAAAATCTGCCCTTAAAGTGTTTGTGAAAATGCCTCAAAGAAGGCTTAAAACTGAAATTCATAGTTTAAACGCATAATTATAATGTTTCGGTGTATTATGCGATATATGGTTTAAAGAGAGTTCTAAACATGTCATAAATGAACTCTATAGGAAAGGGCGCGGGAGCGTCAAGCGGACAAGCGGGTGGCGAACCACGTTTGAAAGGCCTACTTTGAAGGTATGTAACTTGACCCGTTACATTGAATGAATTGTTGTTAAACTATGCGTTGTGGATTAAAAGTTGTGTTGATTGTAGCGACCTTGTTCATTACTTAATCCGTACGTTAAGATTTGGTTTGTAGTCGTTTGGTAGTCATCAAAATGGAGGATTTCCGTAGATGAACCAAACGGGTCAAATAATGTCACATTGTAATTATAATATTGTAAATAAATAGAAATGGCGAAAATGGTCACAAGAGCACGAAGCCATAGGTTTGGTAATGAAGTGCCGGTGATAATAAGCCCCGGAAGTTGGGTAATAAACGCCTTAGGTTTGTTAGTCAATTTAGTAGTGAATCGTGTCAAGTAGAAATGGGTCGGATAATTTCATATGGTCATATAGTCTTTCGGTCCGTAAACAAATTTTTCGGTATAAAATTTGTAATAGGCATGTCGGTAATGAATTTACAGACGCATAGGAAAAAGAATCACCTAAAACGGATTTACGAGTCAAAAGTTATGGCCGTTTTAAGTTGGGACTTGAATAAACATGGAGCTGGGTTTGTTCAGCATCAGCAAAAGCAAGAGTCTGTTGAAATAGGGGCTAGGCGTCACGCGAGCCCCCTTGGCGTCGCGCGACGCCCTCATTCCGAAAATTTTTATTTTTTTCTTTAATGTTGACCCATGGAACTTGTTTGCATCCATTTTAACGTGATCAAAACTAACTTTTGTTGTGGTTTTGATCTTAGGTGATGATGGAAACTAACCGGAAGATGATCGAGCAAACTTTTGAAGAACCGAACACTATTTACAAGCTTCCGCAATGTTTTAAATTTTATTAGATTTTGTTTATGGGTTGTAAACAATTTGTTAAACAACTTTTGGATGTTCTAACTTAGTCGTTAGTTGACTAAGGATTTATGCTACTTATGAACTCGACTTTTCAAAGTTATATTAATTTGGTATCGTTTATTATAAAAATGACATGAATTAATATTAAATTCAAGTAAAATTAGAAGGGTGTTACAAGTTGGTAATCAGAGCTTAAGGTTGTCAACAAAGTGTTCGGTTCAAGCTCGATCAATCGTCCGGTAAGAATTAACTTATTATGTTAACAAATTATGTCTTATGTAAGAATGAGAAAAGATTTGATGTGCATGGGAAGAGCGTGTTAACACACTCAAACCCGGAAAGTGCATTAAATGTGAACGGTTAAAGCAAGTTAAGAACTTGGCTAAACCGAAACAAAAGAAGCAATGTTATGAATGAAATGTTTAACGTTTAAATGTAAACATTTCAGTTTCAAGATGTCTGATGGAAACGACGATAATCCGGTGCAAACAAGCACCGAACAAATGAAAGAGATAATTGCCGAAGAAGTAGGGAAGGCAATTGAAGTAAGTCTATCCGGGTTTATAGACAAAATTCAAAACACGGTGTTGTCGCTTGTCGAAGAGCGAGTTAAAAGGTTGGAGGATATTGTCAACCTTATGAAAGACAAAACTGGAGAACGCAAAGGGTGTTCGTATAAGGAATTCATGGCGTGTAAACCGCCAATCTATAACGGGGAGGTTGACCCGATAATTTGCCAAAGATGGATAAGTGATGTCGAAGGAGTGTTTGAACGAACCCACTGTGACGTAGGTGACTTTGTTGCTTACGGAACGGGTCAATTGAGAAATCAAGCTAAGGATTGGTGGGACAATAAGAAGAAGGAAATGGGAGCCGAAGCGGCGAGGGTTATGACTTGGGATGAGTTTAAGGTACCATTCCTTAAACACCATTGTCCCAAAGCGGTTATTAACAGGATCAAAGAAGAATTTATCCAGTTAAGACAAAAGGAAGAATCAATTGATAAGATCACGGGCATCTTCATGGATAAGCTGAGATTCTGTGACGAGTTGGTCACCACTGAAGAGCAAAAGATATACTACTATTACAACATGTTGAGTGCCGAGTACCGTGAGTTCATGACTCCGTCAAAGTATGAAACCCTCACTGAGATTATCAACACCGCCCGGGAGCGGGAAATAGAGTTAAAGAAACAAGTAGAAAGGGGGGAGCGGAGGGCACAAGATGTGAATCCAAGCCCTACAAAGAAAGCTAGAACTGCTGAATCGGGGAAGAAGCTGGAGGCTAAAGGCGGGTCGCCAAGTTGTAAAGTATGTGGAAACGGGCGCAAGGGTGAGTGCCACTTCAAAGACAAGCCGTGTCCGGTATGTGGGAAGACGGGGCATACTGCATCGCTATGTCCCGGAAAAGTTTCCGTTTGTTATAAGTGTTATCAACCCGGTCACAAGAAATCTAAATGCCCCGAGTTGGTGGGAAAGAGAGACACAAAAGAGTCTCCAACAGAAGCTCCCAAAGCGAAGGCTAGGTCCTTCCAACTCACCGCGGCTGAAGCGAAAACAGAACCCGATGTGGTCTCAGGTATATTCACAATTAACTCAATTCCAGCACGTGTGTTGTTTGATACGGGTGCGAATAATTCCTTCATTTCGCATGGATTTATTCGACATCCTTCATTTGTATTGACAAAATTATCTGTGCCCTTAGAAGTTGAAATAGGGGACAACAAAAGTTTTATAGTTTGTGATGTTTGTCGAGGCTGCAAATTAAGCATCGACGATGAGGAATACTTGATAGATTTAATCCCGATGTCAATGGGGGAATTTCAAGTAGTCGTTGGGATGGATTGGCTATCTCAGCACTATGCAAATGTCGTGTGTTTTCGTAAAGAGATAAAACTAACATCTCCGAGCGGGAAACACGTCACCATCTATGGCGAAAAAGGAGGCAACCCCATAGTATGCTCAATGTTGAAAGCTCACAATCTTATGAAGCGAGGATGCAAGGCATTCATGATATACGCAAATGAGCCCGAGAAAGAATCACGGAAGATTGAAGATGTACCGGTAGTACGAGACTTTGAAGATGTGTTTCCGAAGGATTTACCGGGGATACCGCCTGAACGGGAAGTAGAGTTCGGAATCGAATTGATTCCGGGCGCAAAACCCGTAGCAAAAGCACCATACCGACTCGCACCGTCGGAATTACAAGAGTTGATGTCCCAGATTCAAGACTTGCTTGACAAAGGATTCATAGATTAGACTTATATATAATAATTATAAAACAAGCAGCTATGGTAGATCTGTACGTACTCTTATCTCAACCTCAACCCCTTCTCCCGCCTCTTCTTCCCTCTCTCAGGTGACAAACAACACTGTCGTCGTGTCAACACAGAATTGAAGTATTTCTTCAAGCCCGAGAGTTTTTATTCTTTTCACGCCTCATTTTGTCTCCGTCAGCAGCCATTGCCATCTCTTGTTTATTTTTACCCTAAATCCCATCGCACGTCGCATCCTCAGGTAGCTTTTCTTCCTCCCTTCCTTCAAATTATTATTTTTTCATAAGGTTTTGCAATTTGATGATGAAATTGAATACCAATTTCGAGTAATTAATATGAATTTGCTTGCCTTTGAACCCAAAACCAATATGAGGTGAGGACCCAGCTAGCTCTTTATGTGATGTGCTCACCAACTGTTTGTAAAAATCTTTCTAATGGGTTTTTAACTATCCGACTAAAACTGTGCGAAATTGTATTTGTCCGCTAGGTGTTTGTTGAATTGCCTGAATGAGTTTTCATTTCTTTACCTGAAGTGGTGCAAGTGATAGTTTAATTAGCTTGACTGGCTTTTACTTCTTGTTTAAGCTGTGACCCCTGGACTCTAAACCTCAAATTCTAAAGCACCCGTATCTATTTATTATGGAAGTGATTGATGAGGCTAAAGTTTTATTAACATGGGGATATACATCTGAATTTTGAATATATACGTGGAAACAATTAAAGTTCCAAACTTGAGTTTGATATGTTTGATGTTTGTGTAGTTGGTTCTTGTGGCTAATTGCTCATTTGTGCAGGGTATAAATACATACAGGACCATTTCTGGTTTACTGAGGTTATGTTGATTGTTCTTTCATTCCTTCTCCAAGTGTAATTCTCTATGCAGTTGCTACATCCAAAGGGAGGAGATGCAACAACCATCTTCTATTCCGTTAAATCACTCAAATTCCCTCTTCCTCCAAAACTGTGCAGACTCCACAGTTTAAACATCAAGACCCTGAATCCTTTATGCAATGGAATACGACATGAAAACTGTTATGCTAACACAGTAAAGTGCTTATCAAATGCAATTAACAAGTCATCAATTTCAGAGAGCCAAATCGATCCAACAACAGGCGAGGAGCTTTCACCTGAGCTCTCCAACAGGTATATACGTTGGCTATGTGAGGAAGGAAACACCGATAAAGCAATGGACTTTCTTTCTCAGATGGAAGCCGTAGGTTTTCGTTTGAGTTATGCTTCTTACACTTGTCTGATAACAGCACTTGCAAGTGCAGGCAGGACTTTGGAAGCAGAGGCAGTTTTTCAAGATATGGTAAGCTCAGGGTTTCAGCCAAGGCAAAAAGTGTATAATATTTTGCTCAAAGGGTTTTTGAGAAGAGGTCTTTTGAACGCTGCAGATAGGGTTATGGAGTCCATGAATGATCTCGGTGTGTGGAAGAATCGAGAAACATACGAGATTCTTCTTGGTTATTATGCGGGTGCTGGACGGTTAAATGATTCGTGGGAAGCTTTAGCCAAAATGAAGAAGGATGGGTTTGAACCGAATTCGTTTGTGTACAGTAGGATTATTGAACTTTACAGGGATAATGGGATGTGGAAGAAAGCTACAAATCTAGTAGCAGAAATCAGGGAAAACGGAGTTGTTCTTGACAAGAAGATTTTCAATAGTGTCATTGACACTTTTGGGAAATCTGGCGAATTGGAAGATGCACTCCAAGTGTTTGATAAAATGCAGCAAGAAGGGGTTACACCAGATATCACCACATGGAATTCTTTGATCCGGTGGCATTGCAAGCATGGTGATCTCACGAATGCGCTTGTGCTGTTCGATAAAATGCAAGCACAAGGGTTGTATCCTGATCCGAGCATCTTCGTTACCATCATTAGTCGCTTAGGAGAACAGGGGAAGTGGGATGTAATCGAGAAAACCTTTGAGCACTTGAGAAATGGAGGTCATCGACAAAGCGAGCTCATTTATGCAGTTTTGGTTGATATTTATGGGCAATATGGGAAGTTTGAAGATGCAGAAGAATGCATAAATGCATTAAAACTGGAAGGAGTTCCTCTATCAGCTAGAGTTTTTTGTGTGCTCGCAAACGCCTATGCCCAACAGGCAAGTTTTAAACCATCAGACTTGTTAATATTTTTTTAAACTTTCAGGATTTTTGTAAACTTTCATACCTTTTTATTCAGGGTTTGTGTGAGCAAACTGTTAAAGTTCTTCAGTTGATGGAGCGTGAAGGAATCGAACCAAACCTTATTATGCTCAATGTTTTGATTAATGCATTTGGCATTGCTGGAAGACACTTAGAGGCACTCGCGGTATATCAGCACATAAAAGAAAGTGTATGCCCATAGTCTATTAAACCTCATTAAACATCTTATATTGAAGTTGTTTATGCTAATTGTACTATTGATTGCTTCTGAAGGGTGTGACTCCAGATGTGGTTACCTACACTACACTTATGAAAGCTTTGATAAGAGCAAAGGAGTTTGACAAGGTACCTGTAGTGTATAGGGATATGGAGGCTAGTGGCTGTTCACCAGACAGGAAAGCCAGAGAATTGCTGCAAAATGCGATGATGGTTCTTCAACGTAGGCGATAGTTAGATCAACTAGATTGCGAAATTATATGGTTCGGGTAAAAAAAGGCATTTTTTAGTACAGGATAGGCTGGGTTGGGTTGACCCGCAATACATTTATGTCCCAATATTTTGTTGTTTTATAAATAATTTGGTTATCAAATATGATTGTGAAATTATATGTTTAACCCGTTTTCTTTTAAGCTCAAAATTTTGTATTCTACTTGTATTGTGCCCCAGATAAAATATTAAACTCTAATCGACCCGTTTATACTTAAATTGGTCAAAATCTTGGAGACCAAGAATGTTGCACTCTCTGAAATGTTTTCTTAATTTTATGAAACAAAATCTTGATGCTTCCTTCTTTGATGACCTACAAGGCTACAAGATTTCAACCAAAGGCCCATAATCACTCAAGAAAAAAGTAACTAGAAATGTAACGTTTAATTATCATATTCACATGAAGTTAACTTATAAGAGTCTATCAGCAAATATACTCCCATTTGATTTTCTTACACTGCACCAGCATTCTTTTTCCTAATAAAAACAAGTTTTTTAACTGAAGCAAAGTCTAGTAACATCAGTTTTCTAGAAATTCTACTCGAGACCATAAGTTAAATCTCGAGTTCAACAACCCATAATAGCACAATTGTAAACAAAGTTATCCGACTTTTTGCGACCAATCATGGTCCACTGTGGCGGTCCTTCTTTCGGGACCCATGAATATATTTCAACATGAGCATACTCCCCATGTGCCCAACGACCACCAACAATAATCACTCGATCCCCACACCCTCTAAACGCAATCCCCCACCCACACATATTATCTGCACTTTCAGGCAACCTGCCTATACTCTCCCACACCTTAACATTCTTATCATATTTTTTCACCTCCATCACTTCACAATCCGCAGCATACAACTCATTATCAACCACCGCTAGCAGCGGTGGCGCCATCGAACCACCACCTCCACCCGTCCACATGTCGGGAATTGCTCTCCATGTCTTAGCCACCGGATCATACTCTTCGCCACATGACAACGGTTTCATATCCTCCCCACCACACCCGCCAATCACATAAAACTTATCGTCCATAAACACGCCTGAACTCATTTTTCTCGGCTTCAGCAGGCTGGGAAGCGTCTCCCATGCTCCAGACTCACTGTCGTAACTCTCAACTGTGTCCATGATCTTCCCGTTTGAGTTAACGCCTCCTGCGAATATCGCGATTGTTCCAAGGCTTGCAGACCCAAATAAGCATCTTGGTTTGTTCATTGTTGGCCCCTCTGACCATGAGTTTGTTAGCAGGCTGTATTTGTACACAGCCTGACCTGAAACATGTTTGCCTAGCACCAGAAGGTCTGTCCCAACCCCCATGGACTCTTTATCTGAAAACGCGAAGCATGTATCGCCGTTTATCAGAGGTAGATGCATCCATTTCTTGCCAACTCGATCAAAAGCCTCCCATTTCAACATGTGACAAGAAAAGTAAACCCAATGTTCTACTACTTTATTCTTGCTTCTTTCTTTGTAGATCTCACCACTCCTGATGAGATCATGAAAGCTTTTGTTCAGTGATGCAACAGAAGCATAGCTGTATCGTGGGCAACGGGTGAGAATTTTGATCGAATTCTCCCTACCAATGGCTTGGATCAGCGAGTTCTTCTTTGATGGCTCATGTGAGATCAAACAAAGGTCCAGATCGTCGATATATGCTAATGTGAGTTCAAGATCATCATCAGTATCATCTTCCATTGGCATCTTTTCTAGTTGAGATGCTAGTGTCTCTATCTCATCATCGTTTATATGATGATAAATGCTCGATTCTTGATTATGTTTCTCCGACATGTTTTCTTGAATCTCTAGGCACAAAATCTTGATGCTTGTTTCTTTGATCACCTACAAGATTACAACTGAAAGCTAGTTAACATAATTATTATAATAATCACTAGAAAACAAAGGTGACTAGTAATGTATAATTAATTAGTTATCATATGAAGAAAGCATAATAATTAAGATTCTATCAGCAAATTTGATTTTCTTTTTACTGCTCTTTTCCTATTATAAATTTCTTTATTTTTTAATTGAAGCAAGGTCCGGTAACACCAATTTACAAAAATATATACAAGAAAAGACATAAAATGAAAGAATACAATTACATAACTACACAATAAACCAACAACATCAAAAAAGTTATGATGGTTGATGTACACAAATATATCTATAAATAGAATTACACAATCAGATATCCTGAATGCAAGATCAATCAAAAAGTAGGACACACACCTATACGATTTGTAATTGAATATTTTAAGAATTTGGAAAATGCAACTTACCAATTCGACAGTAGAAAATATAAAATTTTACCCAAAGTATGTTATTACTCTTTGCAACTTCTCTTCTTTGCGTTTTATTTCTGAAAGTTACACATCGGATGGGAATTTAGAGTATTAGTCGGTGAGGAGAGAGCATTATAAAAGAACAATAATGAGGATTTGAGTTGTAATATTTTACAATAAAACTCTTCTTATGGGTAACTTCGATGCAACTAGTCACGACTTATATACACAAAAAAGCTAAAAAGAAAGAAAGAGCGGTGTGGGTATCTTTAGAGGGGGCATGAGAGGCGTGATACTGACCTAGCCCACTTACACGAGATACGCCACTTGTCTTGAAAAGGTGATTCGCAATAGGCCAATTGTACATTGCCACGTCTATTGTTGTATATTTATATGCAGTATATCTGTGTGCGAAAAAACCGTGTCTACAATATCTATGTGCTTTTGTATTTAAAAGCCTGTTTTTACGCTTTATTTAGTCTCACTTTGTGACTCTAAGTCATGAGTTTCTACATTTCAATCCCACCCCACCTTTTGTACGGAGTACATATATTTGGATAGGCTTTCTAACAACCAATATTTAATGATTACATTTTATGTTTTAACTATACGTTACAATGCCAATGAGGCAGTGGTGGCCGTGGTTGGGGAAAGAATTGGTGTTCCTTGTGACTCAGGTTCGATTCTCACTCTCATCATTATTTTCTGCGGCATCCAGGTGAAGAGCGAATACGGATGGCGTCGATTCGACTTGGATGGGAGGTGAGGTTTTACCGATTATTCCACTGTCGCGCCTTCGGGCGGGTGGAGGTCGGGTTTCCGCGCATCTGGGGAGAGCCAAAGGGCTGGCGGCGGTCGAGTAGTCGACCTTGGCCACAACGCCGGTGTCACGGTAGTTGGCACGTCGTTCCTTGCCATTAAAAAAAACTATACGTTACATTCTTATAGTCTTTTATGTAACTGAATTTAAAGTTTTATAAGGGGTAATGAATCTCTTGACATAAAGCGTTACAACTTGTAAGCGGATGTTATATAGAGAAAAAGAGAGTGAGACAAAAGGAGAAGGGATCACAGAAAATAAAGAAAGCCTAAAAAATATTTGAAAACTTAAGAAAACCGCTATTAACCAATAATTTCTTTATTTTATTTTTTTAATTATTTTTAAATGTTATTGTTCTTTGAAAAAAACACTATATGTAGTTTGCGATATATATATATATATATATATATATAGAGGAAGGTTAACGTACATTACGGCTTAACGTACATCACGTACGACAGGTAATTACGCACGTTCATTTTAAAATCACGCACGTTATAACTCAAAAATCCAAAATCACGCATGTTGAAACACAATAATCACGCATATTGAAAACATTAATCACGCATGTTGTAGAACAAATAACACACGTTATTGTACGTGAAGTACGTTAAGCCGTAATGTACGATATACTTTTTCTATATATATATATATATATATATATATAGGGGACCGCTAAAATGAAAACCACCTCCAGTTGTAAGAACCATGAGAACTACACCGTACGGGGCGAGTTGGACCAATTTTTTTTTTCATAAACGTAGATGCGTGTATTATAAACACATTTGTAAAAAAAAATTAAAAAAGAAAAAATGCCGTGTGTGTAGTTTTGAGCACCACAAGTTTGTGTTTACGGGTACCGTAAATTTTAAAATTTACGTACCCGTAAACACAAACTTGTGGTGCTCAAAACTACACACACGACATTTTTTTTTTGAATTTTTTTTACAAATGTGTTTATAATACACGCATCTACGTTTACGAAAAAAAATTTGGTCCAACTCGCCCCGGATCAAAAAGTTCTCATGGTTCTTACAACTGGAGGTGGTTTTCATTTTAGCGGTCCCCTATATATATATATATATTGGAGGGTTTAAATGAGAAGAAAAATTTTGTAAGAATAAAAAGAATAAGGTTTAAACCAATAGAAATTCTACATTTATTTCATTTAATATGTGTATTTAATGTTATTAATAAGGGCATATAGGTAAATTTCTAATTGTAATTAATTAGCTAACTAATTAAAATGTTGTAACTCACTTTTAAATATACTATTTTAAGATAAACTAGTTTAGGGTGAAGGATAATTTTCGACATGTGTAGGATAAATTTTAGTATGTGTAGGATAAATTCTTAAATGTGTATGAAAATTTAGATATGCGTAGGGTAAATTTCGGTAAGTGTAAGATATATGTAGGATAAATTTTGAAATGTGTTGGATAAAATATTTTTTTTACTTTATTAATGAGAGATAACATAATTAATAATTAATGGGAGGAGTTATAAACTATTTAATGTTTTACAATTATGTTCTTTCTTCTTTTTCTTCTCATATTAAATTTCTTCTCAAATGAACATTCCCCTATATATATATCGAAAAAGAACAAAGGGTACAATTGTAAAACATTAAATAGTTTTTCTTATCTCATTTATTATTAATATTTTTGACTAATTAATTAGGCATAAATACTATCAACCTCCACCCTAAAATTTTTGCCTACACACATCAAAATTTATCCTACACATGATGAATTAGAAGATCTCCATTGATTATTTCAAATATTATATTATATCTTCATCTAGTATATTCAAAGTTATTGTTAATCATCCTATTTTTTTCTAATTACGAGGTTATTCATTTACAATACCATTATACATATGTGTATTCGCATACAGCCCTGCTATACATATGTGTACGCACAATGTATTTATAACTATTGTGACTGATATACACAAGCGTATACACATACAACCCTGCTATACATATGTGGATACACATACAGCCCTACTATACGAATGTGTACACAGAGTTTATTTATAACTATTGTGACCGATATACACAAGTGTATAGCATAAAGATTACATACAACCATTATTCATTTACATAAACATTACATATAATTTTTTAAGCGAAATATTAAACAAATCTTTGAAATACTAAACAAAACCTCTTCATTTTCCCCTGGTTCCCAAAATTAGATTTAGTACACATTTACGTTAATGTCCTTATCAACCTGATTTCTTTATTATATTTTATAAAATATTTACAAGTTTGCCATTACCATTAATTCTCATCATCTAACAAATGAAGGGCCAAGATTTGTTCACTTTGTTCACAAGTTAACCATTGTTCACTCTAGAACCCTACCTTATATATATATATATATAGGGTGAGGTTATTGTAAAAAAAGTGGTTTTTGTGAGAAGTGTAAGAAGGAATATGGTGAGGACATGTTACACTAATTAAAATTAAGACTTAAGGGTATAATTGTAAATGCATTAACAATTCAAATATGGTAATCCTTGATTTAAGGATTTGGAGAGAGAAAATCCTTGATTTAAGGACTTGATAACCGTCCATAACATCATTCCTACTTCATTTTAATTTTTTTTGCATCATTCACAAAATCAGAGCATGTTCATGACATGGTGTTTTAAATAAATTCATAGTTCAATTCATGGTGTTTTTACAAAAAAATATAACACCATTCAGTAAACAAAATATAACACCATTCAGTAAACAAAATAACACCATTCAGTACAAGATATAACACCATTCAGTAAACAAAATATAACACCATTCAGTAAACAAAAAATAACACCATTCAGTAAATAATATAACACTATTCAGTAAACAAAATATAACACCATCCAGTAAACAAAATAAGACAATTCAGTAAACAAAATAACACCATTCAGTAAACAAAATAACACCATTCAGTAAACAAAATAACACCATTCAGTACAAGAATATAACACCATTCTGTAAAGAAATATAACACCGTTCAGAAAAAGAAAATAACACCATTCAGAAAAGAAAAAAAACACCATTAAGAAAGGAAAATAACATCATTAATGAAAAGAAAAATAACACCATTGAGAGAAGAAAATAACACCATTCAGAAAAGAAAAAAACACCATTAAGAAAAGAAAATAACACCATTAATGAAAAGAAAAATAACACCATTCAGAAAAGAAAACAACACCATTCAGAAAAGAAAATAAACACCATTAATGAAAGAAATATAACACCTATGTATCATCTTCTCCACTTCCGGCACCGTTCGATGTAGAGAGAGAGATCGCACGACCACCACCACTGCCACTTCCGGCACCACCACCGCCGCACCACCACTGCCGATCCAGCACCACCACCGCCGCTCGAACCACCACCACCGCCGCTGCCGCTCGCACCACCACCACCGCCGCTGCCGCTAGCACCACCTCCACCGCCGCTGCCGCTGTCGTTTTTGATCTGCCGATTGATTGAACATGGAAGAAGAAAAGAGAGAGAAATTGTGATCGTATGAGAGAGAGAACGAAATTGCAGGGATTTGATTTACAAATGAAGATAAAAAGACACAATTGCCCCTATAAATTTCAATTCAGTCCAAATTAACAAAAATATTTTGCAATTTGGTCCCTATTGATCTGATCTCAACCATTAGATCAAAAGATCTAATGGCTGAGATTCTTTCTTACCTTTCTCACACTTTGGGCCTTTTTTACAGGATCCTAACTATATATATATATATATATATATATATATATATATATATGGGGCTCGGTTCAAATGAGAACCACCACGAGTTGTGAGAACTGTGAGAACTTTTTCTTCCCGCGCGAGTTGGGTCAATTTTTTTTTTGCACAAACGTACTGTAAAGAAAAGTAAAAAAAATTATCGAGTCGGTAGTTTTGAATGATACAAGTTTCTTTGACGCGCTAGTGTAAATTTTGTACGAAGATACATATTTTTTTACGCCTCATGTAAATGTGGGTATGTAGCATTTTTTTTATGTTTTTTGCTGAAACAGATGATTTTTTATGACTTTTGAGAATTTTTTTTTCAGAAAACCCTTTTGGATGACCTAGTTCTCACGATTCTCACAACTCAAGGTGGTTCTCATTTTAACCCATCCCTATATATATATATAGGGGTTGGTTAACGTACAATATTGCTTAACGTATGATGCGTACGAGATGAAATTACGCACGTTATAAAACTCAAAACCCTAATCACGCATGTTGAAAACCATAATCACGCATGTTGAAAACCATAATCATCCATGAACATATCACGCATGTACAAAATCAAAAATCACGCATGGGGTAAAACCCTAATCACGCATGTTATAAAACTAATCACGCATGTTATTATTTCAACTTGTACGTATTGTATGTTAAGAGATATTGTATTTTACACTTTCACTCTCTATATATATGGGGTTGGTTAACGTACAATTTGCCTTAACGTACGATGTGTACCAGATGCAGTTACAACATGCGGATCCTTTTTTACAACATGCAGGTTTCTTTTTTCAACATGCGGGTTTGTGTTTTTTACAACATGCGGGGTTTCGTTATGGGGTGTTATATGTAACACTCTTGTTATTATTTTAAAGGTTTTCGTATATATAACGAAAATAAACATGTAATTACGATTAAGGATCCTTAGAAAATATGAGTAATTTAAAACTTTTACAACTTAAAAGTTTACAACATAATATAAATAAGTTCGTCGTTTAAAATGACAACGAAATGCCGTGCGGAAGCTTGTATATTGAATGTGTTCGGTTCTTTGTTGAACTTGATCGTCCTCCGGTACTAGGATTTTACCTGCAACTCATAAAACATGAGTTAGATTAGTCATACGTAGCTTAAAACGTAGTTAAATGGGTTCGCAATGCATAACAGATTAAACAAACGATTTTCGCGCAACTGGCACCCCGTCGCGTCGCGCGACGGCCTAAGGCCCACCCTGTCGCGCGGTGCGACGCCTCCCTTTTTCCAGAATGTTGCAGCTAGTTGCTGCATTTGCCCAGCTCCGATTTTCGATCGGAATTCTAACTTTAAAGTTTCATAACTTTTGATCTACTTATCCGTTTTACGTGATTCTTGTTTCTATGCGACCGTAATTCAATTACGGACCCGTTTATTCCATCAGGTCACATCAAGAGCTGATTTTTAAGCAAACAACTTAAAATTCAATTATCAATCTTTTTGATCCGTTCATGTTTAAAAACAACAAACTTGTTTCTGAATAATCATTAAGCATACATCGACATTTTTAACTCAAAATCTTTAGTTCGGGTTCGTAACTTTAATGGATTATGCGG
This sequence comes from Helianthus tuberosus, assembly GCA_030545235.1. Classification (NCBI taxonomy): domain Eukaryota; kingdom Viridiplantae; phylum Streptophyta; class Magnoliopsida; order Asterales; family Asteraceae; genus Helianthus; species Helianthus tuberosus. The sequence continues at coordinate 50,472,438 of CM060404.1, read as the reverse complement.
CTAATACTTAAGCTATGCGCATAATTCTTTTGACCCGTTTAGAAGATTTAAACCTTTAAGATTAAATCTTTCCCCTTATTATGCACAATCAACTTTTATACTTATCTATAACTTACATGTTCATAATACATGTTCTTAAACGACTAATAAGGACCGTTTACCCGGTTTAACGTTCATGGGCATTATGGCCAACCTCCGTCTTTCTTTTACGACGAAGGACTATCAACAATATATTTGACCAAAATCTCACATTTTAGCCATAATCTTACGTATACGTACCTGGCTCGGGTCAAGTATTGACCCGTTTAAAAATACCTTTCTTTAATAAATCGCTTCTTGATAGCGACGCAAATTTCCATACACTATTCATCCCTGTGAGCATAAAACTTGACAAGCGTTTGTTAGTCGTTATTGTCAAATGGTGTTAACTTCACCATTTGACCCATTTAGCCTAAATGACCAAACATAACATAATTGTAGGAGGATGGTATTTATTTACCATTTCGCTCAATTGGCCCTCCTCGGATTCTCATCATAATGTCATATTTCATTAAATCTTTTTCTTACATGTTTAACCCATCTTGGCTTATGCCATAGGGTATCTTTTGAACTTAAACTTAGTTTTGTCAACACGTGACTAATTTACCATTTTATCCCTTTTTCTCATTATAAGTTACCCCATGAGGTAACATTTCAAAAACTTGTTGTTTGTTCGTCATCTCTTGACTTAATTTCCGTTTTACCCCTTTTTACCATTCATTATGGTTTTCATCACTTTCGCTTATTCCGACCCGTTTCAACTTACGTCGGAACATCACATTTCAAATATTAGCTTATCATTTTCATAACCTTTATAATCATTACGCATTCTAAAATAAAAGGGTGTAAGATTTACTTACCTTGCATCCATGCCACGCTTTTCTTTCCATACTCGCTCCGTTTGACCCGCTTCATCCACAAGCTTCCACCTAGCTTGTTAAGCGCCAAACTATTATCCAATGTTAACAAGGTGGTTAGATTAACCATAATTTAATACGATTTCCACCTTACACATTTCTTATCATTAGTATTCATCCGAACACCTAATATAATCACGTTTTACACACAACCAAGTAGACCGCGATTTCATTTAGGCATTTCATATCACTAAAAATGGGCTGTTTTTGGTGACTTGTTTAACCTATTTACAAGTCTTCAAAAATTATGATTTTTTATGTGACGTACCGCTCAGAGGGTTAGGCCTTGTGTTAAAATTTCAAGATCTAACGCTTTACCAAAAATTCGTAAAAATTCATTTACTAAGCTGCAATCAGATTCGTCACTTCTGACTGCAGCTTACGAAAAAATTCATTTAAAATTCCTCGTTTATCCGATTGACGAAATTCCAGTTGGAGATTTTTGGAATTACATGAAGCTACCTTCAGTAAAAATTTGAGATCATAATTCAATTCTTAAATTGAGTTATGACATTCGTAATGGGCTGCAAATTCTGTCAGAAAACGCAGCCTGAACCTTCGATACCGAAAAATTCATAAAACATTCAATTTTCGTCGAAAAAATGCAATTCCAGTGGGGTTTTAAAGATATTTCCTGGAATTACATTTTAGACTCAAGAAACACATGTTTTTGTCACGTTTTGTCCGCGTTACAGCCAATAGAAGTCGGCTGTAAATTCTGATCAGAAGCTGTTTGAATTCAGCTTTCAATTTAAACATGTTTATGAAATTATAACACTATTTTTAGCAATCAAAAAACCCTAAAAACATTACATACACGAATTTAGTCAAAACCCACTTATCACCTTCAATGGTGATCATGAATTCACAAGAATTAGACCTAATTTCATCATATACTTGTCTAGGGTTTGTTCCTAGACACTATGTTGTTCCTATTTCATCTTATAACAAGCATGCATTCAAAGATTTCGAATTCCCTAAGATCACTTAGAAATTCGATTAGAGATTTCTTATGAAATTTACATACCTTATGACTCCTTTTTCAGTGGGGGTCACTATTTCGTGCTCGGATTTTGATTTAGACTGGATTTTGACCTTCAATTTGAGAGATTAAAGGTGAACTAGGGTGTGATGTGGGTTCCTGGTCGCTCCCCTGCGTTTTGTACGAACCAGACACACACTTATGTGTGTTTGGTGTATTTTTGATATTAATATGTCAAGTTTCACACTTGACAACTTTAGTCCCTCCAATTTCGTTTTTATTTTATTTTAAGTGTTTAACCCACTCATAAGTCACTATCTAACTAGGTTAGAATTATTCCTAGTCAACTTAGTAGGTTCGGTAAGTTAAAAACCCATTTTATTTTAAATCCCGTTAACTCGGGCTCCTTATGAACTTTTGTCTTCTCAAGTCGTTTGCTCTCTTTTTATTTATTATTAGGTTTATTTATTTGAATTCTAATAATTTCTGGGTTAATCTTTTCTGCTAACGGTATTCTACCCGCTCTTTAGTATTAACGAGGTTTAATTACCAAACCCGTTTTCGGGGTGTTACATTATAATGTGCGGAATTCACATCGTGTACGCTCGTACATTAAGGCCAATTGTACAGTACACTTTCTCTATATACACACACACACACACCTCGTTTGAGATACTGATATCTAACGTCGCGAGACACATATAACATTTTTTATGATACTAGTATTTTAGATAAAGAAATGAAAAAAATAAACTAAAATAAAGAATTGATTAGTTGATAGTGATTTTCAAGTTTTTAGTGGAAATATGAACAAACAGCTAGAGAACCTAGCTCGAGAACCTAGTAAGTCATGATATATTATATTACTTATACATAACCTATATATGTGTATATAAAAGGTTAAATTAGAAAGACGTGAATAAATTAGCTAGTTTAATGGGTTACATGTATATAACAGCCCAAGATATTAAAAAAATAACTATTTGATCTAGAAAACCAATTCAAGGATGTTCTTTTTGTATAAAAAATAATTAAGTTTACTCCAATCCTATACTAATAAATGAAAATCTTTTTGTATACGTGTCACTCTCTCGCGCCTCCACACTTTAATAATAATATAATATTAATTAATATAGTTAGAGATAAACGTATAAATTCAAATTTAATTAATAATTATCTAGAATGTAAATGTATCAAATAATATAATATAGTATAATATCTAACTATTAATAAAAGAATCCAAATAAATATATATTATATATTACGATATTATATCAATTTAATAATTTAAACGGGGAAATCAAAACAATGTACATATGTAAATTTAGATTAGGAAATTTATTTATGTGATTTATTATTATTATTATTATTATTAATTTATTTGCTTTTAACTTTTTTATATTTAAAATTTCTAAGATCACATTAATTTATTTATTTTTCCTTTTTTGAACAACTTTTATAAAATTCTAAGTAAAGTGTTGCAACGTATTTATTTTAATCTATGTTAGATATAAGTTTTATTAAAATTTTACTGTTAATTACACAAGTTATAAACTTGTGTATTACACGGGTTTGAGGATTAAAATTATATAATTTAATAATATATGCACAAATTTACATGACTAAATTATTTTCAACCATGCAACTTGAGGGGTAATGGAGGTAGCAAATCATGGAACTTTATTTCTGGTCGTGACTTCATCTAAATCTTAATAAATGGTCAATGCAATTTCATAATTAACCACTTTGATGTAATGGTTTTTATGTTTGAGAAAAAATAAAATATACTTATAAAAAGTTACAATAATATATAAAGTTATATATAATGAAAATATAACCAGAATCAAATCAAGTCATAACAAAGCCAAGCTATGCAAAAAAAAAAAGAGTAGTACTAGAATAAAGCAAACGTGTATCTACATTGGCTTAACAATTCCATAATAGAATGGAGAGTAAGATGAGAACATACTGTTATATCATGGACGACTTATTAAAAATGATTAGATATATTTATAAGAATATTTCGTGAGCTAAAAAATTAGAAACGTGCAAAATAATTTAAAAAGGCCAATAAAATCACATAATTAAGGAAATGAAATGGTTACCATAGTAAATATGGTATGGTTAAATATGGTATAGTTGTCATATATTTGCGATATTTGATTAAAAAAAGTAAATATGACAAGTGTATTATTAAGTTATATAATTTTTATCCTTAAACCTGTGTAATACACATGTCTATAATCTAGCACTTAAATATGTAACAATTGTATTTTTTAATAACAATTTATATATAATATTCAACATAATTTACTATTTTAATAAATGATGGTCCCAAAGTTTTGAAAGTAACCGAATTGTTGTTGCAAGAAGGGAAAGGTGGGTGTGATAAAGAATCTTTATATCAAGTTAACCCAAAGTTTAATACAAATATAATATTTGTTAAACGGTTCAAACAAAAAAGAAATTGATTAAACGTTTTGAGTATTGAGACATTATCAACATGTGGAGGGGTTGGATTCTATGATCACTAGTGAGCTTATATAAAAAAATGGTTAGATTAAGAAACGTCCTTGAAACAGATATTAAAAGTTGCAGACCAAACAAAACAATACATCACAGCGGGATGAAGTTCAAGTATGCATGAAACATGTAAAAGGAGTCAAAGGCTTCATTCAAGTGCACATTCGAGACCGAAGAAATAGCAAGAGATGTGGTGAATGCTTCATTTATTTTCAACAATCTTCTTCACCAATCCATAATGTAGCAGAGCCTACCAAACACAACAAAAAGAAAGAATGCCTTACAAAAGAAGTCGATTATATCGTTTTTCTAGTTGCAGTTAGGTATCCAACTTGCAACTTTGTGCTGTTGAGAAACCAATGGCCAATGGGGTTATATTGATTACCACTTACCAGAAAGTATGACCAACTTGTTTTAAGACTTTAGGGAGTGGGCGTGGGTTGGGAACTCCCGCCCGGAACACCGCCCCGAGGTGGGTTTGGGTTTGGCGTGGGGGGGGGGGGAGAAGATTGACGACGTGGCAATGTTTTATTGGCCCATTCTTTTTTTAATTAACAAAAATGTTTTTAATATAAATTAATTTTATTTATTTAAAAAAAACAAAAACAAAAATAGTGGCACGTGTCAACTCATGCCCCAAACTCACGCCCCTCCACTCCTTCCCTTTTTTGGGCTTGAGTTGTGGAGCCCACACTGCCTACGTGGCTGTCACATGGCAACTCATGCCCTCAACCCAAGCCCCCACTCCCTGCAGGTCTAAGCAATTCTTATTTCTAACTTCTTTTCCTGAACATGATTGAAAGAAAAAAAAACAAAAAGTTCACGGTAAACCACAATGTTGGCGTAAAATACAAACATAGCTGTCAAAACCACATAAGGTGAACCACAGGTAGACACAAGATGAGGAGCTTTCAAAGGCACAACCGAGGTGTGCATCTTTGGCCAGGCACAAACCAAGCAAGATTCAATTTTTCTTATTATTTTCAAATTATTTTAACTATGATTAACAATGAACCTTGTATCTTTTCTGTAAACTGTTTTATGTTTGAGCTTTTGGTATCAGTTTGATGATTCTAATTGTTAATTCTATTTGGTTGTTTATTATATTCGTAAAATGGTAGTAATTCTTTTATGTTTTTGTGTGCGCGCATTTTTTTAACATTGTTGTGCTTTTTGTGTGCGCTTTTTAGCCTTGTGCCTAGGTGACAGGCGAGGCGTTTGTGTCTTGAGTGCTTTGACTACCTAGAAGGCTAGAATCCAAGACCACGAACACCTCGTATATCAAGTTAAGCATATGTCAAGTTGAGCCCCATGAACCTATAGCGGTAACCGATCTTGTCGTCATGATACTCGAAGTGTCTAATTATTTGATTTCACAGCAAATATGAGGCTTCAAATAGACGAAATTATAAAGAATTCTTTTTTTCCTTCATTTTAGGCTGGATACAGGTCTAAAAGAACTTCCTCAGCATAAGAATGAAATGTAGCGTTCTTAAACGTATAAATGGGAGCTAGCTGGTCGAATGATTTATGAAGTATGAACAACTAGTAATCTATCAAAATAACTAGCATTATGCAGCAAAACCATAAATGGTTCATTTCAGTATCCACAATAATAAATCTAGGATGATGTATAAGATTTAACGTATAAAAATTTAATATGATATTACTTGTGTACAATTACTTATCTAATCAAAGGATCAAGAAAATATCCTCAAAGTTGATTGACAAACACAAGTTGGAACACTTAATAATTAGTGACTAACAAAAAGTGACGGTTATGCTTAACTCATGATGGGGGCAAATAAGCAGGCTTAAGTAATAATACAGGTGAGAGGACTTTATAGGCTTAGGTAATATAGTGATCGGCAATAGGCCAACTGTACATTGCGACATCTATTCTTATATATTTATATGCAAAATATCTGTGTACGCAGTATATCTGTGTACGTGATATATCTATATCTGTGTGCGAAAAACCGTGTCTACAATATCTATGTACGTCTTTATTTCAAAGCCGGGTATTACACTTTATTAAGTTTCACGTTGTGTCTCTAATTTATGAGTTTCTACATTTCAACCCCACCCACCGTAAAACTATGTACATATATTCAAGGTAGGGATCCTGTACATTAATCCAGAAGTGTGAGAAGTGTATTATAACACAATATATAACACTATATAACACCATATAAACACCGTATAACATTATGTAACACCATATAACACCATATAACACTATGTAACACTATATAATAATATATAACACTATACATCTATCATATACATGCTATCAGACAAAATATAGTGTTATATTTGTTATATAGTGTTACATAGTGTTATATGGTGTTTTATGGTGTTACATAGTGTTACCCGGTGTTTATACGGTGTTATGTAGTGTTATATATAGTGTTATAATACACTTGTCACACTTTTCACACTTCTGGATTAATGTACCGGATCCTCTATCCATATATTCATATTGGCTTTATAACAACCAATACTTAATGATTCGTTGAATGTTCTAGCTATGCGTTATATTCTTATAGTCTTTATGTATTAAGTTTTGAATTTCTTGACATAAAGCATTGCAACACTTTCAGCACACATAATTATATAGAGAGAGTGAGAGGGAGAGGAAGGGATCATAAGAAAAACTAAAAAAAATACACGAAAACTCGAGAAAATCACTATCAACAAAGAATTTTTTTTTCATTCTTTTTAAAAGTTATTGATCTTTGACAGAAAAAAACTATATATACTTTGCGGGATACATATATGCGCATAATGCCCTTAAGAAAAACCTATATGCGCATAACTCATCTGAAGTTGAATATGAGTGTTGATGATGTAATTAGGTTGTGCTTGGATAAAGGGTAACTTGGTCAGACCTCCAGGTAGCATGCGTTACTTTTGCATTCTTTGGAGTTACATTCTTGATCCTCATAATGAAGGCAATAATTGGCAGAGCCGTCTTCGAAAACTCTCAAAATAATTTAGGCCTCGGACGAAATAAAAAACTGGGCCCAAAATTGTAGTAAGGGGGAAATGAATTAAAAAAAATTCAACCTTCATGGTGGAGCCAGGTCTTGAACTTGAGACCTTTACATTATCTTGAGATGGTTTTTCCACTCCACCACCAACAATTTTATGTACAAATATGAATGCGTATATTAAATACATAATTTACTATATATATATAAAAGCTTCTAAAAATTTTCGGGCCCTTTAAAAATTTGGGACTCGAGCGACGGCACGGATTGGCCGGCCCAAGAACCGGCCCTGATAATTGGTGATAGTCCTTTGTTTATGCTGGAGGTGGCAAAATTGGCGGGTTAGGGTGATTGATCAAAACAAGTTCACGTCAAAATGCGTAATCTTTTTTATTTGTTGAAACCGGTCGGGTGGGTTAACCCGGAACACTTTCTGTTATGTTTTTTTCTCATTTTTTTAAGTAAATTTATATTAGTTCCATAAGAATCTAATATTTTCGATTATTTTTTTACAAGTTTGTTTTACTGATCTCGATCATTTTATTTTACTCTAAGATGTTTAAATTTATGTTTTTGCAGCCCCTCTTAAGGTTCTTTTCAGTCATAGTTTGATTTCAAAAGTCAAACCTTTGCTTCTTGTAAGCTTCTGACCATCAAAGAAGAGTAGCCCTTTTGTAAACACATCTTCCGTTTGATCTTCAGATGCGACACCAACAATTTTAATAACACCTTTTGAAAATTTTTCTCTTAAAAAGAAGAGATCAATTTCAAAATGCTTTGTACAATCGTGAAAAACAAGATTAGCGGCTATTGAAATAGCAGCTGTATTATCACAGAAAAGGGACACAGGAAGTTTGACATCAATTTTAAGTTCATTTAAAATGTTAAGGAGCCAAATGATTTCACTTGTCGCATCACACATAGCACGATATTCTGCCTTAGCAGAAGATCTAGAAATGGTAGATTGTTTTTTGCTTTTCCATGAAATAAGAGAGTTACCTAAGAAGACACAGAAACCTATGATAGATTTCCTAGAGTTTACGCATTTGCCCCAGTCAGAATCAGCAAAGGCTTTCAGCTCTAAGGAGTCTCCCTTTTTAAATAATAAACCTTTCCCAGGAGAGCCCTTAAGATATCTTAAAAGTCTTAAAGCGATTTTAAAATGAGCATTAGTGGGACTGTGCATATATTGACTTAGATATTGAACCGAATAGGCAATATCCGGTCTAGTGTGAGACAAATATGTAAGATTAAATATATTATGATTTAATATTTAATCTAGTAGCCATTATAATCATTTACATTATATGGATCAAAATATATAACAACCTATTAATAATTAGTTGGTAATTGTTGATGGACCATATTACCCTTATTAACTAATTAGGTTTCCTCCTGGGTGCTTATATAAGGGGACTTATGTAGAGGTTAAAGGGTTACACAGTTACACAATTAGACATAACCCTAATTATAACATCATCGACCTCCATCTCCATAGCCGATTCCCTTATTCGGTTTCTTAGCCACCATCATCAGTCAGCACCCTAAGGAGGAACCAGATCAAGCTGACAATCATGTCAAACACTGTTGCTGCGTCTCAATCTGGATTCTCTGCTGGCCTGTGCTGATGCAATCAAAGGTATGTTTTCATGTTTTCCATTATGTTTAAACAGAACTGATCAACATGTGGTGTCAGAGCATATGTTGATTAATCAGTTCTGTTTTCGTATCCATTAATTCTGGGATTGAAATCTGGAAAACGGAATTTTGAAAGCCTAATTAAATTCATAACCGGTTTCGAGTCACATAACCCGAGTCCACTGTTTCGGGGAAAAAGAATGTTTTTTTAATGACTCGGAATCATAATGGTAAATCTTAACTGTCCGAAATCTGTATAAAACTCTTAAAAATTCAGGTTTCGGGTTCCAGAATTATTATTTTATTTATTAGGGTTCTTCATGTTCTTAGTGAAATTTGAATAAATTCCCTTATTTTGGAATGAATTAAGGATTAGAAGGTGTTTTTCCTGTATTTGATTAATTTTATCCCTTAAGATTTCGAAAAATCTGTTAATGTTATTAGATATAATTTTTGAAATTATTGGATAAATATAAAATATCTTTTAAAACAGGAAATAAAATATACCAAATCCTTTAAAATTCGAATTTCAAACTTATCACACTAACAGCTGTTAACAGGAGTTTCGAGATCATTTGTTTAACGACTCGAGACCATAAGGTCTCTACTCGAGACCATAAGGACTCTACTCGAAATCATAAGTTCTCAAATCTTCACAACTCGAGACAACGATTTCAACTCGAGACCACAGGGTCTCGACTCGAGACCACTGAGGTTTCGACCAAGGGCTTCAATCTTAATCACTCGAGACCATGGTTGCGACTCGAGATCTCATCAAGCACTCGAGATCTCAAAAAAACACAGTAGTCGAGACCATGATTACGACTCGAGACTGAGGTTGCGACTCGAGACCTTGATGAGTCGAGACCTCATAATTTTACAAGCTGTGTCGAGACTTGACTCGAGATCTCACTCGAGACCTCATAACTGAGTCGAGATCTCACTCGAAACCTCATTATTTTAGGCTTTTTAATGTGAACTAAGACTTAGCTCGGGGCTCCGCCCCGAACCCCGTGCTAACAGGTGGTTTGCTACTAAATAATTGGTTTTGTAATTACTTAGTTAATTAATAAGGATCAAATAATGTTTTACAAAACCAAAATGGCTTTACTTGAATGAGCTTCTGATGTATCATTTCTGCCCAAAGCTGACTTGATACATCTACTTATCATCCAAGTATTACGAAAGATATGTTAAGTGTGCATCATAAACATGAATGTCTTAATATCTGGCCAAAGCTGATTTAATTCATTCATAGATGGCATACTTCACAAGTGCATAACTAAAGTGATTGTCTCAATTTCTGGCCAAAGCTGATTTGTTACAACCACTTTGCACACATGCTTAAATGATTACACTTCTGGCCAAAGCTGATTTGTCTTCGTTTAAGTAGAACTTTAAATAGTCTATTATTTTGATGTTAGTAATAGACATATCACAACCTCTTCACACAATGATCCTTATATTAATGATCCTTAATTAATTTTTATGATCATTTTCGTCTGCCTTATTCTTAGTACCCATAATTTTACTCACTATAATTTTCTTCTATAAATCTATATCTCATCCACTCTAATTCTTAAATCTAATATGTTTTGCTTAAAGTTTCTATAAGAATTAGCTCTTAAATTAAAATCCTTGATTATCTCTTAAGACACGATAATCCTATTGCTCTCTTCTGATAAAGCACTATAGAAGAAAAGTAGAGCATGATGATTAGGATAGATCGAACATGATGTCTCTTATGATAATCAAGAACTCTCTAACATAAGTGTTATCACTAAAAGGTTATTCCAGATTAAGTCTTTCCTAAGACTAATCTATTATATATGGAATAATCACAAGAATTCCTAATATGCATGCCTTCATTTAAAATTCTAAACTATAAGCTAAGTGGTATATGTGAATACATAATAATGTACAATACCATGACCCATAAAGTTAAGGGCTTACACATGGAAATAAGTACATTTTTCCAGTACATTGCATGCTAAGATTTTCACTTGTACAATTTGATGCCTTATAAATCAACTATAACACTCAAAAGTACCAAAGTATAATGAGTGTGTTGATAAGCAACATATGTACAAAGAAATAAATGTTTGAAGTTGGAAAGTAAGTTGTTACTCACCTTAGAACCATTTAAAACTTTAAAAGAGGATTGTTCTAAGGTCCATAGACAAATTACAAGTAAAAATTCCAACTTTAAGGTTCTTCAAGGGAAAATCTCAGTGCATAATTATGCCATTAGACTAGACATAAGCAACGAGACTATCCATTATTCTAGAGAACAGTTGGGTAAATTAATTAGATAGTCACTTACTAATGATATTTAAGTCTGCTAATTTTAATATTCCAATTAACACATGATTAGTTGACTCTAGTTCCATACGTTTCCATACCTTTCCATACCAGAACTCGACAAATAACTAACATGAGAGTTAGTGACAAAATTAAATGTTAAGCTATAAGAACCATAATAAGCAGTCTTTTAACAACGTTTTTCGATACCTTATATATATATTCTGAAGATTAGTCAGAATATGGTATCATAATTAAACAATGTTATGAAGGTTGTGAGGTTTGCATAGTCAACATAAAGTCATACTTACCTTAAACTCTCATTTTATTTGTTCTAAATATCTGGATAGAAACATTACTAAGATGAAACTAGATGATACCTTACATTTTCACAACTTTTGTTATCATGCAAATGAGAATTTGACAAAAGGAAAATAAGACTTATAAATTTCATCCATTATAACCAAAATTCATGAGAAATCATGACATGGTTAATGAGGATGATTTTTTTTTATCTAATCTCATTCTAAGTGATTTTAAATCATGACGTTATAGCCCTAAAAATTACTTGGCTTAAGGAATAAGTATGGGTCCATCATAAGTCATTAATTGACATTCGTGGAACTTATTCCAAATGGAATATTCAGACATAATTCATTTATCATTTAACAGACTATCAACTTGTATCTAAATTTTGTCGCATATGGCACACGGTCTTAGAAGAAATCTATTCATATATATACTTAATAAGATTTCTATTAAATATGTCCCTAAAGTTTCTTATGATATCTGGACATTAAAGAAATCAAATAAAGTCTAACGTATATGTGATAGGTTCCCACGTCACGTAGCTCATTGAAACTTCTCTTGTAGCATTCTAGAGATACTAAAGATCAGTGGGAGCATTAAGTGTCTTAATAATAACCATGACACTGTTCTATCATAACTTGTCTCCTTAAAATCTAATGCTACTCTTACAAAAGTTTCATTGTTGCTTAATTGTGGGCACACCTAGATTTCTTACCTAAACTAACATAATCCTCAACAAGAGAAATCACAACGACTAACGTCATTAACCTGTTTCTCTATTAGAATTTGTTGGTCGTTACACATTGACCATAAGCATGCTGAGTTCCTAAAGATTTCTAAGGTTAGTGGGAGTAGTCAAAGTCCTTATTATGACTTGCAAGGAATACAAGAGGCGGGGGGAAGAGTGTCATTAAATTTCACTCCAAATTTAACTTCGATTACACCTCTTGTACACCATACTGCACCAACTCTTACAAACTTAGAATCCTGAAAATGATAGCAACCTAACCAAGAGCTAATCCATAAAACTGAAACTTCTAACAAACCCAATAATCAACTCAGGGGGTCATCTAGGTTTAAAAGCCTACTAACTTTGATGATTACATAACCTCCCTAATGAAGTTGAAATGGATTTAGGAAATGTTTACTGATCCTATATCTTCAAAATTAAGCCATTAGTGTCAATTAATCCTCTGAATGGAATAAAACAGTTTTCTAGTAAAACTGATTTTATGTGTTTGTATAACGTTTGGGATTTGATTGAATTACCTAAGAGTGTTCATAACTAAACCAAATCCTTATATATAAACGTTAAGACACTAAGAAGCATGATTGATTGTCAAAGGTTATACTTAGGAAGAAATAAATTATCAAAGATTTCTTTGAGGATCATCATTGTTCTAGTAGCTTATAAAAAATTTAAAGCTACATTAGATGAACATTAAAACAATTTTCCCTAACAATGGCTGACACATTTACATGTTCATTAGATAACAACCTAAAGTTTCAAACTGAAGGTTAAAGAACACTTTATTTGTAAGCCAATAATATCCATGTATGGGTTAATGCAAACATCATAATGTGATGAAAAGCTAACGTAATTATTTTCATCAAGAATCAAGTGGATTAATGTACCTACCTCAAGATGAGTGGGAGCAACTAAAATGAACTTGTCTATATAGATGACATTCTTTTGACAAGTATATGTTACATAAGTCAAAGCATTGTTAACACAAACTTTGATATAATAAATCTCAGAGATATCTCTTACGTGATTGATATCATAACATACTGAGATAGACCCAATGAGATATTAGTTCCGTTCCATAAGTTTAACATTAAATGGGTCCTTACATATGTAACAATCAATACTGCTCTCCTTCAGAGGATAATATGGTAAATGAGATTATATTTTTACACTTCATTAATTGGAAGCCTTATGTAAGTTTAAGTCTATACTCGTTTAGATATTACTCACATTGCAACACACTAGATATGTCTAGATTAACGTGAAGCATTTAATAGAGTATTACAATATCTTTAAAAGAAACGAGAGGCTATGATTTGAAGAAGAAGTGAGAATTAAAACCGGTTTATTACTTTAACTTTGAAATATTCAAAGATGATAAAATGTAATGTCGGGTATATCTTTATGTCAGCAGACAAAACCTATCTCATGGAGGAGTCATAATACACTGATATTAACAACCTAAGTTATAACGACATAATATAGTCACTAAATGTTGTTGGAAATTTATCAGTGGACTCATAAGTTTATTAACTCCATATAATTAATGTTTTTAAGACTTAGTGTGATAAAGTCAGCTACCATGACTCCTTGAACAGTAACAGTTCAAGAGGTGCTGCATTAAGTTTCGATACACAATTAATATTCGTTTATGAACGAATTGAGGAAACTAATTCTTTGTATCGAACACATTCATGATATGCTTAAGGATCCTATATCTGAAGGGCCACTACCCATAAGTCTTATTAAGAGAGCTCATAGACGGGTATTAATTGATGGTCATGCGCAATTGCATATCGTACTATGAATGATTAACTATTAGTTAATTTTCCTCATCAGTTTGATTTTGTATGTCTCTAAGAATATGTCAAGCTAGCATAATGGCATATAGACAAATGTAGTTACAAATCAAACAAAGGGCTTATGCGTATTTTGATCATAACGATTAGGTTTTAAATTAAGGCTATAGTATGATTAATGGGGGTCCTGAGTCGCATAATGATTCAACGGCTGTATTTCTCTGCTATAGTACTTGTTTAAGGCTAAAATGAGTGTTAACTCCTAATCAGGCTTATCTAATACTCATAGTAAATGATTACTCGGCTAAGTGGGAGAATGTAAGATTAAATATATTATGATTTAATATTTAATCTAGTAGCCATTATAACCATTTACATTATATGGATCAAAATATATAACAACCTATTAATAATTAGTTGGTAATTGTTGATGGACCATATTACCCTTATTAACTAATTAGGTTTCCTCCTGGGTGCTTATATAAGGGGACTTATGTAGAGGTTAAAGGGTTACACAGTTACACAATTAGACATAACCCTAATTATAACATCATCGACCTCCATCTCCATAGCCGATTCCCTTATTCGGTTTCTTAGCCACCATCATCAGTCAGCACCCTAAGGAGGAACCAGATCAAGCTGACAATCATGTCAAACACTGTTGCTGCGTCTCCATCTGGATTCTCTGCTGGCCTGTGCTGATGCAATCAAAGGTATGTTTTCATGTTTTCCATTATGTTTAAACAGAACTGATCAACAAAATATATTAGTTTTCCCACTAATTTTTGATAAACAGAAATATCAGGTAAAGTTTGATTATTTTTTTCACATAAATGGGTTAAAATATGATTCAGTTCAATGGGACTGTTAACTGGTTTACACCCAGTCAAACCAAATTCGGCAAGAAGGTCAAGACAATATTTCCTTTGATATAAACATAAGCCATCTTTGGTTTTTAAAACCTCAATCCCAAGGAAATATTTTAGCAATCCCAAATCCTTAATCAAAAACTTAGATTTAAGAAGGGATTTAATTTTAGAAATCTCATAAGAACAACTACCAGTTATGACTATATCATCCACATAAACAAGTAACACAATGAACACAGATTTACTTGTTTTGACAAACATGGAGTGGTCGCACTTACTTTGTTCAAACCCAAGTTCAAGCAAGACATCAACAAGCTTCTCATTCCACATTCGAGGAGCTTGTTTAAGACCATAAAGGGATTTTTTAGCTTACAAACTTTATTAACATGGTTGGGATTATAACCATCAGGAAGGGTCATATAAACTTCTTCATTTAAATTACCATATAAAAAGGCGTTATTTACATCAAGTTGATGTACATCCCAACCATTGTTAATAGCAATAGTTAGAACACATCTAGCAGTAACCATTTTCACAACAGGTGAAAAGGTTTCAAAAAAGTCTATACCCTCCTTTTGACTAAAACCTTTGGCAACAAGTCTAGCCTTGTACCTTTCTATTTCGCCTGAGGCTTTATATTTGATTTTGTAAATCCATTTACAGCCTATAGCTTTCCTATTGGGAGGCAAATCGAGTATTTCCCAAGTATCATTCCTGTGTAAGGCTTCTAACTCATCATTCATGGCAGTAACCCAATTGTTATCCGATTTAGCTTCAAAATAGTTTTTAGGCTCACAACTCTTATTAAGCATAGAAGCAAAACACATACTTTCAGAATCAAGGTTAGCATAATTTAACACTTTTTCAAGACCATATTTAACTTTACCATCAATAACAAAGTCATCAAGTTTAGATGGAAATTTTATATTTCTAGAAGATTTCCTTAAAACACTGCTAGGTTGCCCTATATTATCTCCCTCAGAATTACTGATGTTTTCCTCAACGTCTAAATCAGGCTCAACCCTACCAGTTTCTAACTCAACATTACTTGGTTGCTGAATATCAGCCCTTCCTAAAGTATTGTCAGAGTCATTAATAGGTTGCTGAGGATGATTAAGGACTGCGGGATTCATGCTTGTGTTATCATCATAGGGAGTAGAGTCAGATTTAGAATTTTGGGTGTCATTTTGATCAAATAAGTCAAAAAAATTCAAGGTATTAATTTTGAAATCTGGATCAAGAGAGATTTTCTTTTCTTTAAAAGGAAAAACAGATTCATAAAATCTGACATCCCTAGAATAAAACATAACTCTTTGATCTAGACTCCATAGTTTATACCCCTTTTTTTCTCATTAGAATATTCAACTAGAACACATTTTTCAGCATGACTATTAAACTTATCAGAATTGTTTAAAACAGTGCTAAAACAGAGACACCCAATAATCCTAAGCTGACTCATCACGGGAGCAAAACCAAACACAAGCTCATAAGGAGACCTACCATTTAAGACATAAGATGAAGTCCTGTTAATCAAATAGGTAGCAGTTAGAATACACTCAGACCAAAATTTGAGAGGAAAACCAACTTGGAATAATAAGGCTCTAGCAATATTTAAAAGGTGTCTATGTTTTCTTTCAACTAACCCATTTTGTTGTGGAGTATGAACACACGAGGTTTGATGAATAGTACATTATTGTAACAAAAATCTTTCATTTGTTTGTTTATGAACTCAGTACCATTATCACTCCTGAATATTTTAATGTGTTTACTGAATTGGGTTTTAAGCATGTTAAAGAATCCTTTAATGTTATAAAACACTTCATCTTTATTTTTCATAAGATAGACCCAAACAGCCCGTGTGTAATCATCAACCATTGTGAGGAAATACCTAAAACCATCCCTACTTTGAACTCTATAGGGACCCCATACATCAAGATGAACAAGATCTCCTAAAGATTTAGTCTTATGTTCACTTAAAGGAAACGATTCCCTATGTTGTTTTGCCCTATGACATGTTTCACAAGGTTCAAGTTTAACATCTTTTTTAATATTTAGTTTGTCTTTTAAAACATGCAACACAGGTTCAGCAGGGTGTCCCAATCTAGCATGCCAAAGATTAACATCAAGACTGGCATTACACACCTTGTCAGACATTGTAGAACTACCACAGATATATAGACCATCAAGTTGACTATCAGTCACCAGGACTTTCTTTGTTTGAGAGTCCTGAATATAACAATTATGTTCATCAAAAGAAACAGTAAGATTGCAATCTTTGGCAAGTTTATGAACAGAAACAAGATTGACACAATAATCAGGAATAACAACAACATCATATAAGATGACCTTATCACTTTGTTTAACATCGCCAATCTTAGTTACTAAAGCACTTGTCCCATTGGGACGTTTAACTTTTATGTTATATTCTGTAACATCCATTTGATTTATAAGATTAGTGTCATCCGTTATCATGTGTTGATTTGCCCCTGAATCTATTATCCACCCAACATTTTCCCATTATTTCCAAAGTTGGAGAAACAATAAGTAGGTTTAAAGTCACATGTAGGTTTAAATTCATTAGCATAACTGTTAAAACAAACATAATTAGACCTACCAGCAAAGTTGCTGCCTTGAGTTTCACTTCTGGACTTATCATTCAACAGGCTAAGTAATTGAGCAATTTGTTCATTAGTTAAACCATTCACAGCAGATGATGAAGCAGTTTCAGAAGCATCAACAACGAAATTATTACTAACCCTGCCTCCCTTATTACCACTGGTTTTAGATTTCATCCAAGAAGGGTAGCCAACCAGTTCATAACATCTCTCAACAGTATGTCCAGTCTTGTTACAATGTGAGCATTTTAGATTTGTGTTAGGTGGTCTAATAGTTTTCCTTTTTGAATCAAAAGTTTGACTAGTTTTAACAGCAAAGCCGAATGGATTACTAGATATTTTTTCAGAAAAATTGTTTGAATTTATGTGAGATTCTTCTCTTGAAACAAAAGAGAAGGCTTCCTTCACAGATGAAAGAACTTCCCTAGTTAATAAAGAAGTTCTTACAGACTGGTAAGTACTGTCAAGACCCATTAAGAACTGCATCAATTTAATCAAGTGATTGAAATCATTAAATTGTTTGGAAGCATCACAAGTACACGTAGGAAGAGATAGAATTTGATCTAATTGTTTCCACATGCAATTAAGTTTATGATAATACTCAGAGACAGGCAAGCCATTTTGAGAAAAAGAATTAGGGGCTGTTTGTTTGGGTCTGAATGGCCCCATTAAGAGGCAAGCCTCTGAACCGGTCAGAGGCAAGGTGTTTGGTTCACCAAAAAGCACCTCTTAATGAAACCCATTCAGATCTGAATGGTTCAGATACTTTTGAGATCTGAATGGAACTTGTTACATGTATACCCTTATGCCCTATCAATCTCTTATTCCACATGTGCATCTTCTTCCCCTCCTCTTCTTCCACCGTCGACCTCCTCCACACAGCCGCCCTCTTGCCCGATACAGAGCCTCCCTCAACATCACGTTCTCATCTTTCTCCTCCACGGCCGTCGTCTCCCCTCCACTCCTCCTCCACAACCACCGTCTCCTCCACTGCTCCGCCACATCACAGCCGCCTCCTCCTCCTCTGCTCCTCCACATCACAGCCGTCTCCTCCACTGCTCCACCACATCACAGCCGTCTCCTCCTCCTCTGCTCCTCCACAGCACCGCCTCCTCCTCTGCTCCTCCACACGGCCGACCTTCACACTGCCACCGTCCTTCACATTTGCAGGTATGTTAATTATTTGAGGTGTTTGTTTGTTGATTGTTTGTGGCTTATGTTTATAGGTTTTAGCCCTAATCTTTCATTTTTCATGCTCTGTTCAACAGTTTCAGTATAATACTTCCAGTATTATAGTTTAGAAGGTGTTTGTTTGTTGATTATATAGAAAGGGGTAGGATTATATGGTCTTTAGGATTACAATTTCAGTATTATAGTTTAGAATTTGAAATTTTGTATGAGGTTTTATGGTCTTTATATTATATTGGTGTTTATGATTAGAAATAGTTCAGAGGGGTAAAAATGTCATTTTACACGGTCATTCAGACGTGCAACCAAACATCACTTTACTTATTCAGCACTTATAGGTTCAGAGCCACTTAACCATTCAGACCTCTTATTCATTCAGCACTTATTGGTTCAGACGTTGCCAAACAGCCCCTTAATCTTTTGATACAGATTAAAAACCACCGACCCATCAACTTTATCATACGTTTCCTTCAGTTCTTTCCACACAACAGAGGCAAGCTTAGAATAAACATGACCCAAATATAATTCCTTAGACACTGAATTTAAAATCCATGTAAGAACAATACAGTTACAACGATCCCATTGTTTTCCTAACACTTAATCAATAGTAGATCTAGCACAAGAACCATCAATAAACCCTAATTTATTTTTAACTTGTAGAGCCAGGTTCATAGCCTTAGCCCAAACATTGTAATTATCAGTGCCTTTCAGTTTTATATTAACAATGGTCAGATTAGCCGAGTCACTAGGATGAAGGTAAAGCGGGTCACCAGCATCAATTTTTCTAACAAGGGTACCACTATCCTTATCAGACATTAAAGCAGGCAAACAAGAAAAAACCAATAAACCAAACACCACAGATAATCACGGAAAGCAAAAAATCAACAAGAATGCAACAAAAAAAACAACACAAAAAAAGGGGTCAGAATACTCTCACAGCGGGTGCGTATAATTCCAGCGGATCAGGCTTGTAACCTTCACTTAGGGTTACAAACAACTGATCAGAAGACAAGCTCCAAAGTTCCGTTGGTTTGCCCTTAAACAAGAGACCAACTAGAACCCCTTCTCAGCACAAGAGAAAACCCTCAAAATTAGGGTTCGATCCTTCAACAAAACCAGAGGCTTCAAGAGGGTGAACACCGCCTAGAATGAAAAACGGCAGGATTAAGAGAAGCTACCAAGACTCCAATAATCGGCAGAGGCCTTCAACGAGCAAAACGGATCTGATCGGAACCCTAGTTCACAACGGACAACGAAACACGAACACCAAGAGCACCTAGTGCTCTGATACCATGTCAAGAACAAGATATCACAAAACAGAAACAACTTTATTAAAAACACCAGTTGGCGTGATTAATCCCAAAGGAGTACAGAATGATTCCGGCAAAGTTACCGGTTTAATCTCACAGCCACTCAACTTAGATCAGTAATGATTTGTTACAAAGACAGAGATCAGAAACGATCTCTATGACTCTCGAGATAGACAAGAATCGAACAGAACCTTCTGCTGGTGTTTAATCGCAGACTTGTGATGAATCGATGATGTATTGTTGTGTGGCGATCCCAAAGCCAGCGCCCCCCTTATAAAGAAACAAGGGCTTCTGCACTAAATGAAACACGGCCCAAAGAACTGAAGCCCACCAAACTCTCAAAGGCCCATACGAAACAACAACGGTAACATGAAAAGGAAAAAAAGGAAAGGATTAAATTGAAAGGCACAATAAAGGAAAATATTGAATTGAAAGAAAAGAATATTACGTATATTTCAACAAAAACAAAACGGTTGGTAGTTAAGATTAGTAATAAAAGAAAGAGAAAGTGTTGAAAATTTTGTGAAAATAACATTTTTCACAAATATAGTAAATGTATTTTTTCTAATTTTGGACTAAAAACATGTATAAGAAACTAAGGTGAATATACATATATATATATAGGACAAAGATGCGTTAGGAACCACCCTTTATTGCGAGAACCGCGAGAACCAATGTGAACACAACAAAAAATACCTAAAAATAGCTAAAAAAACACAATTTTTTTAATATTTTTTATAAACAAATCGCTACTTTTAGTAGCAAAAAAAAAAAAAAAAAATTTAAAAAATTAAAAATTTTTTTTGGCTACTAAAAGTAGCGATTTTAACTTAAAAAATATTAAAAAAAAATTTTGTGTGTTTTTTTGATTTTTTTAGTTTTTGGGGGTTTAGTTTTTAGCATTTTAGCTTGGGGGGGGGGGGGGGTGGGGGTTTAGGTTTTTGGGGGGTGGGGGAGGGGGGTTTAGGTTTTTTTTGGGGGAGGGGGGGTTAAGTTTTTTGGGGGTTTTAGTTTTTAGCATTTAGCTTGGGGGGGGGGGGGGGGTTTAGGTTTTTGGGGGTTAGGGTTAGTTTTTTTTAGCTATTTTAGGTTGTGTTCACATTGGTTCTCGCGGTTCTCGCAATAAAGGTAGTTCTCGCATGAACCTTACCCTATATATATATATATATGGTGGGGTTCATGAGTGAACAATTATTTATTTGTGAACAAAATGAACTTATCCTAACCATTGATTTTGTAGATCTAGATTTTTTCTTTAATGACAAGATTGTAATTATCTTTTGTAACTTACATGTATTTTAATAGACACAAGGGTATAATTGTATTTTTCTATCTTCATTTAATTAATTGATTTTTTTTCTCTCTCCTGATTTCTCTTTCCAATTAAAAGAATATTTAATTACATTCTCTAGCTGTACTTTTTTTCTCTCACATATTACCTAACTTAATATTTGATAATTAAAAAAAAATACAAACATTATCAAATATTGTTCCATCTAGAACACGATTAAAAATATTTAATTACATTCTCTATACATATATGTATTAGATCAATGTTTGATGAAAAGATGTATAGTGGAAACAATATGTAGTAATACAAGTGTATAAGTCTGGTATATATCGACATGTATACACTATGTACTTGAATAATACACAGGTGTATGCGTCTGCTATATACCGACCTGTATACACATATGTACTTGAATAATACACAAGTGTATAAATCTGGTTTATACCGACCCGTGGAAACAAGATGTAATAATACACAAGTGTATATGTCTTGTATATACTGACCTATATACACATATGTTAAAAAACATAATTTAATTAGGTTTAATATTTAATTTTAAAAGGAACATAAGAGTTTATTTAAAAAAAAAACATTATCCCTTCAATCTCTTATAATTAAAATAATGGAGATATAATTAAAAATGAGAGAGAGAGAGAGTTAAGAGAGGAGAAAATTAAGGGATTTTAATTAAAAGTATTTGTCTAATGTCCATCTTACCCTTTTAATCTAAAAAATGATCAAGGGTCAATATTAGTTCACTCAGTTCACTCTCAAAAAGTTGTTCACTCATTATCCTAATCCTATATATATATATTTCTTTGTGGGTTTGTGTTCTATGTTGGAAGAGCTTCGCAACGAGCCAACCGCGTCCAAAACGGAGCTAGGATGAATGAGATATTGATGCTCAAAGTTTGGTGTCACGAATGCGCTTGTGTTGTTCGATAAAAAGCGAGCACAAGGTTTGTATCCTGATCCAAGTATCTTTGTTACCACTAATAGTCGATTAGGAGAACAGGGGAAGTGGGATATAATCGAGAAAACCTTTGAGCACTTGAAAAATGGAGGTCATCGACAAAGCGAGCTCATTTATGCAGTTTTGGTTGATAATTTATGGGCAGTATGGGAAGTTAAAAGATGCAGAAGAGTGCATAAATGCATTAAAACTGGAAGGAGTTCCTCTATCAGCTAGAGTTTTTTGTGTGCTTGCAAACGCCTATGCCAACAGGCAAGTTTTAAACCATCAGACTTGTTAATATTTTTAAACTTTCAGGATTTTTGTAAACTTTCGATACCTTTTTATTCAGGGTTTGTGTGAGCAAACTGTTAAAGTTCTTCAGTTGATGGAGCGTGAAGGAATCGAACAAAACCTTATTACGCTCAATGTTTTGATTAATGCATTTGGCATTGCTGGAAGACACTTGGGCGCTCGCGGTATATCAGCACATAAAAGAAAGTGTATGCCCATAGTCTATTGAACCTCATTAAACATCTTGTATTGAAGTTGTTTACGCTAATTGTACTATTGATTGCTTCTAAAGGGTGTAACTCCAGATGTGGTTACCTACACTACACTTGTTAAAGTGCTTGATAAGGGCAAACGAGTTTGACAAGGTACCTGTAGTATATACGGATATGGAGGCTAGTGGTTGTTCACTAGAAGGAAAGCCAGAGAATTGCTGCAAAATGCAATGATGGTTCATCAACACAGGCGTTAATTGGATCAACTAGATTGTAAAGTTATATGGTTCGGGTCAAAAGGACAACTTTTTATGTACGGGCTAGGTTAGGTTGGGTTGACCCGCAATACTTTTAAGTCCCAGTATTTTGTTGTTTTATAAATAATTAGGGTGTTAAATATGATTGTGAAATTATAATAGTTTCATTTACACTTTGGCGACTTTTAGGCTGCTTCCTTTTAAGCTAATTTTTTTAAGAGTAAATTACTATTTTGTCTCTTGTGGTTTAGGCCGTTTAACCCTTTCAATCCAAAAAAAAGAATCTTTTGACATATCAGCCTCTAAGGTTGCATTTTGTGATGGTTTTGGCCCCTAACATTAACTCTGATACATTTTTCTAGTTAAATGTAAGGGCATTTTGGTCTTCGTACACCTTAGGGGCTGTTTATGTAAATTACAAACTTCTTTTATTGTTTAAGGGGTTATTTATGTAATTACTCATATAAACAAAACTAACCCCTAACCTCAAGCTTTCTTCCCTCTTAAATTAGTATTTTTATTTGTACATTTAACAAATGTTTTTATTTTTATTTTTTATTGTCATTTTGTTTTCATTATATTGTTAGTTTTTTTATTGTTATGTGATAAAACACTTTCTAAATATACAAATAAATATAAATATGTATTTATTATTTATAACAAATATATGAATACGGTTAGGATCATGTGAGAAGCACTAGACTAATTAAGTGCTAAAATGGATTAGGTGAAGGCTGCCATGGAAAATGGAGTGCTCACAATTACTATGCCCAAAGAAGAAGTGAAGAAGCCCACCGTCAATTCTATTGTAATCTCCGGTTAGATTAATCTTATAAATTTTAATCATATTATCTTCTTCATGTAAAGTCTTTGAGTGTGATTTTCTCGGGTGTAAAGTGTGTGTATTGCCCTTTCGTGTTTCATCAATCAACATCGTGTTCGATGTTCGATGAAATGTCTATCATAAGTTGTATACTTCTCTTTTAATTTCGATGATGGATAAAATGCATGTTGGCTTCTAAATTCGATTCGAAGTTATAGTTGAACTAAGATGCAAGAATTACAAATCTACAATGACAAATTGAAGTGTTCCAAGTCATTCAAAGAGTTATGTGCAGGACCACCATGCTTGAACTCAAGTTAAACATTTTCTTGAATCTTCAAAGAGCTTTGCCTCATTTCTTTCCCTTCTGTATCCACGGAATTCTTCAGCTTGTACACTTAATCCTCCTTTTTCTCCATCTAAGTATGTATTAGAAAAGCCTAAAAAAGTATGTATGAGAAAAAAAATACCATTTTTTTAATCTGATAAGAACAAAACAGAAAACTTTACCAATAGTCTACTTTTACTCCTTATGTATTTCTTGTACAAATGTGTATACTGTTGATTATCATGATAGTTTGCAGCGGAACAACCATGAGTTTTAGGATTCATGTTTATGATATACAGGATCGAGTTTGTGCAGTTTTGTGATAAAGGACAATTTCGAGTGGGAAATGTCTTGGTACCGGTAAATGTTCCCGGCAAGACGAATATATACATCATACATGACGGTTATGTGGTGGTTGGTTTTTGGAGGGAATAACTACCATTTAAATGGCGTCTCTCAAACCAACACAACCGTTCGAGTATTATCAATACACATACATAAACATAGGTTCGATATTCTAATACGTACATAATATACATATAATTAAGTTTATATATTCTAATACACTCCCCTAAACTTAATTGTTCTTCCGAGAGTGCATCATAACACTTCTGTTTGCTTCATTCACTGCCTTTTCAGCCTGTTTAAAATCGAACTTCCTCCTCTTTTGCAGCTTATTCAGCCCGTGCCAGTCATTTCCTGCATAAAAGGCATAATGCACTTTATCTTGTTCTGCACCGGTGTGTTTGCTGGTTCCTTCCTGGTTGTCTAGACTCCGGCTTCTTCTTACTTCTGCCACATCCTCTACAATCTCTTTCTCGGACACCTTCTGTTGTGTTGATTTAAACTTGTAATAATAGACAAGCACATCAAGATACATGGCATATATTAGCCTCATAAATTCTCGGTCTTGGTCATAATCAAAGCCCATATCTTTAGCAACTACAGCCCACATGTTATTCTCAGTAACACGCCTGTGTCCACCTTCTCTTTTAACCACCATATATAATTCTAACAGATTCACCTTTCGATTATCAGAAGCATATGCAGGAATTGTTCTTGTCATTATTTCCAGTTTCTTTGTTAAGAACCAATCCACCATTTCATCAAACTTTGATTCCAGGTTGAACCTATATTTCCGGACATAATCAACATCATCTAACATCTCAAGCAACGCTTTACAGTCCTGAAATTCATTGAACTGCATTGGTTGAAGTATCATAATGTTTGTAAGGACCTACAAAAATGTCCCAAATCGACCCGTAAGTGAAAACCCGAACCCTGGAAACCCTAATATGCATGAAAAACCAAGAAAACATGAAATCTGGTTTTCACGCGTGCCGCGTAAACAATAAGGTAAGTTCACGCGGGCCGCGTCAACTTAAAAATGTTCCGGATAAGTGTTCAAGCCACGTGTCGCACACCTGGCAACCCTACTCGTGACACCCCAGCCCTACACGTAGACTAGGGGCCCTCGCGGGCCGCGTAAAGGTCTTGAGTGGGTTTACGCGGGCCACGTAAAACCCATATTTCAGCTATAAATTGCTCAGTTTATGAGCTTTGCATCTGTGAACGTAAAACTTTCTAAAACACGAAGAAGGCTGCTCAAATTCGAATTTCAAGTAGTGAAATGCTGCTACGATACATGGTATTAACTCGATCACTGCTACGATTCAATGACCGATCGATTGAAACTATCCGATGGATGTTTAAGTGCCGCCCGTAATTGGGCTATGCCTTTGTCATTCGTCGTGTGGGTTTTGATCTCGTGAGTTATCGTAAATGTTGTATTAAGTTATTGACCTAGTTCGTATGCATTGTCATTTAATTTAGGTTACAAGGCTTATCAGTAGGCTAAACTCTGCCCGTTTAAACTTGCAATGTGAGTCATTCTCTTTTTATCAAAAGTATTTTACAATACCTCAAATTATTTTCAAAGTTATAATTACAGGGATTAAGTCGTGGTTATCTTGAATCACTGGCAAGTGGGGTATTGTGCACATTACTAATCTCTCACGGTTAGGTTCATAAACCTAACAGTGATAATCATCACTACTTGGGTGAAAGGACCCAATAGTGGTATGACCATCGTCACCAGGGTGTGACACGGCGCCAGATAAAAATAAGATAAAAGCCATTGTAATCGCTCTTATGCTGTAATTAATAGCTATGTGTTGTTTTATCAAATTTGAGTGACTCACCAGTATTTCCCTGCTGACATAAATATTTTTTAAACATGTTTCAGGCGACCTCCTGTGAATCAAGGAAAAGTGCTACGGAGCACTAATCAAGCTTGAAGTGGTGGCTCAGTTAAATAAATAAACATGTTTTGTAAAACAGGGAATTTCCTCGTGAAATTCCTCTATTGTAAATTACGGGGTTCGTCCCAAATTATGAAATAAAATAATCGGGCATTTTCAAGTTTAAAGATCCTGTTAAAACCTCCGTTGTCAAATCAACTAATAAATACCACGGGTTTCTGTCCCGCGGCTCCTGAAACGGGTAAAACCGGGCCGGGGGCCGTCAGCCGTGACAGAAAAAGGTGGTATCAGAGCTATGCCACTGGTCTAAGCCAAAGAAGTGTTCTGCTAACACTTAAATTCTAAAATTCCGTGTTAGGAAATAACTTATATGATTATGTGTTTTTTGTGTTATTTGACTGTTTGTTAGTTTACAGTATGGGTAAGCAAAGAATTTCGGACATCTATCGTCAACTAGATAGTTCACCAAAAGATACGGGAACCTCATTTCAATCAAATTCCTCAAGATACTCAGCAGATACTGAGGAAGGAATATTTATTCGTAAGGCACAGTTTGAGAAACTACTTACCGCTAAGAAAAGAAGTTGGATTATTAGAAAAAGTCAAGAGAAAATAAAGAAGTCACAACCAAAAGGAGTGATGATTAGTAAGGAAACTCAGGAAATAGGCAATAACCCACAATGGGAAAATGAATTAGATGAACAATGGGCAAATCTCTATATGTTAGCCACTACAGCAGTAAATGTTAACTTTTAATTAAGTTAAACTGCCAAACCCGGACCAACCAATGAAATTAGATCTCAACCAGAAAAGCTTATAAATTATCTTATATCTCAACACCCTGACCCAGTACTAGCACCCATATCATCTATGAGCCAGAAACTTTAAAGGAACTTTGCCCATTAGATAAACAACTTAGTAAGAGAAGATAGAATAAACCTTATATAAAAGTAAGCTGAACATAATATTCCTAGATAGACTAAAATAAATTATGAATGCACAACCCCTAGTATATTTTGAATTTCAGTTGTAATTTGTAATAAACATGTATATATATATATATATATATATATATAAAAGTCGCAATGTTTGCCATTTTTTCTGTTTGTACAGTTGTACCTGAATGGTTGTACTAAATATTAGCCTGTGATAATTAATAATTGATAAATATTCAGATGGAACACGCTGTTAATGAACCAGTTAATGAAGTTAATCAATCGGAACACAATAATGAAGATCACTTTCTAAATCGGCAAGATATAGAAAACATCGTCGCTCAGGGAATAGCCAATGCTATCCCGGCCATCGTCGCTGCTGTTAAAAGTCCTGTTGAGCCTTCACAAGCTCACCCCAGTAAACGCACGCGCGACGATAATTTCAGTAATAGTGTTAAAGGAGGAGGTAATAACGACAACTTAATTCAGGCCCCAATACTCAAAAGAATGAAAGCTGCAACACCTGGTTGCACTTACAAGGAATTTCTTGCCTGTAAACCAGCTGAATTTGCAGACAATGAAGGGGCGATAGCCGCACTGCGTTGGTTAGAGAAAGCTGAAGCAGTAATTAAAATAAGTAAATGCGCGGAGGAAGACAAAGTTATGTATGCTTCTCACCTTTTCAAGGAAGAGGCATTAGAGTGGTGGAATACGGTATTGCAAGCCAAGGTGGAAAGAAAATTTTGTCCCGAATATGAAAAAGAACAAATGGCAAACAAGTTCCTGAGCCACCGAATGGTGGATGTTGATTGTCGAGGGTATACTTCGAAGTTCTTAGAGTATGCCAGAATTGTGCCAACTCTGGCTTCGCCAGAGCCAGTACTTATTTCTCGCTATATTTGGGGTTTGATTAGCGAGATCCATGATATTGTCAAAGCTGCAAGACCCTGCACGATTGATGATGCGGTGGAGTTAGCCAACACCTTGACCGACGGACTGGTGCGCACTCGAGAAGAAAACAGAAAGAAGGAATTGGCTCAGAAGATTACCCAAGGATTCTGAGGGGGTAATACTGGTAATAACTTCAAGAAAAGAGGAACTGGGCAATCCTCCACTGTTCCATTCTGCAGCACCTGTAAAAGAAAGCATTTTGGAAAATGCAAAGGATATTGCAATTTTTGCAAAATCCCGGGGCATCAAGAAGAAGATTGCATGAGGAAGAAATCAACAATCTGCTTTAATTGTGGAGAAGCTGGACATTTTAGACCAGACTGTCCTAAACTGGTCAAACCAGCTGACAACAAGGCTAAGCCTGCAGAGGGAACTACCAAGAAGAATGCAAGAGCCTTCCAGTTGACTACACAAGAAGCAGATCTAATTCCGGATGTGATAGCGGGTACGTTCCTAGTTCACAACGTGTATGCGAAAGTATTATTTGACTCTGGTGCAAACCAAAGTTTTATAAATACTTCCTTCTGCCAAGCTCTTAAGCCACCCTTAACTAAACTTAGGCAGATTTATACAGTAGAAATAGCCGACGGTAACTCTGTTAGCATAGATCAAGTCTTGCAGGAAGGTAAGATAGAACTTTCAGGTCATAAATTTTCTGCAAACCTGTTACCTATGAATTTAGCTGGATTCGATGTATTGTTAGGGATGGATTGGTTAGTAGCCAACCATGCTCGAATTCTCTGTGATAAGAATTCCATAGAAATTCATGCGCCATCAGGAGAAATAATTATGGTTGTAGGAGATAAGCCACGAAAGCCAATGAAATTCATTTCAGTAATGAAAGTGGCCAGTTATTCAAGAAAACAAGGAATAGCATATATGATTTCGGTAGTTGTTAATACCAAAAGTAAAGAACTTAAGGATATTCCAGTAGTATCAGAATACCCGGATATATTCCCAGAAGAACTACCTGGATTACCACCCGATAGGGAAGTAGAATTTAGGATTCATCTAATTCCTGGAACTACACCGATAGCCAAGGCACCTTATCGGTTAGCACCCACCGAAATGTTAGAATTGAAAAAGCAGTTAGATGAATTATTAAGCAAAGGATTTATACAACCTAGTTCATCCCCATGGGGAGCACCAGTGTTATTTGTGAAAAAGAAAGATGGCTCGATGCGAATGTGTATCGATTACAGGGAATTGAATAAGGTTACAATTAAGAATCGATACCCATTACCTAGGATTGATGATCTTTTTGATCAACTTCAGGGAGCTAGATATTTTTCTAAGATAGATTTACGCTCCGGATACCATCAGTTGAAGGTACAAGAAGAAGACATACCTAAAACTGCTTTCAGAACTAGGTATGGCCACTACGAGTTTACAGTTATGCCATTTGGATTAACAAATGCTCCTGCTTATGGATATGATGAATAGAATCTGTAAACCGTACTTGGATAAATTTGTAATTGTCTTCATCGATGATATACTTATTTATTCCAAAAGCCAGGATGAGCATTGTGAACATTTACATGTACTCTTAACTTTGTTAAGAAAAGAAAAGCTTTACGCCAAATTCTCAAAGTGTGAATTTTGGCTACAAGAGGTGCAATTTTTAGGGCATATGGTGAATCACGAAGGTATTCACGTAGATCCTTCCAAGATAGAAGCGATCACCAAATGGAAGGTCCCGCAATCAGCTATGGAAGTTAGAAGTTTTCTAGGGTTAGCCGGATACTATAGGCGATTCATTAAGGATTTTTCTAAGATAGCTGTGCCATTAACTAAGCTAACCTGTAAAGAAGTAAAGTTTGAATGGGGACCTAGGCAAGAAGAGGTTTTTAAGATTTTAAAGCAAAGGTTAACAAATGTCCCGATTCTAGCCTTACCAGAAGGAACAGAAAATTTTGAAGTTTACTGTGATGCTTCTAAGTTAGGATTAGGATGTGTGCTAATGCAACGCAAAAAGGTAATTGCGTATGCCTCAAGACAATTGAAAAAGCATGAGGAAAACTATACGACACATGATTTAGAATTAGGATCGATAATTTTTGCCCTTAAGATTTGGAGACACTATCTGTATGGAAGTAAGTTTACCGTTTATACAGACCATAAAAGCTTAAAGTACATATTTGGGAAAAAAGAATTAAACATGAGGCAAAGGAGATGGATGGAAATTCTAAGTGACTACGACTGCGATATTCAATATCACGAGGGGAAAGCAAATGTAGTCGCGGATGCTCTAAGTCGTAAGTATCATGAAAAGCAAAAGCGAGTTCGTGCTCTTAGATTAAATCTACAATTAGATTTAATGGAACAGCTGAAAAACATTCAGGAAACAGCAATCAAGGATGATGCTGAAGGAATGAAAGGAAGAATAAAAGAACTAGAGCAAGGTACTGATGGAATTTGGAGATTCCACAAGAAAAGAGTTTGGGTACCTAAACAAGGAAACTTAAGAGATAAGATTTTAGAGGAAGCTCATAAATCTAGGTATACCATGCACCCAGGAAACAATAAGATGTACCAAGATTTAAGGAATAATTTCTGGTGGATAGGAATGAAAAAGGACATAGCTAGATATGTATCTAAGTGTCTGACTTGTTCACAAGTTAAGGCAGAACACCAGAAACCTTCAGGGTTACTTCAACAATTAGAAATGCCTGTATGGAAATGGGAACTAATAACAATGGACTTTGTTACTAAATTGCCCAAAACCCGAAAGGATAATGACGCGATTTGGGTAATTGTGGATCGATTAACCAAATCAGCTCATTTTCTACCCATAAAGGAAACCTTTAGCATGGAAATGTTAGCCAAGTTGTACGTAGACGAAGTAGTATCCTTACATGGAGTCCCACTCTCCATTGTATCGGATAGGGATAGTCGTTTCACTTTACATTTCTGGACAAGTTTTCAAGAGGCAATGGGGACTAGACTGAACTTAAGTACTGCATACCATCCCCAAACAGACGGACAAAGTGAAAGGATGATCCAAAACCTAGAAGACATGCTCAGGGCATGTGTGATAGATTTTGGTGGAAACTGGGATGATCACCTACCTTTAATTGAATTCTCCTATAACAATAGTTATCATGCAAGCATTGAAGCTGCCCCGTTCGAAGCATTGTATGGACGAAAGTATAGAACTCCAGTTTGCTGGGCAGAAATAGGAGAAAGCTAGTTATCAGGTCCTGAGATTGTGCAAGAAACCACTGACAAGATAACTCAAATCAAGGAAAGACTAAAGACGGCTCGAGATCGCCAGAAAAGTTATGCAGACAACCGACGCAAGCCACTGGAATTTCAAGTCGGAGATAAAGTACTATTAAAAGTCTCTCCTTAGAAAGGAGTAGTTCGGTTCGGTAAGAAAGGAAAGCTAAGTCCAAGATACATAGGACCCTTCCCGATAATCCAAGGCATAGGACCAGTTGCCTATCGTTTACAACTACCAGAAGAGTTAGCTGGAGTACATGATGTATTTCATGTATCCAACCTCAAGAAGTGTCTATCTGACGAATCCCTGGCAGTCCCTCTTCAAGACGTACAGGTGAATGAAAAGTTGAAGTTCGTGGAGAAACCGCTTCAAATAGAAGACAGAAAGATTAAGTTTCTCAAACACAAAAGACTGATACTAGTCAAAGTCAAATGGGATTCAAAAAGAGGACCCGAATATACCTGGGAGCTGGAATCAGAAATGAAGCGAAAATATCCTTACTTATTCCAATAAATCTCGAGGACGAGATTTTAAATAAGGTGGGAGGATGTAAGGACCTGCAAAAATGTCCCAAATCGACCCGTAAGTGAAAACCCGAACCCCGGAAACCCTAATATGCATGAAAAACCAAGAAAACATGAAATCTGGTTTTCACGCGGGCCGCGTAAACCATAAGGTAAGTTCACGCGGGCCGCGTCAACTTAAAAATGTCCCGAATAAGTGTTCAAGCCACGTGTCGCACACCTGGCAACCCTACTCGTGACACCCCAGCCCTACACGTAGACTAGGGGCCCTCGCGGGCCACGTAAAGGTCTTGAGTGGGTTTACACGGGCCGCGTAAAACCCATATTTCAGCTATAAATTGCTCAGTTCATGAGCTTTGCATCTGTGAACGTAAAACTTTCTAAAACACGAAGAAGGCTGCTCAAATTCGAATTTCAAGTAGTGAAACGCTGCTACGATACAGGTTATTGACCTAGTTCGTATGCATTATCATTTAATTTAGGTTACAAGGCTTATTAGTAGGCTAAATTCTGCCCGTTTAAACTTGCAATGTGAGTCATTCTCTTTTTATCAAAAGTATTTTACAATACCTCAAATTATTTTCAAAGTTATAATTACAGGGATTAAGTCGTGGTTATCTTGAATCACTGGCAAGTGGGGTATTGTGCACATTACTAATCTCTCACGGTTAGGTTCATAAACCTAACAGTGATAATCATCACTACTTGGGTGAAAAGACACAATAGTGGTATGACCATCGTCACCAGGGTGTGACACAGTGCCAGATAAAAATAAGATAAAAGCCATTGTAATCGCTCTTATGCTGTAATTAATAGCTATGTGTCGTTTTATCAAATTTGAGTGACTCACCAGTATTTCCCTGCTGACAAAAATATTTTTAAAACATGTTTCAGGCGACCTCCTGTGAATCAAGGAAAAGTGCTACGGAGCACTAATCAAGCTTGAAGTGGTGGCTCAGTTAAATAAATAAACATGTTTTGTAAAACAGGGAATTTCCTCGTGAAATTCCTCTATTGTAAATTACGGGGTTCATCCCAAATTATGAAATAAAATAATCAGGCATTTTCAAGTTTAAAGATCCTGTTAAAACTTCCGCTGTTAAATCAACTAATAAATACCACGGGTTTCTGTCCCGCGGCTCCTGAAACGGGTAAAACCGGGCTGGGGCCGTGACAATGTTCCAATCGGGTTCATTTGAGGATAAGTTTAGATTTTGAAATAATCTGTTTTATACTTATCATGATCCGATCCTTTGTTGATTATGGATTGTTTTTCCATCATGCCGATCTCATCTTCTTTGGTTAACCCAGAAATATCGCTTCTTCTGTTAATTACTGGAACACTGAACGTTGGAAAGATTTTGAACTTTTCTCCTAAAAACTTTACCGTATACCCTTGAGTCACTAATTGGTCCAGACTCAGTACATTCCGATCTAATTCAGGAGTGTAGAAAACACTCTGAATTCGAATTTTTTCATTCCCAGACATCACTTCCACAACCCCTATTCCTCTTATGAAAAAGAAATTGTTTTCATCCGTTTTTGTTTCCACACCGAACATGTTCTTGATTCTTTTAAACATATCTAAATTGCCTGAGTTATGATGTTTAAAGTTTGTGCTAACATACTAGATCTCGGACCATAATCCTCCATCTGTACCGGTGACAATAAACTCCATTCTGTGATCATCATCTGCATCTTGTTGTTGTATTCTAGTATTGATGGCCAGACGTATTAACTGTGTCGCCTCATCATTCTCTTTCATCTTGCATGAAACAATCTGATGTCCCGGTTCGTTGCAATAGTAACATCTCCTCTGCATCTTCCGTCGTTCCTTTTTTTCATCAGAACATCTATTCGGAAAAGTTATGAACTAATGATAGAATTGAGGAATGAAACGGTATCAATTGTTTTATAGATCGTTCTGCAATGCATTGAAATTCACCCTGCCGAGTTTAATATTAATATTCTATGACTTTTTTACCCTTCTCCCGAAGTTACGGGGCTATTTTGCCGAAGATTTAAAGATTGAAGAAGACTTAAAGATTTAAAGTGTTTGCAAGGCAACATAGATGACGTTGGTTTAAGATCTTCATCACTTTCAACAGTGGCTCTGATACCACTTTGTTGATTATCATGAAAGTTTGCAGTGGAACAACCATGAGTTTTAGGATTCATGTTTATGATATACAGGATCGAGTTTGTGCAGTTCTGTGATAAAGGACAATTTAGAGTGGGAAATGTCTTGGTACCGGTAAATGTTCCCGGCAAGACGAATATATACATCATACATGACGGTTATGTGGTGGTTGGTTTTTGGAGGGAATAACTACCATTTAAATGGCGTCTCTCAAACCAACACAACCGTTCGAGTATTATCAATACACATACATAAACATAGGTTCGATATTCTAATACGTACATAATATACATATAATTAAGTTTATATATTCTAATATATACATGTAAGCAAGTTCTCTTCTTTAAGTTTTCTTTCTGATATACATAAATTGCTAAGGTATTTAGAGTGACAGTTGACGAGAGTAGAAATAAAAGAACAATAAAATGGTTTTAACATTAGGCAATGCTTGTGTCACCTTTTGTTTTCTTTCTTTCCTTTTCCTTTTTGTTCTTAAGTTATGACCTTTTACATTTCAATCCCATTCATAGTCCATCCTTAATCAGTAAGAAAATTTTAGACATACAGTCAAGATTGATTTTATTGCATTAACCCAAGGCTTAGTGATTAAGTTTTATTCTCTAATCCTTACAATCCTATATCACATTGAGGTCATTAAGTTGAATTTACGAGGCATCTCTTGGACATAAAGTCAGGTCTAGAGAAAAGGCCAATAAAAAAAGAAAGCCAATTTTATGCTAATCTGAGATAATTAACATAAAATTGGCTTTCTTTTTAGAATACTCATAAAAGTAAGCATTTGTGTTTGCTTTATTAAATAAAAAGGCTCTATACATGAGTAACTGAAATGTTCAAATGAATTTGTTATTCATTATCATGATTGGTGCATACTATTATGCATAATGAATTTAAGGTATTGAAGTAAACACGTGAAAACATTGTGACAGCGGAAATGTTTAGGGGTTGAGTATTTCCAGTGATGGTGCTTTAATGTGTAGATTTGTGGTCACACCTCTTGTTTTTTTTGGGCAGGGATGGAGTTATTTGCATCGCTTGAATGATTTTTGAAATCCTTTGGCATTTGGGTGATCTGCTATATGAGATAGCGGATGTGGTGTTGACTGATTTAATTTTCATACACCACATAGAGGGGAGATAGCGTTAACACCACATCCGCTATCTCAATAATATAAGAATTAGTGATTGAAAACTCAAAACTTCTCCATCCTTTATTTATTTTTCATGTTGAATCACGTGTCACATCTATGCAAATGAAGCATGAATTCATCATTATAGTTGAATGTTTTCTGATGTCATTTTTGTAAAACAGAAAACATTGATTTTTGTTTTCAACAATTTTTGATAAGTTATTTAGTATTTCTAAATGATTTATATCTTAAAATTTGCATTTGAGAACTATACACCCTTTCAAAAGAAAACATATATTATTATTTAGATTTAGATTAGAAAAGTAAACTACTGACATAACTCTAAACCAGTGTTCTCAGACCCGGACCGGACCGGCCGGTCGGACCGGTCGGGCCGGGGTTCGTAAGCCTTGCCGGGCTGGTTCACTACATCAGCCCGTTTCTGCATCAGGCCGGGGGTCGGGCCGGAAACCGGCGGTTCGATCGGCGGTTTTTCAGGAGAGGGTCGAGCCGGTGCTTCCATCTTCCATTCTGTTAATTCTTCACAACCTTAATCTAACACAAACCTGGTTTCAGAGTTGGATTTGTTCAGCAATGTGTCTAAACCAACGATCTAAAAACTGAGTTTGACGGCGTCAACATTTGTTGAAGAAATGGATGGTGAAATAGAGTTGAAGATGAACCATGGATGGACAAGAAATGAAACAATATAAAAAAATAATTAAAACTTTAGAGTCAGATTGCTTGGTCTCGGTAGAAGAGAAAGTTAAAAATAAATTCAATTTAATTAAAAGCTGGAGTCCGGATTAATTTGAAACATGCTTATGGCCACAAATGAAAATATATAATTAAAGAGTTAATTACTGTTTTCGTCCCTGTGGTTTGTCAAAAATCACTATTTCAGTCTATTAGTTTAAAAATAGCAATTTCAGTCCCTGTGGTTTCACTTTCGTAACCATTTCAGTCCATGTGGTTTCACTTTCGTAACCATTTCAATCCATTTATTATGCAAGTACAGGGACTGAAATGATTACGAGGTGGACTGAAATTGTTACGAAAGTGAAACCACAGGGACTGAAATCGCAATTTTTAAACTAATAGACTGAAATAGTGATTTTTGACAAACCACAGGGACGAAAACAGTAATTAACTCTTAATTAAATTTCATAAAGAGAGAAAATATAAAAGAATTAAAGGTGGAATGATGAGGTTATGAAATATTAATATATATATATATATATATATATATATATATATATATATATAAACACTATAATAGTAAACTACTCAAGATCATAATCTCAAGTTCAACAACCCATAATAGCACAATTGTAAACAAAGTTATCTGACTTTTTCCGACCAATGATGGTCCATTGTGGCGGACCTTCTTGCGGGACCCATGAATATATCTCAACATGAGCATACTCCCCATGTGCTCGACGACCACCAACTATTATCACCCGATCCCCACACCCTCTAAACGCAATCCCCCACCCACACATATTATCTACACTTTCAGGCAACCTGCCTATACTCTCCCACACCTTAACATTCTTGTCATACTTCTTCACCTCCATCACCTCACAATCAGCAGCATACAACTCATTATCAACCACCGCTAGCAGTGGTGGCGCCATCGAACCACCACCTCCACCCGTCCACATGTCAGGAATCGCTCTCCAAGTCTTAGCCACCGGATCATACTCTTCGCCACATGACAACGGCTTCATATCCTCCCCACCACACCCGCCAATCACATAAAACTTATCGTCCATAAACACACCTGAACTCATTTTTCTCGGCTTAAGCAGGCTGGGAAGCGTCTCCCACACTCCAGACTCGCTGTCGTAACTCTCAACTGTGTCCACGATCTTTCCGTTTGCATTAACGCCTCCTGCAAATATCGCGATTGTTCCAAGGCTTGCAGACCCAAATAAGCATCTTGGTTTGTTCATTGTTGGCCCCTCTGACCATGAGTTTGTTAGCAGGCTGTATTTGTACACAGCCTGACCTGAAACATGTTTGCCTAGAACCAAAAGGTCTGTCCCAACCCCCATGGACTCTTTATCCGAAGACGCAAAGCATGTATCGCCGCTGTTTATCATCGGTAGATGCATCCATTTCTTGCCAACTGGATCAAAAGCCTCCCATTTCAACATGTGGCAAGAAAAATAAACCCAATGTTCTACGACTTTATTCTTGCTTCTTGCTTCTTGCTTTGTAGATCTCACGACTTTATTCTTGCTTCTTGCTTTGTAGATCTCATCTTCCATTGGCATCTTTTCTAGTTGAGATGCCAGTGTCTCTGTCTCATCATCATTTATATGATGAAAACTGCTCGATTCTTGATTATGTTTCTTCGACATGTTTTCTTGAATTTTTTGGCACAAAATCTCGTTGCTTCTTTCTTTGCTCACCTGCAAGATTACAACTGAAAGCTAGTTAACATATATATTATCACAATCACTAGAAAAAAAAAGGTAACTAGTAATGTATATTAATTAAGAATATTACATCACTAGTAATGTAATATTTTACAATAAAACTCT
Source organism: Helianthus tuberosus (assembly GCA_030545235.1). NCBI lineage: Eukaryota > Viridiplantae > Streptophyta > Magnoliopsida > Asterales > Asteraceae > Helianthus > Helianthus tuberosus. The sequence goes on along the minus strand of CM060404.1, from coordinate 50,434,319 downwards.
TCTTAACATATATATTTTACATTAATTAAGAATATACATTAGTTATCATATGAAGATTACATCAACCATCACTAGTAATGTAATATTTTACAATAAAACTCTTCTTAACATATATATTAATTAGTTATCATATGAAGAAATCATAATAATTAAGAATCTATCAGCAAATTTGATTTTCTTTTTACTGCTCTTTTCCTATTATAAATTTCTTTTTTTTAATTGAAGCAAGGTCCGGTAACGCCAATTTACAAAAAATATTTACAAGAAATGACATAAAATGAAAGAATATAATTACATAAGTACACAATAAACTAACAACATCAAAAAAGTTATGATGGTTGATGTAACGCAAATATATCTATAAATAGATTTACACAATCAGATATCCTGAATGCAAGATCAATCAAATAGTAGGACACACACCTATGCGATTTATAATTGAATATTTTAGGAATTTGGAAAATGCAACTTACCAAAAATGACAAAATATAAAATTTTACCCAAAGTATGCTATTACCCTTTGCAACTTCTCTTCTTTGCGTTTTCTTTCTGAAAGTTACACATCGGATGGGAATTTAGAGTATTAGTCGGCGAGGTGAGAGCATTATAAAAGAACAATGATGAGGATTTGAGTTGTAATATTTTACAATAAAACTCTTCTTACGGATAACTTCGATGCAACTAGTTACGACTTATATACACAAAAAAGCTAAAAAGAAAGAAATAGCGGTGTGGGTATCTTTAGAGGGGGCATGAGAGGCGTGATACTGACCTGGCCCATTTACACGAGATACGCCACTTGTTCTATGACGTTTTTTTGTATTATTATTTTTATAATGTGTTGTATGATTTTCAATAGCGTTATTTCAATTATGCAATTTAATCGCGTTTTAATTGATATTTAATCTATTATTAAGAACTGCAATTGGAGTTTTCAATATTAATTTAATTGTTGTTTACGTTCTAGTGTATTTATTATGTTTTTACAATCATTGGCGTTTTTCATCTATTTGATTAGTTTTAAATTTTATTTAGTAGTATTTGTGAATATCAGTTATTACTATTTTGTTAATTTGTGTAAACATTAGTTTTGTTAATTTTGGCGTTTTCATTATGATGTTATATTTTGTTAATTATTTATGTTGTTAAGTGTTTTTAATTATTCATCTCATGGTTTTTTTATCATGTCGTTTTTAAATTATGTGTTTATTATGTATTGTTTATTATTCAATTAATGGCATTTTAATGTATAATGTTATTACGAGACATCACTCTGTTTTTCTGATTTTTCTGTTCCTCCCTGTGTTTTCTCAGACGAAGTCTCTTCCTCTAGTCAAAGGCATTGCCCCAAAACTGGATTACCATTTATCATTCCTAACGTCAGTGAAGAATTAAAGCCCAGAAAGGACATGGTATTCTCAAGCCTTGATGATTGTTATTCAATGTATGTTAAGTATGCAAAGGAGTGTGGGTTTTCAGTCAGGAAAGGGACTACAAAGACAAACTCTAAAGGTGTCTTACATATTAAGTATTACTTGTGTACGAGATCTGGGTTATACAAGGACAAGAAGGTTGATACGTTGGACCCCAATCAAAAGGAGCGAGTAGTGCGATCTAACTTTTCAAAGAGGACTGATTGGGGTGCACTGTTATGTGTACTTTTTGAGGATGGATCATGGAAGGTGTATAAGTTTGTCGAGGAGCACAATCATGAACTTGTTGAACGTCCTGATAAGCATTTTCTTACAACTGAACGACACCTCACTCAGCTCCAGAAGCATGTTATACACAGCATGTCTAAGTTGAATTTGGGCCATGTCAAGGCGTTTAATGTTATGAAGACTTGTTTTGGCGGTTTTGAAGACGTGGGTGCAAGCAAAGTTGAATTTAAGAACTATAAGAGGCAAATTAACTTGTTCATAGGGGAATATGACTCTGATATGGTTGTGAAACATTTGAATGAAAAAAAAAAACATTCCTAGCCTAATTTCTCGTATGATTACATCACAGACGAAGAGAATCGTTTGAAGGGTCTTTTTTGGTGTGACGATCAAGCCAAACGTAATTACCACGTGTTTGGTGATGTGATTTCGTTTGACGCCACGTATCGTTTCAACTTCTTCTGTTTTTGGCGTTTTATTAATTTACATGCAATGGCGTTTTTTTATTTTACATGCAATGGCGTTTTATTAGTTTACATGCAATGGCGTTTTATTTGTTTACATTCAATGGCGTTTTATTATTGTTTCATTTCTCATGATGTTTTCATAAGCAGATACTCTATGGTGTTTGTACCGTTCACTGGTATAGACAATCATCACTGCAATGTTACATTTGGTGCAACATTGTTGGCGTCGGAAACTGATGATACGTATATTTGGTTGTTAAGAGTTTTTCTAAAAGTTGTTGGTTGTCAACCAAAAGTTGTTGTCACTGACCAAGATCCAGCGATGAAGAAGGCTATTTCTGTTGTATTTGTTGACACGAGGCATCGGTTATGCATGTGGCATGTGATGCGTCAACTTTCTCTGAAGGTTGTTATGCTTTTTTTTATCTTTGGCGTTTTAGGATACACTGCGTTTTAAAATACATGGCGTTTTGTACTTGTTACTGTTTTTTTAATTAAGTTTTGTCTTTTGTTTTTTTATTTATGCATGGCGTTTTCGTGTTATATATAGGTTGGTGTTAGGCTATGCAATTCTACCAATTTTAAAGAACGTATTTGTGGTGTTGTTTGGACGGATATTCTCACACCTGAAGAGTTTGAATTAGAATGGGAAGCGGTTATCGCGGAATTCAATTTAGAAGATAATGACTGGCTATCTGATACTTTTGCACTTAGGAAATCTTGGATCCCTGCATACTATAGAATGGAGCATGTGCCTGGTCTTATGCGAAGGACATCCAGGTCGGAGAGTGAGAATCATTTTTTGGTCAAGTGTGCAATTCGAAAGCTACTCTTGTTGAGTTCATGATGCATTATGAGACTGCAATAGAAGCACAGCGTCACACACATCGTAAAAATGATCATGAATCTCGATATAAAAGACCCCAGTTGAAGAGTAGTTACAAATTGTTGGAAGGGCAAGCTGTTGACATATACACAAAAAGTATTTTTTGTGACGTTCAAGCTGAGCTTATTGGAGTTGAGGATTGCATAAATCAACGTTACGAAGATCAGCCTAATGGGTTTGGTAAGTTTTACGTAAATGACTTCCAACAGCCTTGTACATCCTTATTTGAGGTAAATAATGACGTTTTGGTTTTTATGGCGTTTTCTATTAATGGCGTTTTATCATATGCAATGTGTTTTTTTCTTTTTTAGACAAACATTCTATGCATGGCGTTATAGAGATATGGTTTTTGGCGTGTTTCAGGTAATGTTCCATAAGTCTGATTGCACATGCAGTTGCTCATGCAGGCGTTTTGAACAGTTTGGTTTGCTATGTAGACATATATTATATGTTTTGAGAATTATGGACATTAGGGAATTTCCAAAACAATACATTCTGAATAGATGGCGCAAAGAGGCCTTCCCAAACTGCTCTCCTGAATTCTCAATTAGTCGTGAATATATGACCGAGCTTGATCCTGATGTGCAAAGTATGATGCGAGATATTATTTATTCAACCGAATACACTTTGAATCGTTTATCTGGTAATAAAGAGGAGCTATCCTTATACAAGGATCGTGTTCAATCATATATGAAGAAGGTTCAAGATATGCAGATTGTTGCTCCTCCCGCTAGTTCTAGGGATAGATTTGCCGAGATAACCGGTCAATAAAAAACGACAAGAATCCGATAAGAGTCCCTGTAGGTTATAAATCCAAAGGTTCTGGTTCTCGGAAGCGCCTGAAATCTAATCAGGAGATAGCAATCGACAAAAAGAAATCAAAGTCGAAACCCGGGGCCAAAGAAAGACAGTGTCAGAATTGCAAAGACTATGGACACTACGCATCAACATGCAAATAGGCCGTAATTAAGAAAAGATCGACAAGGTCTTCGAGAGCCAGTGAAGAGTAGTTTGGCGTTTTGTATTTGTCATTCTTACATAACACATACAGATGGTCTTCGAGAGCCAGTGTAGAGTAGTTTGGCGTTTTTTTTATTTCAATCTTATAGAACACAGACATTTCTCAGTTTGGTGTTTTAAATCTTTTTTTTTAATTTTTTTTTTGCATCTTTTTCTTTTTTCTACCTCTTTGTTCATAACATGCTACTTCGAAGTTAAATAACAAACAATATAAGATCGGGCAAGGAAATCAAACGCCAAAAAAAAAAAACAATAACGCCACTAAATAAAACTACCATAAACTTCTAATTTTGGTCGTGCTAAACTCAATAATGTTTTGCTGAACGAAATGGATAACATTGTTATCCTCAGTCAAGAAAGATGTGTAACAATGTTATCCATCCCGTTTAGCTAAACTTTATAGAGAACAAAACATAATCTCCATGAAATGGCTTTTTTGAAGTTTTGTGGTTTTTGTATGTTTTGGCGTTTATATTGAGGATCTTGCTCATTACATAGAGCGAAAGTTTATTGAGAAAATAGTGTATATCAAAGAAACATAAATTTGAATATTTTGTTTTTTTTGGCGTTTATAAGATGAATGGTATAGAGGAAAATATAGGTTTTTGTGGTTTTGGTGTGGATTTTAGTAGTTCTGAGAGTTTGTTTATATAGGAAGTTTTTGGCGCGTATTTTAGGCGTGATTTTTATTACAGTAAATGCTAGTAATAAAATTCCGTCGTTTCAGTACTGTTTGTTCAGCTTTATCATTATCGGTTAAAAACACAGTTTGGCTTTTTATATCTATGGCGTTATATTATGATGAAGTGTGCTATGTGTGTTGAGGCGGGATTTTAATAGCGTGAGTTTGGCGTTTTATGTTAAGTCAAAAGACCCTTTCACCCTTAATGAAGCGCGCCAGATTAATAAAAGTGATTTTATTTACGAAAATGCCACCGCGTCATCTAGTCCATAGATTGTTTTGATCTGACGATCCATAAGCGCTCTCTCCGTTCTCACACTTTTGAGCATTTTCTCTAAATCCTGACCCTATATATATATAGGGCTTGGTTCAAATGAGAACCACCACGAGTTGTGAGAACTGTGAGAACCTTTTTTTCCCGCGCGAGTTGGGCCAAATTTTTTTTTGCACAAACGTATATAAAAATGTTATAAACACATCTGTAAAGAAAAAGTAAAAAAAAAATGTCGAGTCGGTAGTTTTGAATGATACAAGTTTCTTTTACGCGCTAGTGTAAATTTTGTATAAAGATAAATATTTTTTTTACGCCTCATGTAAATGTGGGTATGCGGCATTTTTTATGTTTTTTTGCAGAAACAGGTGATTTTTATGACTTTTGAGAAAATTTTTTTCAGAAAACCCTTTTGGATGGCCTAGTTCTCACGATTCTCACAACTCAAGGTGGTTCTCATTTTAACCCATCCCTATATATAGGGGTTGGTTAACGTACAATATTCCTTAATGTATGATGCGTACGAGATGAAATTAAGCACGTTATAAAACTTAAAACCCTAATCACGCATGTTGAAAAAATATAATCACGCATGTTGAAAACCATAATCATGCATGAAGATATCACGCATATACAAAATCAGAAATCATGCATGGGGTAAAACCCTAATCACGCATGTTATAAAACTAATCACGCATGTTATTATTTCAACTTGTACGTATTGTATGTTAAGGGGTATTGTATTTTACACTTTCACTATATATATATATATATATATATGGGGTTGGTTAACGTACAATTTGCCTTAACGCACGATGTGTACGAGATGCAGTTACAACATGCGGATCCTTTTTTACAACATGCGGGTTTCTTTTTTCAACATGCGGGTTTGTGTTTTTTACAACATGCGGGGTTTCGTCATGGGGTGTTACAATGTGCGGAATTCACATCGTGTACGCTCGTACGTTAAGGCCAATTGTACAGTACACTTTCTCTATATATATACACACACCTCGTTTGAGATACTGATATGTAACGTCGCGAGACACATATAACATTTTTTATGATACTAGTATTTTAGATAAAAAATGAAAAAAATAAACTAAAATAAAGAATTGATTAGTTGATAGTGATTTTCAAGTTTTTAGTGGAAATATGAACAAACAGCTAGAGAACCTAGTAAGTCATGATATATTATATTACTTATACATAACCTATATATGTGTATAAGTTAAATTAGAAAGACGTGAATAAATTAGTTTAATGGGTTACACGTATATAACAACCCAATATATTAAAAAAAGAACTATTGATCAAGAAAACCAATTCAAGGATGTTATTTTTGTATAAAAAATATTATTAAGTTTACTCCAATACTTAAATATGTAACAATTGTATTTTTAATAACAATTTATATATAATATTCAACATAATTTACTATTTTAATAAATGATGGTCCCAAAGTTTTGAAAGTAACGGAATTGTTGTTGCAAAGAGGGAAAGGTGGGTGTGATAAAGAATCTTCATATCAAGTTAACCCAAAGTTTAATACAAATATAATATTTATTAAACGGTTCAAACAAAAAAGAAATTGATTAAACGTTTTGAGTATTGAGACATTATCAACCTATTTTAACGATGTGGAGGGGTTGGATTCTATGATCACTAGTGACCTTATATAAAAAAAATGGTTAGATTAAGAAACGTCCTTGAAACAGATATTAAAAGCTGCAGACCGAACAAAACAATACATCACAGCGGGATTAAGTTCAAGTATGCATGAAACCTGTAAAAGGAGTCAAAAGCTTCATTCTAGTGCACATTCGAGACCGAAGAAATAGCAAGAGATGTGGTGAATGCTTCATTTATTTTCGACAATCTTCTTCACCAATCCATTATGTAGCAGAGCCTACCACTACTACAAAATGTAGCATTAGACGGTGTCAAAGATTTGTTTTAGACGGTGTTAAAGGAGTAACACCGTCTTAAAATGCTCTTTTAATTAAAATATTCAATAAAATTCAAAAGAACCCCGTCTAATGCTTGAACACCGTCTTATACTAATTTCTGTAATCTTTAGACGGTGTTGTCTCTGAACACCGTCTTATAAATATTCAATAAAACTCAAAAGAACCCCGTCTAATGCTTAAACACCGTCTTATACTAATTTCTATAACCATTAGACGGTGTTGTTTCTAAACACCGTCTTATAAACGTACACCTTCGCTCAACAACCCACAAAACCTTCGCATTCTTCATTCTCACACAAAACCCTAGATGACTTCTCCACCGTAATCGCCAGTCTCTACCTCCTAACCCATGCTCTCCTCTTAAATCTCCGATTCACTAATCTTTGGTTCGATTCCACAACATTACCAGAACATCATCAACATCACGTAAGTAATCTAGGTTCTTTTTTTCTGATTGAACCCTAAATGAACACCCGTATTCCTTTCAGTTACATAAGTATGTAAAATTCATTGATTCTTTGAATTTTGATATAATAACAGTCGTATGTTTCTGCCTTTTCAATATCTTTTTGTGAGGTTCCATATCCAATAATGGTTGGATAGATTATCAGATATTATTTTTATTTGTTTTAACCATGTTTCAGTATGTATGAACTCTTTTTATGTGTTTTTCCTTTTTCAACTTTTTTTTTATTAAGTAGGCTGAAGATATTTTGCTTGATGATGTTTTAAATAGTTACCTTTATATGTAAACTGATTTTGGATTGTAAGGGTCAACATGACTCTAGAAAAGATTTAGGGTTATTTTTAGTTTGATTCAGATAATGTTGAATTTCTAAGTCCAAAAGTCATGAGTCTATGCTTCCTCCTATGACATTGTTTGACCTTCTAAATTCTCTCTTTGTTTGATGTTTTATATGAGAGTAAAAATGTTTAAACGAATAAAGAAAGCAAGGGTTATGTGTATGAAGGGCAAACTGGATTTTCTGATGAGGAGGGATATGACAACTGGAAAAGGGGGGCGAAGTGCAGACGATAAGATCAAACGTAGCTTATTTGATGACACTGAGGGTATGTGTAGTTTGAACTCAAAATGCAACCTTAGATTATTGTCATTGTACAAAGTTCCACTGTGATCAATTGTAATCTATCTACAACAATCACACATTGTTGTTTTCTTTTTTATTATTTAATACTTGACACATAATGCAGGGGAAGAAAGGTTAGCAAGAAATAATCGAGGCAGGCCCAGGGGTCTCATTTACTGCAATTGAGGAAGCTTATGGCGTATTTGGTGATGTAGATGAGCTCCTAAGGAAAAGAAAACAAGAGCTAGAAAGGATTAGTAGGTATGATGAAAGTGGTGAATGGAGGGAAAGGAGGCTAGAAGACAAATTTTAAGCAATCATTCTTTCTGAAAAATACATGACTAAATGTGATAACCGTATTCGGGAGATAGATTAAGAAGGCAGGTGATTATGTGACCTCACTATATTTTATTTTATGTTCATATATGTTTTTTCGTATTGATTTACGTAAGTTGTGTTTGTAGATTTCTGAGGAAAGCACTGGTCCACCCCCAACAGATGGAATAAGTATAGATGATGAGAGTAATTGTATTCTTAATCAACTTGGAATGGGTATGGTACCTTTGTTTAGCAAAGAAGGGCATGAGTTGCAGTAGTTAAGGGCGATATTGTTAGATTTTTGGAATTTATGCATGTTCAGAAATTAGATGTAAGTATCGTCTATCACACACTCTAACATCCTTTTTTAGTTAGGTGGAGTGGAGGTATTAATCTGCAGAGGAGAGAATGTCAGTTCCAACCGTGTATCATCCACCAAAAGGTATACAAATTCTATTTTATATGTTTAAAATATACATGTAGTTAGTCAGTGTTCATATAAATCCAGTTCAGGTAAAATTTGTTATCAAGGACCTCTTCATATCAAGTAAACTTGATTAATCCACTATTAATGTTATAAAAAAATTTTCATGCAGCCGGCAGCCCTGTTGGGGAAAACAAAAATGGTGAAGTGTATTAGACTTTTTTATGTTAGAGACTTAGAGGCCAAGGAAACAAGAGGAAGTGGATTCATTTATTTGAAGGTGCTAGAGTTGTTATAGTTTGTGTTGCTATTAGCGAGTAAGATTAATTAAACCAATATGTACTTGATAATATTTACATCAACGTTTATCTATTGTGTTCATGGTTGCAAGTCATATATATGGCAAAATGTGTGGGTCTATCTGCAGACATGAAGGTATAAAAGGCTTCTGTTGGTTGTGTAGGTAGACATTTTTTTGCAGGTTTATTAATATATACATAGCTTTATTGCCAATGTTGTTACTGATTTTTCCCTTTGCCTTTAGATTTAGTCTATAATATTTGCAATAACTCTTTCTATCTACTTTTATTTTAGACGTGGCACGACACGAGAGAGGCTACGGATAATGAAATAGAAGTTTTGTTGATGACGTTGATGCCGAAGTTTTTTAACGAGTTAGGTATTTCGTTAGATTAGCTTATGTAGTTTATTTATACAATTTAACGTAGTTTGTTATGTATTCACAAATGATTGTAATTTGACGGGTTTATTTCCGAATTGGATGTCTACGGGTTTATTTTGGATTTGAATATGTATTGTTTTGGTTTGATTTGAAAATGTTCCATTGGTGTATATAAGGTTGATGTATTTTTTTCCAGCAAATGTATTTTTGGTGTATTTTTTTTCCAGCAAATGTATTTTTGGAAAATATGTATTGAGTAAATGTATTTTTTTTAGCAGTTTATAAGTATTAAAAGACGGGGTTCACTAAGTTTATAAGACGGTGTTAAAAGTATTTGATTTAATAAATATTTTGATATTAAAAGACGGGGTTCACAAAGTTTAAGCCGGTGTTCAAACTGAACACCGTCTAATAATACTTGATTTTAAACCAGTGCAGTTTAAGACGGTGTTGAAAACACCGTCTTAAAACGCATTTCACCCCGTCTAAAGCTCCATTTTGTAGTAGTGTACCAAATTCAAAAACACAACAAAAAGAAAGAATGCCTTACAAAAGAAGTAGATTATATCGTTTTTCTAGTTGCAATTAGGTATCCAACTTGCAACTTTGTGCTGTTGAGAAACCAATGGGGTTATATTGATTACCACTTACCAGAAAGTATGACCGACTTGTTTTAAGACTGCAGGGAGTGGGTGTGGGTTGGGAACTCCCGCCCGGAACACCGTCCCGAGTGTTTGGGTTTGGCGTGGGGGAAGTCACCGGCGTGGGGGGAGAAGATTGACAACGTGGCAATGTTTTATTGGCCCATTATTTTTTTAATTAACAAAAATGTTTTTAATTTTTAAATTAATTTTATTTATTTATTTAAAAGAAAACAAAAACAAAAATAGTAGCACATGTCAACTCATGCCCCAAACTCACGCCCCTCCACTCCCTCCCTTTTTTGGGCTTGAGTTGTGGAGCCCACACTGCCTACGTGGCGACTCATGCCCTCAACCCAAGCCCACACTCCCTGCAGTCTAAGCGATTCTTATTTCTAACTTCTTTTCCTGAACATGATTGAAAGAAAAAAAAAAAAAAAAAAGTTCACGGGTAAACCACAATGTTGGCGTAACATAGCTGTCAAAACCACATAAGGTGAACTACAGGTAGACACAAGATGAGGAGCTTTCAAAGGCACAACTGAGGTGTGCATCTTTGGCCAGGCACAAACCAAGCAAGATTCAATTTTTCTTACTATTTTCAAATTATTTTAACTATGATTAACAATGAACCTTGTATCTTTTCTGTAAATTGTTTTATGTTTGAGCTTTTGGTATCAGTTTGATGATTCTAATTGTTAATTCTATTTGGTTGTTTATTATATTCGTAAAATGGTAGTAATTCTTTTATGTTTTTGTGTGTGCGCATTATTTTAACATTCTTGTGCTTTTTGCGTGCGCTTTTTAGCCTTGTGCCTAGGTGACAGGCGAGGCGTTTGTGTCTTGAGTGCTTTGACTACCAAGAAGGCTAGAATCCAAGACCACGAACACCTCGTATATCAAGTTAAGCATATGTCAAGTTGAGGCCCATGAACCTATAGCGGTAACCGATCTTGTCATCATGATACTCGAAGTGTCTAATTATTTGATTTCACAGCAAATATGAGGCTTTCAAATAGACGAAATTATAAAGAATTCTTTTTTCCTTCATTTTAGGCTGGATAGAGATCATTTTAGGCTGGATACAGATCTAAAAGAACTTCCTCAGCATAAGAATGAAATGTAGCGTTCTTAAACGTATAAATGGGAGCTAGATGGTCGAATGATTTATGAAGTATGAACAACTAGTAATCTATCAAAATAACTAGCATTATGCAGCAAAACCATAAATGGTTCATTTCAGTATCCACAATAATAAATCTAGGATGATGTATAAGATTTAACATATAAAAATTTAATATGATATTACTTGTGTACGATTACTTATCTAATCAAAGGATCAAGAAAATCTTCTCAAAGTCGATTGACAAACACAAGTTGGAACATAATTAGTGACTAACAAAAAGTGACGGTTATGCTAATTAACTCGTGATGGGGGCAAATAAGCAAGCTTAAGTAATAATACTGGTGAGAGGACTTTATAGGCTTAGGTAATATAGTGATTGGCAATAGGCCAACTGTACATTGCGACATCTATTCTTATATATTTATATGCAAAATATATGTGTACGCAGTATATTTGTGTGCAAAAAACTGTGTCTACAATATGTATGTGCGTCTTTATTTCAAAGCCGGTTATTACGCTTTATTAAGTTACACGTTCTGTCTCTAATTTATGAGTCTTACATTTCAACCCCACCCACCATAAAACTATGTACATATATTCATACTGGCTTTATAACAACCAATACTTAATGATTCGTTGAATGTTCTAGCTATGCGTTACAATCTTATAGTCTTTATGTAGTTAAGTTTTGAATTTCTTGACATAAAGCATTGCAACAGTTTCAGCACACATAATTAGCATAAAATTGGCTTTCTTTTTAGAATACTCATAAAAGTAAGCATTTGTGTTTGCTTTATTAAAAAAAAAGGCTCTATACATGAGTAACTGAAATGTTCAAATGAATTTGTTATTCATTATCATGATTGGTGCATACTATTATGCATAATGAATTTTAGGTATTTAAGTAAGCACGTGAAAACATTGGGACAGCAGAAATGTTTAGGGGTTGAGTATTTCTAGTGATGGTGCTTTAATGTGTAGATTTGTGCTCACACCTCTTGTTTTTTTTTTTTTGGCTTTTGGCAGGGATGGAGTTCTTTGCATCGCTTGGATGATTTTTGAAACCCTTTGGCATTTGGGTGATCGAGATAGCGGATGTGGTGGTAATTTGGCAGGTTGCAGTGAGATCGGGAAAAAATTTGGTGATCCGCTATATGAGCTAGCGGATGTGGTGTTGACTGATTTAAATTTCATACGCCACATAGAGGGGAGGTAGCGTTAACACCACATCTGCTATCTTAGTAATATAAGAATTAGTGATTGAAAACTCAAAACTTTTCCATCCTTTACTTATTTTTCATGTTCAATCATGTGTCACATACATCTATGCAAATAAAGCATGAATTCACCATTATTGTTTGAATGTTTTCTGATGTCATTTTCGTAAATCAAAAAACATTGATTTTTGTTTTCAACAATTTTTGATAACTTATTTTAGCATTTCTATATGATTTATATCTTAAAATTTGCATTTGAGAACTATACACACTTTCAAAAGAAAACATATATTATAATTTAGATTTAGATTAGAAAAGTAAACAAATGACATAACTCTAAACAATACCACTTAACTAGTAACACATCTTATTTTGGATCTCAAACACTATAGTAGTAAACTAGTCAAGATCATAATCTCAAGTTCAACAACCCATAATAGCACAATTGTAAACAAAGTTATCTGACTTTTTCCGACCAATGATGGTCCATTGTGGCGGTCTTTCTTGCGGGACCCATGAATATATCTCAACATGAGCATACTCCCCATGTGCCCAACGACCACTGTAGGTCCCTCTTGGAGGTTGAGGATGAACCTATTCCTTGCTATATCTAACACACTAGCGAGTGCGGAATCCAAGCTAGCATGCAAACCGGGAGTAGAAACAAGCACAAACACAAGACACACAATATTCACCGATTAACACCACTTGTATTAAACGTATGAAAGGTTCCGGTTACAAGCACAATGTTTACAAGTGTTTTGCAAACTCTCTAAGTGTGTGTGTGTGTTTTGACAGAATGCTCTCACACTTTCTGAAGTGTAAGTGTCTAACAAATGAAGCTCTCTGCTGAACTGAACACACTACATGGGTATATATACCCGAACACAGCAGGTCTGTGTCGAAGGATCAGATAGATGATCGAAGGATCATCTATCGACCAGAAACCTGTCGAAGGATCAACATGCACCTCGAAGGATGAGATCTTTCGAGGTCCATCCATCGAAGGTTATCTTTCGAGCTCATCGAAGGATTCGAACAATCCTTCGATGACACAGCCTTCGACCCAGCCATCTTTCAAACATTTTCTAACTGTTTGACCGAGTCAAACCGGAGGATGGTTGACTGGTCAAACTTACAGGACTAACGAAGACATCGTTTTACATCGTTACAAAATACAGACAAAGTACAGACACAAGTGCACCAACAAACTCCCCCTTGGCTGTAGCTTTGTCTTTATCACTTTGTCTCGAACTTTATAACTTGATCTTTGTCTCGATCTTTGTGTCTTCAACTTTGACGTCCTTTCAAGTCTTCAATGTCGGAGGATCTTTAAAGTCTTCACGTCTTGAAAGCAGAAAGTGTACCAACAAACTCCCCGTTTCATGTAGGAAGTGTGTTGACAAACTCCCCCTTAACATAAGCTCCCCCTTGAGTTATGCTCGTGAAATACTTGTTCGTTATGAATTGAGATCCTTGTGGTATTGATGATGGTCAGCGGCAACTCGATCATCTTCATCACTTGAGTGCCTTCACGCCGTGTCTTCATTCCGAAGCTTTGTCATCGACCATGTTCTCCTTGCCTTTAGAATCTGCACATGCAAGAAATCTAAACGCGTAATGAGAACAACTGCTTGGAATATAGTAAGCAAACAACAACACACATGTGACCATTGTTCAATCAAACACCGTCCGACAGTTTGAAAGTTTAATAAAATTTATCAATTTCAATTTTTAACTTTCAAAAACTTGCAAATTTCAACCGTTTATGAAGATTTAGTCATTTTCGGTTTTCGTTCAGGTTTCAGGTAACGAAGACTTGAGCTCCAACATCGTACGATCGAAAATAAAACAGAAATAAAATCTTTTTGGCTTTTTGAAAAGTTTATGCTAAAACACACTTAAAATCTTTTTGGTATTTTTGAATATTTCAAAAGTAAAGACTGAAAGCAGTAAATAAATATATACAGACATTCTTTTTGTGAGTTTCGAGGGTAAGAGAATCATATCAGTGTACGGTCATGTCAAAACGCTCTAGTTGTTCTATTAGTTAACATTAAGATAAGCATCCTATAACAATTATCGGTATTGTTGTCCACATAAACTCAACTTATCATTTGTAATCATGGCGAGGGGATACTTTAAGGTATGATTTATACTTACCGACCGGTGTTCATCCACATCACGACACATTCCCGTATCAAGGTATGCACGAGGGTTCATCTTACCGGTGAGTATACCGATTATCATCTGTTTGACCGTATATGATGTGAGATTCTCACTTATTTTGATTTGAAAACAAGCCCTATGTGATAGAATCACTTATTGATGAGGAACTTGATTTTCGTATGCATGAGGGCACAGGAGCAAGTCCGTGAACAGGTCAGTACTTTCGTACAGCAGAGAGACGAACTTGACTCCCGGAAAGAATTTGTGATATTTTATCACTTATTTTGAGGGACATGTGATTGTTGATCACTTATTGAGGTCGAATGCAGTATGTACACGTATGTATAGTATCATGGAAGATCTAGACTTGCGTCCCCGTTATTTTTCGGAAAAAGAAACAACCATGATACCCAGATGATAAGCAGCATAAAGACCGAATATCTCAGAACCTCGGCAATCTCTCAAACGAAATTTCGGTACCAAGACCATATGCCAATGAATGGTTCCCACCCAGTCTTCAGTCGATTAAGTTTATATCACCCTGCACACTTTAAAATGATTGTGAGCCTACCGATACATCTTATATAGAGTTGCTTAACATTTTTCATTTTAGGTTTAAAGAGGCTTAGACAGACCACCGATGTACTATCATTTTCTCTTTTGCTCGCCAGGAAACTCATTTTTGTTTTTCTATTGTTTTTGTGCTTTTGAAATTTTTCAATGTTTTTGGATTTTCAAATTTTTGGATTTACTCCCCCTAAAATCAACAAACTAAGCTAAAATTTAAAACACAAAGGTATTTACAAAAATGATTTTCCGATGTTGGTTTTACTCTTGCTTGACCTTAATGCCGTTTACCAGTAATAAATAGTCAAATCTTGATTTGTCAAACGCTTTGGTAAAAAGGTCGGCACGTTGGTCATCGGTGTGGACGTAAGCAACATCGATTAGCCTTTTCTCAAAGCAATCACGTATGAAGTGATACTTAATGTCAATGTGCTTAGTCTTTGAATGCTGCACAGGATTTTTAGTGATCTGTAAGGCAGCAGAATTATCAACGTAAATAGGAGTAGTTAGGAATTCAAAACCGTAGTCGCGCATTTGTTGTTGAATCCACAAGACTTGGGAGCAACAACTTGAGGCAGCAATGTATTCAGCTTCGCATGTTGATGTAGCTACACACGTCTGCTTCTTGCACTGCCATGTGACTAGGCGATTTCCCAAAAACTGACATCCAGCCGTTGTGGATTTGCCGTCGATTTTGCATCCGCCAAAATCAGAATCACTGAATGCGATCAAGTCAAAGTTATTATCCCTAGGGTACCATAGACCGGTGTCAGGGTAACCCTTCAAATAACGAAAAATCCTTTTAACAGCTGCAAGATGTGAGGCCTTCGGGTTGACTTGATATCTGGCAAGCAGGCACGTTGGGTACATTATATCTGGTCTTGATGCTGTGAGGTACATAAGAGATCCGATCATCGCGCGATAGTGTGAGGGGCTAACATCTTGACCCTTCAAATCTGGAGTAATTCCGTGATTTTGTGGCAATGGGGTACCGATGGGCGTTGCATCAGACATCTGGAACCGGCTCAAGATGTCACCATCATATTTAGTCTGATGGATGAATGTCCCAGACTCAGTTTGTTGTACTTGTAGGCCCAAAAAGAAAGTCATTTCCCCCATAGCACTCATCTCGAATTTATCTTGCATAATGCGCTCGAAATTCCTACACAAAACATCGTTAGTAGAACCAAATATAATATCATCAACGTATACCTGAACCAGTAGAAGATCTCCATCTTGTTCTTTGATGAAAAGAGTACAGTCGATAAGACCTCTGCGAAATCCATTTTCCAGCAGATAATTAGATAAGGTTGCGTACCAAGCTCGCGGTGCTTGATGAAGACCATAGAGAGCTTTGTTGAGCAACCAAACCCGATCGGGATGGATAGGATCTTCAAAACCTGGAGGCTGTTCGACGTATACCTCTTCTTCCACCACACCATGTAAGAATGCACTTTTCACGTCCATCTGGTATACCTTGAAACCTTTGAATGAGGCATAGGCCAGAAAGATCCGAATTGCTTCTAGACGTGCAACAGGTGCATACACTTCGTTGTAGTCGATCCCTTCTATCTGACGAAAACCTTGAACGACTAGCCTTGCTTTGTTGCGAATAACGATTCCACGGTCATCCTTTTTGCATTTAAACACCCAACGGGTACCAATCTTCTTGTAACCAGCAGGTTTCTCTACGAGTTTCCAGACACCAAGCTTCTGGAATTGTTGCAGTTCTTCCTGCATTGCTTCAACCCAAGAGCTATCTTTCAAAGCTTCTTTCCAAGTTCTTGGCTCTTCCTGCGAGACATAACACGCGAAAGACCAATCATTTTGTTGACCAGATTCTCTAATCGCCGCATACAAGCCTGCATTGTTGTTGTTTCGCAACATGTTTCTTGTTTGAACGCCACTTTGCACATTTCCGATGATGTTTTGTTGAGGATGGGTATTATGAATCCTTGTCTCTGGATTATCTTGAACTGAAATGTTTGTACCCAGATTGTTGAGATTGAGATCAACAATCAATTCAATGCCCGGAATTGACGAAGAGGATGATGCAGTAGCTTCAGCTGTTCCAGGGACGCCCACTGGAGGTGTACCCTCTGAAGTACCATGAACTGCTGTTATTGGGGCTTCTTGATCTGCATCGAGAAATTCATCATCCTCTGAAGATTCGTTCAATTCGGTAGCATCGTGAAAATCCTCATTGTCGAGAACATTGTTGTTCACTGAAGATGGTTCTTGATTGACAATAATGGGACGAACCAACAGTGAATCTGTTGCATTGTCACTCTCGAAAAACATCCTTGCCGCAGCATTTTCTTCAACTGCTTCAACATTGATCGAATTGAAAAAGTCATCGTACTCAAACATCCAAGGCTGACCAGGATTTTTGACTGGTAAAGTGTGCCTTTGTACTCTGACTTCAGACCATTCCTCGACCCTTTTAGTCTCTAGATTCCAGACTCTTAAGTTTGGGGTGGAATACCCAAGAAAGTATCCCTCAATGGCTCTTGCCCCAAACTTTCCATTAGGATCGATTATAGTGCATGGAGCTCCAAACGGTTCAAGGTAAGACAAATCTGGTTTCCGTTTGTTAATAAGCTCAAAGCAGGTCTTGTTGTGCCTTTTGACTGTAAGGACTCGGTTCAACGTGTAACATGCAGAGGACACAGCTTCAGTCCAAAATGGAATGGGCAACTGTGATTCTACCAACATAGTCCTAGCAGTCTCGATCAATGTGCGGTTCTTACGTTCAGCGACGCCATTTTGCTGAGGAGTATAAGCTGCACTAAATTCGTGAAGAATACCTTTTGTGGTGCAAAACTCCGCCATGGCATGATTTTTGAATTCAGTACCATTGTCGCTACGTATCCGCCTAACCTTCAACTTATATAGATTCTCAATCTGAAAGATCAAGTTTTTGATAATACCGAAGGTTTCACTCTTATGTGCCATGAACGCCACCCAAGAAAATCTTGAATAATCATCAGTTATCACGAGGCAATATTGATGATTCCTGATGCTTTTGTGCTTGACAGGACCGAACAAATCCATGTGCAAACGTTCAAGAGGAACTGCCACCGTGTTGACTTTCTTTGTAGGGTGTCGCTTCTTCGTTTGTTTTCCTTTCTGGCACGAGACACAGACGTCTTGAAGATGAAAGTTTTTAAGAGGAACACCATTCACTAATTCATTTGACACCAAATGATTCATTTTGCGTAAGTGAATGTGACCCATTCGTCTGTGCCAAGAGATTGTGTCTTTTTCTGTGGCTTTGGAAACGAAACATGTTGCTTGTGCAGACGTTGTGATAGCTTGGCTCATATCAAGGACATACAGATCATTTATCCTTGGAGCTGACAAGAGAATCCATTCTTTTGGAATTTTGAAGCCGGGTTTCAGCACATAACATCCATTTGCATCAAAGTGTACTGAGAACTGCTTATCACAAATTTGAGAAACACTAAGAAGATTGTGATCAAGTTGTTGTACGAAGTTGATCTTGTCAAAACTAACAACCCCGTTGGAAATCATTCCTTCACCCGTAATATGTCCGCCCTTATCTCCAGCAAAAGCAACATAACCTCCTCTAATAGATTTGACGTCGTAGAGAAGCTTCATGTCGCCTGTCATGTGCCTGGATGCCCCACTATCAACAATCCAATGACTACTGATAGTTCCTCCTGGAACACCCTGCACATGAACTCACACAATTAGTTGGAGATGGGGACCCAAGCCATTGTGGTCTTGGGTCTTCCATTTTCATCAATAACAATAACTTCTATTCTTTGATGATTTGAAAATTGTGATGGTCCCCCTGAATTTTTAACCGTTTTTGGTTTCCAGGTCTGTTTTGTTATACCAGTGTTATTCTTTAAAATCTTAACTTCATGGTTGTCTGAAGTTTTTAAATTTTTTGGTTTGACAGAAACAGATGGTTTGTTAACCACATCGGTTTTAATTGCCCTTTCAATTTTCTTGACCTGTTGGCGTTTCTGTTTCTTTTCCCTTTCTTTTACAAGGCGGGGATCTTGTTTTACAGAAACAGATCGTTTGCGGTCAGTTTTGTCACGGGGATCATCTTCTTTGGCTTTTAATTTATGAAGATACGGGCAATTTCGAATGATATGCCCAATTGTACCACATTCAAAACATGATCTTCGTTCTACAAACCCCGAAGTCTCATGTGATCGTCTTGCCGATGATGAACTTTGTGATCCCGAGGTACTAGGTTTTGAACTATTTGGTTCATTCCTTTTCATTACAGTTGCTTTCTTGACAAAATCTAAGTTTGATTGATTTTCAAATGTAGCAATTTTGTCAGTTCCCTTAGATTTCACAAAGTTCACATTCTTCTTCTTCTTCTTCTGATTCGGCTTCTTTTGAGTTGGAGTCGGTGCCTTTCCTTTGGGTTTGGTATGATTTTGCTGTTTTGGCACTGTTGGTAATTTCTGATTTCCAAATTGTTTTCGAACTTCGGCCTTTGGGATAGGAGGGCATTGTGTTACAGTAACATGTGATCCTGTCTTTCCCAAAAACTTACTTGTTGAATTTTCAAAGACTTTACTGATTAATGATTGATTAACATTCTTAATAGGAAAATCTTTGTCTGAATAAACTTTATCATCACCAACCAGAGTGTACAGCAAATCCACACTCTCCGACTCTTTTGCAGATGTGGACTCGGTTGGAACAGTCTTAGCAGGTTTTGCGGGAGGATCACATAGAATATGATTCTCAAGAGGTATGTCCTCTTCTTTGACTACCGCATCAGACTTTTCCGAATCAGTATCATCAGATTCATCATCAGAAGAATCAGTATCCTCAATCACAACTGGAGGAGTCTGATTCGGTTCAGCAGTTACAAAAGTATCTGCTGACACATCCGAATCTGATGATACTTCTTTCTTGTATCCGAGTCCTGTTGCAAATTCATTAACATCCAAAGGAACAGATGGCTCAAAGTGAGTCCTATACTCTTCATCAGGCAGGGCATCAAAATTGTTTCTCACGGGTGGTGGACATTTTTTGTAACCTATGCATGTGACATCCCGTTTCTCTTTCTGAACGTCAATGATGTGATCCAACACATAGCTAGAGCTCAAATAACTGTCTAACTTGAGTCGGATCGCCTCACTTTCTGTTTTAACACAAGCCATTTCTTTTTGCATTACCTCAAGACGAGTTATATACAGATTAATGTCAGTTTGTTTTCTGGAAACCATTTTTGTCAGCTCTGTTTTATCTTTCTTTAACGTTTCAATCATTGACTTATAATCCTTTTCATGGTTTTCATAAAACATGTTGGCTTCTGTGCACTTAGAAAGATCCACGGTTAATTTTTGATTGTGGATAAATGTCACATCATACTTCTCCTGCAAAGCCTCGTGTTTGCTTTGCAATTCACACCACTTATCATTCAATGAAACATGTTTGTCTTGCAAGTCAAACAAACTAGCTTGTACAGCATCATGTTTGCCTTGCAATTCAGACATGTTTGCTTCTAAATCAGCACATTTAACAGTTAAACTATCACAATTATCACAGCTAACAGAAGTGGGTTCATCGACACATACCTGACTTGATGAACTGTCGACATTAGCCATAAAGGCTGAATGGAGAGAAGACGAAGAATAAGCAGCTTGATCCACCAAAATAGATCTTCTCTGAGTTTCTGCTGCAGCTTCTCCCAATAGCTCATCAATATTTGCATCGACTGACGCACTCGATGTCTCATCCACCTGATCATTGCCTGAAGTGGAGGATTCTTCATCTGAGCTTCCACTATAACCAGAAGAGTCTTCATCCTCAGAAGAGTCACCACCATTGGCGGAAGATTCTCCACCACTGGCGTGATTTAAATCCTTGACGATTTCAGCAAAACAAGCTGTTCCATCTGGAGCATCATTTCCCAACTGGATTGACCAATCACAGCCTTCATCTACTTGAACCACAAGTGCCTGGTTGGCATTTGATGGTCCTGCTTGAGTCTGGTTGTTGACAGGCACCAACGTATGAACATTGTTTCTGTTCTGGTTCTGTTGGTTGCCTTGACCTCTAAAAGGATTCTGGTTTCCATGTTGAGATGGCCTCGTACATTCACGCTTGAAATGACCACGTTCACCACAATTGAAGCATCTAACAGCCTGTTTATCAAACCCATACTTGGTGTCTTTCTTGCTTTCCAAGCTGGTTCTGCCAGTTCTTTCCATGAAATCCTTTGCTCGTCTAACAGCACTGGCAAAGGCCCATTTGATGTCCATCATCTCCATCTCCTCTTTATCGATCTGCTGATAGTCTTCTTAAGTCAGATTAATGTTGCCAATCTGACCTTCCACTAATCCACAGTATGCGCTCACCAAAGTGTTTAGCAGCTCCATGTGTTCCTTTGCTACTTCCACACTGACTTTAGAAAAGCTTGAGGTGTCGAGCCGTACTGTATTTGGCTTTGATTGTTGACCAGCAGATGAGGTACTTCCATAACAAGCTTGCTGTTGAGGAGGAAGAGGATTCCCATACATGTCTGTCACTCTGATAGGTCGTTGGCCTTGCTGTTGTGGTACTGATTGAGGGACTGGTTCAAGCGGAACTCCATACATGTCTGTTGTTGGAGGAGGAAGGCCATACAAGCTAGTGCTAGATACAAATGCTGTTTGAATTGGAGCGTGTGAAGAAGGTTTTGTAGAAGTGCCAGAAGTTCCATAATACATTTCAGGATTTTGTGGCACTGGAACTCTTTTTGCCTTGAGAGTTTCTTCCTGATTCTTGTTTTCCAGGAGTTGAGCAAAGTCATTGAAGTTTGTTGTATCCAAAGTGCCATTGTACTTCATGATTTCTAAGAAATTATTCCATTGAGGTGGCAGTGCATCTGCAAACTTCTTCACTATCACTGCTGAAGTTGTTACAACCCCAATATTTCCCAATTCAGTCAGCAAATGATTGAATCGACTTGTCAAATCTCCTAAAGATTCATTCTCCATACAAGTAAAACCATCAAACTCTTTCTTTAGCAGGTCTTTTCTCAATTGACGTGTCGCTTCATTTCCTACGCCCCTTATCTTCAATGCGTCCCACAACTTCTTCGTTGTCTTGTGACTGACAAATTGATGATAAATATCTTTACTTAACGCCTGAGTAAGAATGGCATATGCCTTCTTTTCCAAATCATAGACCTTCTTCTGATCTTCCGTAAGATCTGCAAACGTAGCAGCAGATGAAGCGGCAAGCTCTATTGTTTGATCAAAATCTGTGATGAAACGCAACCACAATTCTGTATTTTGACCAAGGACATATGTATGAAATCTATCAAACCATCCCGGATATTCACTTAAGTGCATCAACTTTGGAGGCCTATTCAAACTTCCCGTTTCACTCTCGCTTAACAAAATGCTTTGAACACTTGGAGTTTGATTTGATACGAATGCCCATTGACCGGTAGATATAGCATTAGCTTGCGAAGATACAGGTACGGGAGATTCGGCCCATGCAGGAGATGCAGGTAAGGGAACACCCCAGGCCGAATTCATTTTTGATCAAGAAAAATAATACCTGAAAAATTACAACTTGTTAAACATAAACAGACTATGGATCGAAAGATGAACACTTGATCGAAGGATCACAGTTGTTCGAAGGATCAACAGTAACCGAAAGATCACTGTTGAGTTTCGAACACTTGTTTTCGAAAGACTCCCCAATCGAAGGATCCTGGTCTTTCGAATAAGAGTAGTAAAACGAAAGATGTATCTTTCTAAAGTATTCCTTGGTTCGAAGGATGAAGATCTATCGAACCTCCACTGATCGAAAGATGGTCTTTCGAAATGATTCCTTGGTTCGAAGAATGAAGATCTATCGAACCTCCACTGATCGAAAGATGGTCTTTCGAAATGATTCCTTGGTTCGAAGGATGATGATCTATCGAACCTCCACTGATCGAAAGATGATCTTTCGACTTCGAAGGATATCTTTCGAACTGCTCTGACACAGTTGACAAAGAGTGACAGGTTGGTGAAAAAGGTGATGGGTTGGTGAGATCTTTCACAGAAAGTATGGTTCAGACCATCATTTTCTGCAAAAGCAGATTTGAACACATAAAATATTACCCAAAAATCGAAGGTTCGAACCCAGAAACCGGTCACCGGAGAAGCCGGAATTATGGCCGGAAATCACCGAATACCTTAAAAACAGTTTTTTTTTAAGTTACCCAACCCTTCCTTTAACACATGCAATAAGTTTAGACCACGTTTAAACGTCTGAAAATGCGAGAAAACACAGAAAACAGCAGCAAAACCAGGAGAGTTTTTGTCCAAAAACACTCCAAAGCTTGTAAAAACCCGGTTTTTAACAAGGAAAAGAGCCACGGCTCTGATACCACTTGTAGGTCCCTCTCGGAGGTTGAGGATGAACCTATTCCTTGCTATATCTAACACACTAGCGAGTGCGGAATCCAAGCTAGCATGCAAACCGGGAGTAGAAACAAGCACAAACACAAGACACACAATATTCACCGATTAACACCACTTGTATTAAACGTATGAAAGGTTCCGGTTACAAGCACAATGTTTACAAGTGTTTTGCAAACTCTCTAAGTGTGTGTGTGTGTTTTGACAGAATGCTCTCACACTTTCTGAAGTGTAAGTGTCTAACAAATGAAGCTCTCTGCTGAACTGAACACACTACATGGGTATATATACCCGAACACAGCAGGTCTGTGTCGAAGGATCAGATAGATGATCGAAGGATCATCTATCGACCAGAAACCTGTCGAAGGATCAACATGCACCTCGAAGGATGAGATCTTTCGAGGTCCATCCATCGAAGGTTATCTTTCGAGCTCATCGAAGGATTCGAACAATCCTTCGATGACACAGCCTTCGACCCAGCCATCTTTCAAACATTTTCTAACTGTTTGACCGAGTCAAACCGGAGGATGGTTGACTGGTCAAACTTACAGGACTAACGAAGACATCGTTTTACATCGTTACAAAATACAGACAAAGTACAGACACAAGTGCACCAACAACCACCAACTATTATCACCCGATCCCCACACCCTCTAAACGCAATCCCCCACCCACACATATTATCAGCACTTTCAGGCAACCTGCCTATACTCTCCCACACCTTAACATTCTTGTCATACTTCTTCACCTCCATCACCTCACAATCAGCAGCATACAACTCATTATCAACCACCGCTAGCAGCGGTGGTGCCATCGAACCACCACCTCCACCCGTCCACATGTCGGGAATCGCTCTCCACGTCTTAGCCACCGGATCATACTCTTCGCCACATGACAACGGCTTCATGTCCTCCCCACCACACCCGCCAATCACATAAAACTTATCGTCCTTAAACACACCCGAACTCATTTTTCTCGGCTTAAGCAGGCTGGGAAGTGTCTCCCATGCTCAAGACTCGCTGTCGTAACTCTCAACTGTGTCCACGATCTTTCCGTTTGCATTAACGCCTGCTGCAAATATCGCGATTGTTCCAAGGCTTGCAAACCCAAATAAGCATCTTGGTTTGTTCATTGTTGGCCCCTCTGACCATGAGTTTGTTAGCAGGCTGTATTTGTACACAGCCTGACCTGAAACATGTTTGCCTAGAACCAAAAGGTCTGTCCCAACCCCCATGGACTCTTTATCCTAATACGCGAAGCATGTATCGCCGCAGTTTATCAGAGGTAGATGCATCCATTTCTTGCCTATTGGATCGAAAGCCTCCCATTTCAACATGTGACAAGAAAAGTAAACCCAGTGTTCTACTACTTTATTCTTGCTTCTTTCTTTGTAGATCTCACCACTCCTGATGAGATCATGAAAGCTTTTGTTCAGTGATGCAACAGAAGCATAGCTATACCATGGGCAACGGGTGAGAAATCTTGATCGAATTCTCCCTACCAATGGCTTGGATCAGCGAGTTCTTCTTTGATGGCTCATGTGAGATCAAACAAAGGTCCAGATCATCGATATATGCTAATGTGAGTTCAAAATCATCTTCCATTGGCATCTTTTCTAGTTGAGATGCCAGTGTCTCTATCTCATCATCGTTTATATGATGAAAACTGCTTGATTCTTGATTATGTTTCTCCGACATGTTTTCTTGAATTTTTTGGCACAAAATCTCGTTGCTTCTTTCTTTTGCTCACCTGCAAGATTACAACTGAAAGCTAGTTAACATATATATTATCATAATCACTAAAAAACAAAGGTAACTAGTAAATAATGTATAATTAATTAGTTATCATATGAAGAAAGCATAATAA
This sequence comes from Helianthus tuberosus, assembly GCA_030545235.1. Taxonomy (NCBI): domain Eukaryota; kingdom Viridiplantae; phylum Streptophyta; class Magnoliopsida; order Asterales; family Asteraceae; genus Helianthus; species Helianthus tuberosus. The sequence goes on along the minus strand of CM060404.1, from coordinate 50,408,865 downwards.
TTAAGAATCTATCAGCAAATTCGATTTTCTTTTTACTGCTCTTTTCCTATTTTAAATTTCTTTTTTTTTTTTAATTGAAGCAAGGCCCGGTAACACCAATTTACAAAAAAAAAAATATTTACAAGAAAAGACATAAAATGAAAGAATATAATTACATAAGTACACAATAAACGAACAACATAAAAAAAGTTAGACCATGGGGTATGGTTTGGATAGTCCCCAAAGGGACCATCTGTCACGTAGGCGCCAACTCAGCAATGGTAGAGGACCATCCACTTGGGGACTACCCAAGGGTGTGGAAGACTACCCAACCCATAATATAATATTAATATATTAATAAAGAGGAGAGAGAGAAGTCAGATGGGGGGCCCACAATTTTTGCTCGTCTCCAACGTCTTGGAGGAGCCGTGAGAGACGCGACGACCCACCGGGGGGGGGGGGGGCGGTGTGCGACGCCGGGGACGGAGCGGGACGGGTTGGGGACGGACCCCATACCCTTTGGTCTTATGATGGTTGATGTAACACAGATATATCTATAAATAGAATTATACAATCAGATATCCTAAATGCAAGATCAATCAAATAGTAGGACACACACCTATACGATATATACTTGAATATTTTAGGAATTTGGAAAATGCAACTTACCAATTCGATAGGACAAAACATAAAATTTTACCCAAAGTATGCTATTACCCTTTGCAACTTCTCTTCTTTGCGTTTTCTTCCTGAAATTTACACATCGGATGGGAATTTAGAGTATTAGTCGGCGAGAAGAGAGCATTATAAAGAACAATGATGAGGATTTGAGTTGTAGTATTTTACTATAAAACTCCTCTTATGGATAACTTTGATTATTCATCAACTAGTTACGACTTATATACACAAAAAAAAGCTAAAAAGAAAGAAAGTGCGGTGTGGGTATCTTTAGAGGTGGCATGAGAGGCATGATACTGACCTGGCCCACTTACACGAGATACGCCACTTGTTTTGAAAAGGTGATTCGCAATAGGCCAATTGTACATTGCCACGTCTATTGTTGTATATTTATACGCATTATATCTGTGTGCGAAAAACCGTGTCTACAATATCTATATGCTTCTGTATTTAAAAGTCGGTTTTTATGCTTTATTAAGTTTCACTTTGTGACTCTAAGTCATGAGTTTCTTACGTTTCAACCCCCACCCCACCTTTTGTACATAGTACATATATTTGGATTGGCTTTCTAGTAACCAATATTTAATGATTACGTTTTATGTTCTAACTTTATGTTACAATTTTATAGTCTTTATGTAACTGAATTTAAAGTTTTACAAGGGGTAATGAATCTCTTGATATAAAGCATTACAACAACTTTTAAGCGGATGTTATATAAAGAAAAAAAGAGTGAGAGAGAGGGCGAAGGGATCACAAGAAATAAAGAATGTCTAAAAAATATTTGAGAACTTAAGGAAACCACTATTAACCAAGAATTTCTTTATTTTATTTTTCAATTATTTTAAATGTTATTGATCTTTTACAACAAAAAAAATAACACTATATGTAGTTTGCGAGAGATATATATACCTCGTTTGAGATACTGATATGTAACGTCGTGAGACACGTATAATATTTTTTTACGATACTAGTATTTTAGATAAAGAAATGAAAAAAATAAAATAAAGAATTGATTAGTTGATAGTGATTTTCAAGTTTTTAGTGGAAATATGAACAAATATTAGCTAGAGAACGTACACATGTGTAAGTCATGATATATTATATTACTTACACATAACCTATATATGTATATAAAAGGTTAAATTAAAAAGACGTGAACAAATTAGTTTGATGGATTACATGAATATAACAACCCAAAATATTCAAAAAAAAAAACAAAAAAAAAACTACTGATAAAAAAACCAATTCAAGAAAGTTCTTCTTGTATATATTTTTTTATTAAGTTTACTCTAATACTTAAATATGTAACAATTGTATTTTTAATAACAATTTTTATATAATATTCAACATAATTTACTATTTTAATAAATTATATGGTCCCGAAGTTTTGAAAGTAACGGAATTGTTGTTGCAAGGAGGGAAAGGTAGGTGTGATAAGGAATCTATATCAAGTTAACCCAAAGTTTAATACAAATATAATAGTTATTGGTTTGTGTAACACCCCGAAAACGGGTTTGGTAATTAAACCCCGTTAATACAAAAGAGCGGGTAAAATACCGTTAGTGGTGAAACTAACCCGGTAAATATTAGGATTTAAATAAATAAACCTAATATTTAATAAAACGTGAATAAATGTTTTAAAGTAAATAAAGTTTATAAGAAGTCTGAATTAACGGGACTTAAAATAAACTGAGTTATAGATTCCCCGAACCCACTAATTTAACTAGGAATGTTTAACCTAGTTAATAAATGGGAATATTGTTAGAAATAAGTAAGTTGTGGCCTACTTAATAACGAACCAAACACGAGGGGTTAAAATGGGATAACTTAACAAAGTTATTTAATAAAAGAAAAATCAAAACAAAACACACACTTCAAGTGTGTGTTCTGGATCGACATCAGGGAGCTCCCCATGGAGCCAAACCCTAACCTTCAACAAATCCATCAAATTGAAGGATCAAATGAAGCCCAAATTCACAACCGAGCATGAATTAACGATCACCCGAACAAGAGGATCGTAAGGTATGTAAAATCTTGATGATTCGTGAAGTTGTGAAATTTGGATAATCATCCTAGTCATGAATTAGGCATGGATTAGAGAAGCTATGGCTAGATTAGTGATGTATATTTGCTTAGGAACGAAACCCTAAGTGAAAATCATACATAACATGCTATGAATTGAAGGATTTGATGAATTAACACACTTAGATAAGTGGGTTTTAATGTTATGATGAAATTTATGATATAACTATGCTTAGAATCATCATGCATGTTAAGTAATCAGGAAATACTTAAACAAATTGCTAGTATGAGTATTTGATCATAAGTGATGGTAGTTAAATTTTGATGTTAATCTTGGTAAAAATGACTAGTTATGAACTAGTTAGCAAATGTGTAGAATTATGCCCATTAGGTGTTTGTTAAAATGCCTAAATGAGAAATAAAGTGTTGAAATTCAAGTGAAACGCGTAATTGGCAAGCTTGACTAATTACATGAGGCATGGGATAAAACGGGTTCTAATCATAATGTTGATTTGCCTTAATCGTGCATATTATATGATTAAAGGTAGTTGACTTTAGAAAGTCAAACTAACTAGTGATGAAGTCGAATAGTAGTTTCGACAAAGAAAATAAGTAAGGTGGAATAGTCGTGATTGTTAATGACTAATCTAACCACCTTGTATATGTTGACAATAGTTTGACGCTTAACGAGCTAGGCGAAGGCTTGGGGAAGGAAGCGGGTCAAGCGAATAAAGAATGAAGGAAAAAGCATAATTCGGATGCAAGGTAAGTATAGCTTACACTAGTCTTATATTTTAGAATATTCTCTTATCGTATTAGTTACGAATAAGATAAATACATAATTGAGGTATGATGTTCCGACGTGTAAACGTACGGAACAAGATAGTCGAGCATGACAAGAAACCATGTTGATGGTTTAAAAGGAGTTAAATCGGTAATTCGATCATTTTATGACAAATGGAAAATGAACTTTCTAATGGTTACCTTATAGGGTAAACCAAAACAAACAATAAGGGTAAAACGGTAACTTGGTCATGCATCGACCATAACTATTGGTTTTAAAAGACACTTATGAAGTAAGCCTTAATAGGCCGAAAAGTGTTAAGAAATGAATTATAAGTAAAACGACCGCACGACGTAAATCGGAGCGAGTCAAATAGTCGAGATGAAAACACATGTCATCTCGCCAATATAATCGGTCATTTAGACCAAACGGGTCAAAGGGTGAAGATACCACCTTTTGATAATAGCGACTAATGATTCTTGTCGAGTTATATGATTTCAGGAATAAAAGTAGAAATGATATTTGCATTGCTATTATTTAGCGAATATTATAGCAAGGCATTAAAACAGGTCAATACATTGACCCGAGCCAGGTATGTGTAATAGAGTAATTAATCATTTAGAACATAAGGTTCAATGAGTATTAAATGAAGTCTTAGATAGACAATGGGTTACTTAAATGGGTAAACCGAATGTTTTAAAAGAGGGTCGTGGCGTTTCGAAAAGCATAATGACTTTTCGAACAAGATCATAACTCAAAAGAAGAATTATGGGTCAAACATGCTCTCAAAAGACCTTGTCGTAATTGAAAGACTAAAAAGGACCAAAACGCCCTTGTTAGCTAATTCGAACAAACAACCATTAAAGGTTGTTTGGAAATGAGTTTTGTGATTAGATAAATACTTAGAATAAGTATAGAAGTTGAAAGAGGTATTATATTAGTCAAATGGCACTATTTGAGTTTTTGCCGTAAAATAATGACTCGAGAGGTGAAATTTGGTTGTTATGGATCACCACATTAAACCCACCATAAATACAGTTGTGGTGGGAGATTATAGGATAAGAAATGTGGTGATGGAATGCTAGAAGCAATCGAAAGAAATTTTAGGCTTGAAAGTGCTTGAATGCCCTTAACGGGTCAAAATAGAAGTATTAGCGAAACGGGTTAAGAATGTGTAATAACCCGTGATTTGAACCTTGTGCAATAGGAAATAATCATAATAATATGTTTACAAAAGAAACAAGGGCCACAAACAAGTTTGTTAGATGAAATCACGAACGGGTCAAAATTTGGTAAAAAGGGTAATAAGCCGAAGACTTAAAAGTCTTAAATTTTGTTAATCCGGATGTTGGATTCTAACTCCATATGATGGGGGATCAAATCACAAACACGTAGGAAGAAACGGTAGCTCAAACGGACAAGCGGATTGAAAGATACGAAAGTTTTCGTGTCAATAAACGGCAAAATGGAAAGATTGAGTGCAGGGACCACCGTAACTTACGGTGCCACCGTAAGTTACGGTGGAGCTGAAACTGTTACGGTGATTACCCCCTGATTTACGGTGGGAGTATTTTAATACAGGGGCTACCGTAAATTACGGTGTCCACCGTAATTTACGGTGGACCCTGCACAAAAATATATTTTTAATTAGTTTTGTTTCCCGGACTCGTTTAGATACGTTTTAAACCCCGTATGACTAAAGCATTCTATGTTTATGAAATGTAGGTACTCTTTGGATGCCGGAAGACGATCAAGCTCAACGAGGAACCGAACACGATAAAGATACATGCTTCCGCACATTGCATCGTCATAAATTTTAAACGACGAATTTGATCACGTTATGTCGAATAACTTTTGATTTGCGAAAAGTTTTAATAAATCCATATTTTTATAGTATGTATAGTCTTAACTACACATCTAATTGTTGGTATTTACATGTAAAACTGTTAAATAGAAACTAGGGTGTTACAAGTTGGTATCAGAGCGCTGGTTTAAGAGATTCAAGTATGGTGGGAAAACTATGCTTGGACTTAAACCTTATGTTCTTAATAAAGATGGGTGTTCGGTTCGAGGCTTGATCGCAAATCCGGTAAGTACATGTATGTGAATGATTAGCATGTTAAGGTGTTGTAAACAACACATAGAGTTATCGTGTTATACACGTTACTCCAATTAAATGATTGACTTAGTTAACGAAATTTCGTGCTTTGACACGTATAGTAGAAAAAGCCTTGTATTATAATACAGGCGATTATTGAAGTTGACATTACTAACTTTTGTGAATGTCTTGATTGAAGGACACTTGCATTTAAAGATGAAAAGAGTTGAACAAATTAAGGATATGATAGAGGAACGGTCCGAAGTATGACAAGAGGAGCATGCTCACCAAGGACTAAATCGTGTAACGACCGCGAACAAGGTTAATGGCAAGGAACGCCCGTCGGGGCAAGCGTTACCAGGTGCACGCTTTTAAATATAATCGCATAAATAGCAATATGCAATAAACAAGTAGAGAATGATTGTTGCATAGGTAATTTAGAAACTTGGAAAACCTGAATAGAAATACATATCCAGGATATTATTTCCAAGAAAACTAAATAGAGGCGTTACTTACATAGGGCGTGATGTGAAAACTATAAAAAGGTCGTGTATGTCATGTGTTAATCGCTTACTCTGGCCAAGTAAGTAGTGGCATATAATACCATGAGTTTCTTATAGCGGACACATTTACATCCGATGTAGTAAGGGCGGGGTGAATGGGACTAACTTAAAAGTACCCAAATGAATCAAATGAGCAAAATATTTGATAATAATGTAAACGCACAGCCGGGTGACGGAAGCGTATTACATTAGGATGATGAGCCCGAGTGAAGGGACAAAGATTAATGTAAAACGATTAAGGTATGCATTGGGAGGGGTGCGCTTACACTCGAACCCGGAGAATGCAAATATGACTCTTAACGGGCCGATTTTGTAAAACGCCGAACTTGAGAGCAAAGTAGGAATATAAAAGCGAAACGAAGTCATAATGCATACCGTAAGGGTTGCAATAATAACGACTTCGATAAAACACCCGGTTGGTGGGTAAGGATTTAAACACATGCGTAGACCGAGAAACGAGAACTCGGATGGAAAGTTAAAAGACTTGGATTTTGAGTCATGACTAAAAGAAGACGAGATGAAGTAAATAGAAGTTTTGATAAATCATGTTCAACTATTTTAAAGTTGAACGGGTCGAACAAATATTGAAGTTTGACATTCATAAGCGACAAATTTTCACTAGAACAAGTTAAAACGGGTTAGATAAAATGTAACATTGGAAAGAATAATGAGCCCGGTAATGGGACGAGATTGAATACAAATATGGGCGCAAACCGAATAAAGGAAAGCGCGAGATATTAATGAACCCATGTAACGGGTCGGAATTAAATATGAAATGATTGTGGACACGAATCACAGTCGGAGTGAACGAAATTTTGATGCAAAAACAAATGATTCTCGAATATAAAAAGGACGATCTACGGGATCATTATAACCTTCGGGTTATAAACAGTGTAATGGTCTACGGGACTAAACTGACCCATGGGTCATGAATAAAAAGGAAAAGAATCATAAAGGCAACGCCCTAAAGAGGTGAAAGCCTAAAGAAATAGCCTGTGAGGCTAAGTGAAAGAATCTACGGGTTACTTAGACAAGCGAGGGAACCAGTAGAGAATTCCCACATAAAACTAAGACTGTAAAAGAATGAATTACAGACTGTCAATATCCTGATACAGATAATTGACAAAAGATAAAGAGAAGATCCTAAACTAAAACTTTGGTTTTAGTAAGAAATAACGTTTTTTTTTTCAAATATGAATTCTGATAGAAGATTGAATATTAAGCATGAAAGGTTCAAGTCTTGACACTGATAGGCGCAAGACGTTATATTCGAAAAGTGATATTTTCAAAAAATGAAATTTTGATATAAATTAAACATGACGTGACGCGATCACGGTCAGGAAAGCTATGTGGAATAAAACCACATAGTAGCCTGAGAGATGGGTATAAAGTAACTGGGCTAATAAGTCTAGTCAGTGAGACTGGCTAAGGTCAATATTTAAATTAAGAAAATGTTCAACACGCTATTTATATTAAGATTAGCGTGAAATAAACATAGTTGATAAGAGTGTATGACCAAGTGGCCAATCGGCTACTCAGTCAAGCCAAATAATAAAGGTAAGTGAGTACAAAACGGTAGTGATGGTCTATGAGATCATAATAACAAAAAGTATTGATCGCCTATACTGAGCAATCACAAGACAACACAAGCAAAGTGTTGGGAAGTTAGTTCGAGTAAAAGCACGATAAAAGGATAAGCCGAAAGGTATGTGGTAATATGCCTTGTAGAATTTCGTTAATAGCACATTTAGATAGTGCTAAATACATAAGATAAAATAAGGAAATTCATTTTTGCGGCGAGTTCTGTATGAATAAACCAAATAAATAAGTACGTAAAGGAAAGGAAAGGGTCTGTTTGTAAAGGTGAAAGATCTCACTAGAAAGATCCTAATGGGTGAAAATAATGGATTCACAAAGAATCCGAAAGTATAAGGCGATGGATTTCGCTAAGTTAACCAAACAAGTCGAAATAACAAGAAGACGTTATCCTGAATTGCGTTAATTCGTATAAAAGACACATATGTTGAGTAATTAAAAGATGTTACCATATTTGTCTGATGACACTCACAAATGGTCAATGTGTGAGTAATGCTCAGAAGGTTACTCAGTTTATGTACATTGGGTTGAAACTCAATAAATTATGAAAGAAAAAGGTTTCGAGGACAAAACCTCTTTAAGGGGGGTAGACTTGTAACACCCCGAAAACGGGTTTGGTAATTAAACCCCGTTAATACAAAAGAGCGGGTAAAATACCGTTAGTGGTGAAAGTAACCCGGTAAATATTAGGATTTAAATAAATAAACCTAATATTTAATAAAACGTGAATAAATGTTTTAAAGTAAATAAAGTTTATAAGAAGTCTGAATTAACGGGACTTAAAATAAACTGAGTTATAGATTCCCCGAACCCACTAATTTAACTAGGAATGTTTAACCTAGTTAATAAATGGGAATATTGTTAGAAATAAGTAGGTTGTGGCCTACTTAATAACGAACCAAACACGAGTGGTTAAAATGGGATAACTTAACAAAGTTATTTAATAAAAGAAAAATCAAAACAAAACACACACTTCAAGTGTGTGTTCTGGATCAACATCAGGGAGCTCCCCATGGAGCCAAACCCTAACCTTCAACAAATCCATCAAATTGAAGGATCAAATGAAGCCCAAATTCACAACCGAGCATGAATTAACGATCACCCGAACAAGAGGATCGTAAGGTATGTAAAATCTTGATGATTCGTGAAGTTGTGAAATTTGGATAATCATCCTAGTCATGAATTAGGCATGGATTAGAGAAGCTATGGTTAGATTAGTGATGTATATTTGCTTAGGAACGAAACCCTAAGTGAAAATCATACATAACATGCTATGAATTGAAGGATTTGATGAATTAACACACTTAGATAAGTGGGTTTTAATGTTATGATGAAATTTATGATATAACTATGCTTAGAATCATCATGTATGTTAAGTAATCAGGAAATACTTAAACAAATTGCTAGTATGAGTATTTGATCATAAGTGATGGTAGTTAAATTTTGATGTTAATCTTGGTAAAAATGACTAGTTATGAACTAGTTAGCAAATGTGTAGAATTATGCCCATTAGGTGTTTGTTAAAATGCCTAAATGAGAAATAAAGTGTTGAAATTCAAGTGAAACGCGTAATTGGCAAGCTTGACTAATTACATGAGACATGGGATAAAACGGGTTCTAATCATAATGTTGATTTGCCTTAATCGTGCATATTATATGATTAAAGGTAGTTGACTTTAGAAAGTCAAACTAACTAGTGATGAAGTCGAATAGTAGTTTCGACAAAGAAAATAAGTAAGGTGGAATAGTCGTGATTGTTAATGACTAATCTAACCACCTTGTATATGTTGACAATAGTTTGACGCTTAACGAGCTAGGCGAAGGCTTGGGGAAGGAAGCGGGTCAAACGAATCAAGAATGAAGGAAAAAGCATAATTCGGATGCAAGGTAAGTATAGCTTACACTAGTCTTATATTTTAGAATATTCTCTTATCGTATTAGTTACGAATAAGATAAATACATAATTGAGGTATGATGTTCCGACGTGTAAACGTACGGAACAAGATAGTCGAGCATGACAAGAAACCATGTTGATGGTTTAAAAGGAGTTAAATCGGTAATTCGATCATTTTATGACAAATGGAAAATGAACTTTCTAATGGTTACCTTATAGGGTAAACCAAAACAAACAATAAGGGTAATTCGAACTTTCTAAAAAGGACCAAAACGCCCTTGTTAGCTAATTCGAACAAACAACCTTTAAAGGTTGTTTGGAAACGAGTTTTGTGATTAGATAAATACTTAGAATAAGTATAGAAGTTGAAAGAGGTATTATATTAGTCAAATGGCACTATTTGAGTTTTTGCCGTAAAATAATGACTCGAGAGGTGAAATTTGGTTGTTATGGATCACCACATTAAACCCACCATAAATACAGTTGTGGTGGGATATTGTAGGATAAGAAATGTGGTGATGGAATGCTAGAAGCAATCGAAAGAAATTTTAGGCTTGAAAGTGCTTGAATGCCCTTAACGGGTCAAAATAGAAGTATTAGCGAAACGGGTTAAGAATGTGTAATAACCCGTGATTTAAACCTTGTGCAATAGGAAATAATCATAATAATATGTTTACAAAAGAAACAAGGGCCACAAACAAGTTTGTTAGATGAAATCACTAACGGGTCAAAATTTGGTAAAAAGGGTAATAAGCCGAAGACTTAAAAGTCTTAAATTTTGTTAATCCGGATGTTGGATTCTAACTCCATATGATGGGGGATCAAATCACAAACACGTAGGAAGAAACGGTAGGTCAAACGGACAAGCGGATTGAAAGATACGAAAGTTTTCGTGTCAATAAACGGCAAAATGGAAAGATTGAGTGCAGGGACCACCGTAACTTACGGTGCCACCGTAAGTTACGGTGGAGCTGAAACTGTTACGTTGATTACCCCCTGATTTATGGTGGGAGTATTTTAATACAGGGGCTACCGTAAATTACGGTGGACAGGTGGACCCTGTACAAAAATATATTTTTAATTAGTTTTGTTTCCCGGACTCGTTTAGATACGTTTTAAACCCCGTATGACTAAAGCATTTCATGTTTATGAAATGTAGGTACTCTTCGGATGCCGTAAGACGATCAAGCTCAACGAGGAACCGAACACGATAAAGATACATGCTTCCGCACATTGCATCGTCATAAATTTTAAACGACGAATTTGATCACGTTATGTCGAATAACTTTTGATTTGCGAAAAGTTTTAATAAATCCATATTTTTATAGTATGTGTAGTCTTAACTACACATCTAATTGTTGGTATTTACATGTAAAACCGTTAAATAGAAACTAGGGTGTTACAGTTTGTAATCAAATTTAAGAAGTCGTACAAAGGGTCTTGACGTGAGGTCGAAGACTCACTAAAAAATAATCCAAAGACACTAAATAGCTAGTGGTAAATGGGTATCTAACACAGGGAGTTTGAGGAAAATATATTATCTAAGTAGTTTGCAAATTACTAGAATTAAAACTAAAATTCAGAAAATTAATCTCGTAGTTTTGGTTGTTTGGTTTATAAAACTAAAATTAACTAAAAAACACTTAACAAGATTTTGATTCAGAGATGAGAGGATATGTTCTCCCCCGGTTTCAGGTTTCTACGAATGATATGTTAAAGTTTAATTGGGATGAACTACATAGACATAGTTCGTAAATGCACGTTTGATTGTGATAAAAGGGGGACTAAGTACTTGGATTACAAGAACTCAAGGTAGTCACCCGATAACGAATTTGATATAGTCAACCCCGAATCCCTCCCAATAAATCCTGATTTCCTACGACACCAAGAACTGATGGTTTAGAATGCGAAAATTAACAATACAAATAACTACAAATCAAACTCACAATCACCATAGTAATATAATCACAATGACCAAATTACTATCCCATAAATAACATAAACAATAACAATCATTCAATTCGAAACCCTTACAATCCGAGGGAAAACATACAAGAACTTAGCCACACATTGTTCGGTTGGTCATCACTTCAATTCCGGTGTTCATATGAATCAAAGGTGGCCACCGTAACTTACGGTGGTCTTCAAATGGCCTATGGTGACTTTTTTCTGTCTTACGGTGGGAATTTTTGTCAGGGTCGGTCTACCGTAGCTTACGGTAGCTACCATAAGCTACGGTAGGCTTCAGCTAAGAAATTTTGTTTTCTTCATAACTTTCTCGTTTCAACTCCGTTTTCTTCGTCGTTTTCGCCCATGTTCTCGTAATTTCATCCTCTATCTTGTTATCTTCTTAATTCTTCAATTCCAATAAATTATTTTATTCATTTATGCTCCGCTCCGTATTCCGTGTTGTTGAGAAACCAATGGGGGTTATATTACCACTTACCAGTAAGTATGACCGACTTGTTTTAAGGGTTTGTTTTTTCTAGCTTCTTTTCCTGAATAATACATGGTTTAAAGAAAAAAAAAACAAAATGTTCATGGCATTGGCGGACCCTCCTTTTGGCCAAGGTGGGCGGCCACACCCCTTAAAAAAAATTAGTGTATATTTTTGAAAAAATTGACGTTTTTTCGATTTCATTACCCCTTTTTTAAAACATTGCACCTATAAGGATTTTCTAGATCCTAAAATGTAATAAAATGTTGTAAATTGAGCTTGTGTATGTATCATGGTATTGAGCTTGTGAACGTTCGGTAAATAGTTTGTGAACCGTTTGGTGGGAAGTTCGTTTACGTTTGTTCGTTTAATAAATGAACGCACATGAACAAAAAATTTTGTTCGATTAGTTAAATTAACGAACATGAACAGATGTCTCGTTCGTTTAATTATGTTCGTGAAGATTCACTCATTTACATTTGTTCATATTCATTAGACAAAATTACAGAAATCAACATTTATGTTGTACTCAAACTGCACTTCGTACCTTTCACTATGAAATCGGCAAAAACCAACCTTTATGTTAATGTTTTGATACAGCTTCAACCTTTACCACTAACCTCGTCCAAAAACTCAGTTAACTTACCTCACATGCTTTTCATGTGAGGGTATTATGGTCTTTTCAACCCAATATTTCTTTTTTTATTAATAAATTAAATAATATACATATGGCCATCATATAAATTCTTGTTCTCATCTCCCAGCTCCGACTAGAAAACCAGATCTAACAAGCTTTGTTTGTATATTTTTTTTGTTTTTTTTTTGTCACAAGTAATCAATGACTTATCATATTATAACTAATTTCATGAAGATTTTGACCAATCAGATCCTCCAAAACACTTTCCATTGACCATAAATTCAAGATCAAATTCATCCATTACTCAATTCCGGAGGCGGAGCTACAACAACCACCGGTGGAAGCGGAGTAGCTACAGACACCGGCGACGGCGGAGGAGGATAGAGATCGGAAGGATTGGATGCACCGGAATCAGGAGTGGAGGTGATTGGAAAGTCCACCGGCGGCGTCAGACTGAGATCCGATTGAGAGCATGAGTCGCCGGAGCAGTTATGTGATTTAGGATGAATTTTAATACCCACTAGGTTGTTGATTATTACTACTTGGATTTAGAAATGGACCAAAAAACTGAGCATATAATAAATACAACAGCAGAAAAAAGAGATGATCTGAAAATTTCCAATCAATTTCTTGTATGGTACCTAAAGTTTGAAGCAATGGCTTCTGATAGATTAGATGATATTATTTCAAAGCTGTAAGAAAATACATACCGAATCAAAAAACTAATGGAGGGTTGGCTCAACATTTGTGGAGGCAGGCATTCTCAAATTTTATCGTGCTCAACCCTACAAATTTTACGTGTTTTGAGCGAAACACTGCCCATTTCGACTAAATGCCCAACCCACCTTAGACCGTGGGGTATGGTGAGGCGGGGGTTTGGGACATGGGTTGACACGTGGCTTGGGGGTGCTTCGCTGGGCTGACCCACATTGAAGACGGTATGGTGGGGCAGGGGTTTGGGGCGTGGCCAGCCCAAACCGTTATTTGAATATTTTTTTAAAACAACAAATTTAATTTTTTTAATATTTTTAAATAAAGAAAATTACATAAAAAATTCCTAACGCTTATTTTTTTTTCTTTATCTCTTCTCTCATCTCCAAGATTAGTTCCAACTCTTCACCCTCTAGGTGATCAATAGGCTGGGATAGAAATTTCAAATCATCTCGTTTTTGTTTCAGGGCATCTCTAGCTTCTTTGCTCTTTCGAATTTCGGCCCTTTGTTGTTGGAATACGTTGAATGTATCTAACTTGCATGCAATGTCATCCAACTGATCGCTGTATATTCCCCTACGCGAGCCCGAACTCCCAACTGAAGGCGATGCCGTACCTGATCTTGATTTTTGAGCACGCCTTTTTGCGGCATCTCTTCCATATTCAGGCCGGTTTGGCGAATCATCCAAAAGGTCCTCAAACTCTTGATCTCGTGCATCAGATTGAGCTTGGGATGAGGCCCTTGACCTTTTGGAAGATGTGTTCCTTTCGCTACCACTGTGGATATTCGTCCACTTTGGATGTAACTTACAAATCTCCCAACAATGCATGAAACGGAAGTCGCTCCCCACATTTGTTTTGAATGTAACCAATGCATTTGTCACAAAGTCGTCTTCGGTTTCACCACTTTTTGGGTTTTGCTTTGCTTTATTTAAAAAAACACTAAATTTTGTAAGTTGGCCGCTTATCTCGCTCCACTTCGAGGATAAGCTATCGTTTTCACGATAAGCCTCCATTTGCATTTCTTGATGGAATGCTTTACTAATTGCTTCCCACAAATTGCTTCGATGTTGAGAATCTCCTATTTTAATAAAAACAAAATTTAATATATTACAAAGTTAAAATAAGGGCTACAAAATATTTAAAAATACCTAAAGTTGGATGTTGAGATTGTTGAAGCCAAGCCCTCGCCAATGTAAGTTCTTCATTAACGACCCATCTTTGTTGTTTTCGTTTGGCGGTTTCAAGTTCTTTCTCTGCCTCGGTTTTTTTCTTATGACTTATCTTTTTGATGGGTTTGGATGCGGAAGGACCATCGTTGGGTGGTTGATTTTCGGGGACGGTTTCGGTTTGGGAAAGGTTGATGGACGTTGGTGAAAGGTTGATGGGCGTTTGTGAAAGGTTCATCGGGCTAGGTATTGAATCGTCGGTGTGTGGGAAGTTAGTAAACAAACGATTCCCGATATACGATGCATAACTCGCCATATCGGGCATAGGGGAGTGTATTAAAAATGGACGAGGCATTGAACAATTGGGTGGTGGGCTAGGATTATTTTCTTGGAATGCAAACGGGTTATTCGGGTCATAACCATGATTATGAGGATGCATTTTTCGTTTTGTAGAATGAGAATAGAGATGATTATAGAAGATGTGGAGTGTATTGTGGTTGAATGTGGTAAAAAAAGGAATAAAAGTGAGTTTTATAGTGAAAAAAAATATTTTTTTTAACATAGTCGTTGCCCAACGGCTAGTTTGGTTTGGCCATTGAGAGCCCGCCATGTCACCTTGCTAGACCCGCCCCACGCCCGGCTTTAAACTCCCATCTCTTGGGCCACGCCCCAACCCAAGCCCACCCAAGGTGTTGGCTTGGGCGTTTTCAGCCAACCCACGCTCCAACCCAAGCCCCATACCCCACAGTCTTATGTAATAACTCCTTACGATTTGCATATGCTGACGCCTCCTCCTAATATGATAAACAATTAACCATTAGTAATGTATATCTAATCATTTACCAAGCAACATCTATACTAATTAACATGTGTTCCATTTGTATTATATATCTCATCATTTATATCAATATAGTTTCATATTGAAATCCAATATTATTTCGTTTGTACCAAGTAACATGTGTTCTAATCCCAAATGGCTAGAGTGCTTCACGCTTGTTATCCAAAGTCGAAATGCAGATTACAACAAGAACATAAAAAGAAATCTAGGTTTTGAAATCAAACCTTCTTTCTGCTGAATTCAAGGTTACTCAAGTCTCAAAGGTAGGTTTCAAAATCAAACCCATATCAAATCAGCAACTAGGGGTGTTCATCGAATTAAATATCGAATTTTCGAATTATTCGAATCGAATTATTCGAATAATTTTTATTTTCCCTTGAATTCGAATTCGATTCGAATTCGATTAAAACATAACGAAATCGAATTCGTATTCGAATAAGAAACCCAATTCGTATTCGATTAAATATTCGAATTCGAATAAGTTCGATTTAATTCAAATTCTTTTAAAACATGTAAAAAACTATTAAGATGAAACATAAATTTTAAAGCAACCATAAAACACGATATCACATTAAAAAGTTTCAAATAAAGTACCATAAGAATTAAATTCAAAACAAGAAGTCGGGACTAACCACTCCTTAATTACAAGTTTATATTTTTCGGGTTAAAAATCTATTGATAATTTTGTTACTTAGGTCATGTAGTGGGTTTGATAATGGGTAATTTTAATACTTGGAATAAATTTTGAAATAATTTATAGTATAACCCAATAAAAGTTATATATAAAAATAATAAATAAAAATGTATTATATATAAAAATAATAAATAAAAATGTATAATTTTTATTCTAATTTCGAATCGAATTGAAGTTGAAATTATAAATTCGTATTCGATTTACTTGACTCGAATTGAATCGAATTCGAATTCTTATAATCAAAACGAATTCTTGATAATCGAATCGAATTTAATCGAATTTCAAATTTTTCGAATTCGAAACGAATTCTGAACACCCCCTATCAGCAACAACTTCAAAATAATTACATAACATCAGAAGTCTCTAATCAAAATAGACCATAGAGAAAAACATGCATTCTTAGGCATACCAGTGATTTAAATAACCAATTTTAGTTTGAATCAAAAGCCTCTTCATTGCTCCAATTTTTCAAACGAACTTCTGATTTAGATTACCCAAGCGGTCGTTTAGTTTCTCAATGATCCATTGGACGCTTTGTTTTGTACATCTGCTAGTTTTGTGAGTTGAATAGTTTCTTTCTACCCTACACCTAAGCTTAGCCCCAAAAAAAAGTCAATATATTTATTTTCAAAATTGAGGCCCTTTACCATAGGTGGTCCAAAGCAATTGCCTTATTACATTTACATATAAGCCGGGCCTGAAAATGTCAACTAAACTCTTCTTTTTTCTTTAATCAGCTAACCGATAAAAGAAATCTTTGTAATTTATTAATAACAAAAGAAAAGATTGGGTTGAAAAGACCATAATACCCTCACATGCAAAGCATGTGAGGTAAGTTAACTGAGTTTTTGGATGAGGTTAGTGGTAAAGGTTGAACTTGTATCAAAACATGAACATAAATGTTGGTTTTTGCCGATTTAATAGTGAAAGGTACAAAGTGCAGTTTGGGTATAACATAAAGGTTGATTTCTGCAATTTTGTCTATTCATTATTTATGTTATTCTTAACGATTTGTATACATTTATTTATTTCATTTATTTTTTTTAACTTCTTTAATTCTTATTTTATTACCCTAATAAATATAATGGGAAACACCATTCCCACCTTGCTTAGGCCATGTGTAGTCATAACGCCCCTTTGTGGGCGTTATGCGACACGTGGCGCGCCACGTATTCGGGTGGGCGTTATGGGGCGTTATGCATTTTAAGCCCGTAGTCATAAAGCCCCCGCCTAATCATTACTCAATTATTAATTTCTATTTTTTAATAATTATTTTGTAACTTATAAAATTAAAATTCATTTCATTAAATTAAAAAAACATTACACTTAAAAAAAACATGACAGTAACATAAAAAAAAACGGTTCCACTAAAAAAAAATTCGGACTAAAAAAATAAAAAAACAACACTTCAAAAAACCTTACACTAATCAGTCCAAAGCCCATAAATTAAAAAACCAGCCCAAAGCCCATAAATTAAAAACCCTAAAATTCTTTTCTTCCTTGTCTTCCTTCTTCTTCTTCTTCGCTATATACCGCAACAACAAAAAAACAGAGCATTAATATATTAGGGGGAAAACCAGAAAAAAAAAATTCAAACAAACACATACATCACGCCGCTATGGATATCGCGCCATTCAAAAATTTTGAAACATAGCGCCCCGCGTGGCGGTGTTCATGGCGCCATCCCGGCGCTATGTGAGGTTTTGGGCGGTATATGGAGCCCCATTACACACTGTCTTATGCACTAGTGCTTTAACATCAATAAATACTATCGAACATCTGTTCTACGATTATTGCTTTAAGTTTCAGCGTTGCCTCCTCCGCTATCCACCTCTAGCCCCCGATGTTTTTGTCGATTTTATTTGTGTTTGTGAACACATTCATTTCCTTAATGAACGAACACAAACAGAAAATAACTTTTGATAAGCGTTCGGAAACAAATTATTTGGTTAGCAACCTTCTTTCGTTTGCAGCCCAGCCCGAGATGGAATTTTTTTTCTTTCAAAATTTATAAAACAAACTATGGTAGATCTGTACATACTCTTATCTCAACCTCAGCCCCTCTCCTGCCTCTTCTTCCCTCGTAGGTGACAAACAACACTGTCGTGTCAACACAGAACTGAAGTCTTTCTTCAAGCCCGAGAGTTTTATTCTTTTCCCGCCTCATTTTGTCTCCGTCAGAGTAGCAGCAGTCATCGCCATCTCTTTGTTTATTTTTACACTAAATCCCATCCTCAGGTAGCTTTTCTTCCTCCCTTCCTTCAAATTATTATTTTTTCCATAAGGTTTTGCAATTTGATGATGAAATTGAATACCGATTTCGAGTAATTAATATGAATTTGTTTACCTTTGAACCGAAAACCAATATGTGGTGAGGAGCTAGCTCTTTATGTCATGTGCTCACCAACTGCTTGTAAAAATGCTTGTATCGGGACTAGACCATCTTTTATGTTAGTTTAAAGGAAAATAACTTTTGGATACCATAACCTAGAATTCAAGTAAAAACTGGTGTTGCTTATTCCCATCAATCACACATCAACTTTTGTTAGTGATATTTGAACGAACCCACTGTGACGTAGGTGACTTTGTTGCTTACGGAACGGGTCAATTGAGAAATCAAGCTAAGGATTGGTGGGACAATAAGAAGAAGGAAATGGGAGCCGAAGCGGCGAGGGTTATGACTTGGGATGAGTTTAAGGTACCATTCCTTAAACACCATTGTCCCAAAGCGGTTATTAACAGGATCAAAGAAGAATTTATCCAGTTAAGACAAAAGGAAGAATCAATTGATAAGATCACGGGCATCTTCATGGATAAGCTGAGATTCTGTGACGAGTTAGTCACCACTGAAGAGCAAAAGATATACTACTATTACAACATGTTGAGTGCCGAGTACCGTGAGTTCATGACTCCGTCAAAGTATGAAACCCTCACTGAGATTATCAACACCGCCCGGGAGCGGGAAATAGAGTTAAAGAAACAAGTAGAAAGGGGGGAGTGGAGGGCACAAGATGTGAATCCAAGCCCTACAAAGAAAGCTAGAACTGCTGAATCGGGGAAGAAGCTGGAGGCTAAAGGCGGGTCGCCAAGTTGTAAAGTATGTGGAAACGGGCGCAAGGGTGAGTGCCACTTCAAAGACAAGCCGTGTCCGGTATGTGGGAAGACGGGGCATACTGCATCGCTATGTCCCGGAAAAGTTTCCGTTTGTTACAAGTGTTATCAACCCGGTCACAAGAAATCTGAATGCCCCGAGTTGGTGGGAAAGAGAGACACAAAAGAGTCTCCAACAGAAGCTCCCAAAGCGAAGGCTAGGTCCTTCCAACTCACCGCGGCTGAAGCGAAAACAGAACCCGATGTGGTCTCAGGTATATTCACAATTAACTCAATTCCAGCACGTGTGTTGTTTGATACGGGTGCGAATAATTCCTTCATTTCGCATGGATTTATTCGACATCCTTCATTTGTATTGACAAAATTATCTGTGCCCTTAGAAGTTGAAATAGGGGACAACAAAAGTTTTATAGTTTGTGATGTTTGTCGAGGCTGCAAATTAAGCATCGACGATGAGGAATACTTGATAGACTTAATCCCGATGTCAATGGGGGAATTTCAAGTAGTCGTTGGGATGGATTGGCTATCTCAGCACTATGCAAATGTCGTGTGTTTTCGTAAAGAGATAAAACTAACATCTCCGAGCGGGAAACACGTCACCATCTATGGCGAAAAAGGAGGCAACCCCATAGTATGCTCAATGTTGAAAGCTCACAATCTTATGAAGCGAGGATGCAAGGCATTCATGATATACGCAAATGAGCCCGAGAAAGAATCACGGAAGATTGAAGATGTACCTGTAGTACGAGACTTTGAAGATGTGTTTCCGAAGGATTTACCGGGGATACCGCCTGAACGGGAAGTAGAGTTCGGAATCGAATTGATTCCGGGCGCAAAACCCGTAGCAAAAGCACCATACCGACTCGCACCGTCCGAATTACAAGAGTTGATGTCCCAGATTCAAGACTTGCTTGACAAAGGATTCATAGATTAGACTTATATATAATAATTATAAAACAAGCAGCTATGGTAGATCTGTACGTACTCTTATCTCAACCTCAACCCCTTCTCCCGCCTCTTCTTCCCTCTCTCAGGTGACAAACAACACTGTCGTCGTGTCAACACAGAATTGAAGTATTTCTTCAAGCCCGAGAGTTTTTATTCTTTTCACGCCTCATTTTGTCTCCGTCAGCAGCCATTGCCATCTCTTGTTTATTTTTACCCTAAATCCCATCGCACGTCGCATCCTCAGGTAGCTTTTCTTCCTCCCTTCCTTCAAATTATTATTTTTTCATAAGGTTTTGCAATTTGATGATGAAATTGAATACCAATTTCGAGTAATTAATATGAATTTGCTTGCCTTTGAACCCAAAACCAATATGAGGTGAGGACCCAGCTAGCTCTTTATGTGATGTGCTCACCAACTGTTTGTAAAAATCTTTCTAATGGGTTTTTAACTATCCGACTAAAACTGTGCGAAATTGTATTTGTCCGCTAGGTGTTTGTTGAATTGCCTGAATGAGTTTTCATTTCTTTACCTGAAGTGGTGCAAGTGATAGTTTAATTAGCTTGACTGGCTTTTACTTCTTGTTTAAGCTGTGACCCCTGGACTCTAAACCTCAAATTCTAAAGCACCCGTATCTATTTATTATGGAAGTGATTGATGAGGCTAAAGTTTTATTAACATGGGGATATACATCTGAATTTTGAATATATACGTGGAAACAATTAAAGTTCCAAACTTGAGTTTGATATGTTTGATGTTTGTGTAGTTGGTTCTTGTGGCTAATTGCTCATTTGTGCAGGGTATAAATACATACAGGACCATTTCTGGTTTACTGAGGTTATGTTGATTGTTCTTTCATTCCTTCTCCAAGTGTAATTCTCTATGCAGTTGCTACATCCAAAGGGAGGAGATGCAACAACCATCTTCTATTCCGTTAAATCACTCAAATTCCCTCTTCCTCCAAAACTGTGCAGACTCCACAGTTTAAACATCAAGACCCTGAATCCTTTATGCAATGGAATACGACATGAAAACTGTTATGCTAACACAGTAAAGTGCTTATCAAATGCAATTAACAAGTCATCAATTTCAGAGAGCCAAATCGATCCAACAACAGGCGAGGAGCTTTCACCTGAGCTCTCCAACAGGTATATACGTTGGCTATGTGAGGAAGGAAACACCGATAAAGCAATGGACTTTCTTTCTCAGATGGAAGCCGTAGGTTTTCGTTTGAGTTATGCTTCTTACACTTGTCTGATAACAGCACTTGCAAGTGCAGGCAGGACTTTGGAAGCAGAGGCAGTTTTTCAAGATATGGTAAGCTCAGGGTTTCAGCCAAGGCAAAAAGTGTATAATATTTTGCTCAAAGGGTTTTTGAGAAGAGGTCTTTTGAACGCTGCAGATAGGGTTATGGAGTCCATGAATGATCTCGGTGTGTGGAAGAATCGAGAAACATACGAGATTCTTCTTGGTTATTATGCGGGTGCTGGACGGTTAAATGATTCGTGGGAAGCTTTAGCCAAAATGAAGAAGGATGGGTTTGAACCGAATTCGTTTGTGTACAGTAGGATTATTGAACTTTACAGGGATAATGGGATGTGGAAGAAAGCTACAAATCTAGTAGCAGAAATCAGGGAAAACGGAGTTGTTCTTGACAAGAAGATTTTCAATAGTGTCATTGACACTTTTGGGAAATCTGGCGAATTGGAAGATGCACTCCAAGTGTTTGATAAAATGCAGCAAGAAGGGGTTACACCAGATATCACCACATGGAATTCTTTGATCCGGTGGCATTGCAAGCATGGTGATCTCACGAATGCGCTTGTGCTGTTCGATAAAATGCAAGCACAAGGGTTGTATCCTGATCCGAGCATCTTCGTTACCATCATTAGTCGCTTAGGAGAACAGGGGAAGTGGGATGTAATCGAGAAAACCTTTGAGCACTTGAGAAATGGAGGTCATCGACAAAGCGAGCTCATTTATGCAGTTTTGGTTGATATTTATGGGCAATATGGGAAGTTTGAAGATGCAGAAGAATGCATAAATGCATTAAAACTGGAAGGAGTTCCTCTATCAGCTAGAGTTTTTTGTGTGCTCGCAAACGCCTATGCCCAACAGGCAAGTTTTAAACCATCAGACTTGTTAATATTTTTTTAAACTTTCAGGATTTTTGTAAACTTTCATACCTTTTTATTCAGGGTTTGTGTGAGCAAACTGTTAAAGTTCTTCAGTTGATGGAGCGTGAAGGAATCGAACCAAACCTTATTATGCTCAATGTTTTGATTAATGCATTTGGCATTGCTGGAAGACACTTAGAGGCACTCGCGGTATATCAGCACATAAAAGAAAGTGTATGCCCATAGTCTATTAAACCTCATTAAACATCTTATATTGAAGTTGTTTATGCTAATTGTACTATTGATTGCTTCTGAAGGGTGTGACTCCAGATGTGGTTACCTACCCTACACTTATGAAAGCTTTGATAAGAGCAAAGGAGTTTGACAAGGTACCTGTAGTGTATAGGGATATGGAGGCTAGTGGCTGTTCACCAGACAGGAAAGCCAGAGAATTGCTGCAAAATGCGATGATGGTTCTTCAACGTAGGCGATAGTTAGATCAACTAGATTGCGAAATTATATGGTTCGGGTAAAAAAAGGCATTTTTTAGTACAGGATAGGCTGGGTTGGGTTGACCCGCAATACATTTATGTCCCAATATTTTGTTGTTTTATAAATAATTTGGTTATCAAATATGATTGTGAAATTATATGTTTAACCCGTTTTCTTTTAAGCTCAAAATTTTGTATTCTACTTGTATTGTGCCCCAGATAAAATATTAAACTCTAATCGACCCGTTTATACTTAAATTGGTCAAAATCTTGGAGACCAAGAATGTTGCACTCTCTGAAATGTTTTCTTAATTTTATGAAACAAAATCTTGATGCTTCCTTCTTTGATGACCTACAAGGCTACAAGATTTCAACCAAAGGCCCATAATCACTCAAGAAAAAAGTAACTAGAAATGTAACGTTTAATTATCATATTCACATGAAGTTAACTTATAAGAGTCTATCAGCAAATATACTCCCATTTGATTTTCTTACACTGCACCAGCATTCTTTTTCCTAATAAAAACAAGTTTTTTAACTGAAGCAAAGTCTAGTAACATCAGTTTTCTAGAAATTCTACTCGAGACCATAAGTTAAATCTCGAGTTCAACAACCCATAATAGCACAATTGTAAACAAAGTTATCCGACTTTTTGCGACCAATCATGGTCCACTGTGGCGGTCCTTCTTTCGGGACCCATGAATATATTTCAACATGAGCATACTCCCCATGTGCCCAACGACCACCAACAATAATCACCCGATCCCCACACCCTCTAAACGCAATCCCCCACCCACACATATTATCTGCACTTTCAGGCAACCTGCCTATACTCTCCCACACCTTAACATTCTTATCATATTTTTTCACCTCCATCACTTCACAATCCGCAGCATACAACTCATTATCAACCACCGCTAGCAGCGGTGGCGCCATCGAACCACCACCTCCACCCGTCCACATGTCGGGAATTGCTCTCCACGTCTTAGCCACCGGATCATACTCTTCGCCACATGACAACGGTTTCATATCCTCCCCACCACACCCGCCAATCACATAAAACTTATCGTCCATAAACACGCCTGAACTCATTTTTCTCGGCTTCAGCAGGCTGGGAAGCGTCTCCCATGCTCCAGACTCACTGTCGTAACTCTCAACTGTGTCCATGATCTTCCCGTTTGAGTTAACGCCTCCTGCGAATATCGCGATTGTTCCAAGGCTTGCAGACCCAAATAAGCATCTTGGTTTGTTCATTGTTGGCCCTTCTGACCATGAGTTTGATAGCAGGCTGTATTTGTACACAGCCTGACCTGAAACATGTTTGCCTAGAACCAGAAGCTCTGTCCCAACCCCCATGGACTCTTTATCTGAAAACGCGAAGCATGTATCACCGTTTATCAGAGGTAGATGCATCCATTTCTTGCCAACTGGATCAAAAGCCTCCCATTTCAACATGTGACAAGAAAAGTAAACCCAATGTTCTACTACTTTATTCTTGCTTCTTTCTTTGTAGATCTCACCACTCCTGATGAGATCATGAAAGCTTTTGTTCAGTGATGCAACAGAAGCATAGCTGTATCGTGGGCAACGGGTGAGAATTTTGATCGAATTCTCCCTACCAATGGCTTGGATCAGCGAGTTCTTCTTTGATGGCTCATGTGAGATCAAACAAAGGTCCAGATCGTCGATATATGCTAATGTGAGTTCAAGATCATCATCAGTATCATCTTCCATTGGCATCTTTTCTAGTTGAGATGCTAGTGTCTCTATCTCATCATCGTTTATATGATGATAAATGCTCGATTCTTGATTATGTTTCTCCGACATGTTTTCTTGAATCTCTAGGCACAAAATCTTGATGCTTGTTTCTTTGATCACCTACAAGATTACAACTGAAAGCTAGTTAACATAATTATTATAATAATCACTAGAAAACAAAGGTGACTAGTAATGTATAATTAATTAGTTATCATATGAAGAAAGCATAATAATTAAGATTCTATCAGCAAATTTGATTTTCTTTTTACTGCTCTTTTCCTATTATAAATTTCTTTATTTTTTAATTGAAGCAAGGTCCGGTAACACCAATTTACAAAAATATATACAAGAAAAGACATAAAATGAAAGAATACAATTACATAACTACACAATAAACCAACAACATCAAAAAAGTTATGATGGTTGATGTACACAAATATATCTATAAATAGAATTACACAATCAGATATCCTGAATGCAAGATCAATCAAAAAGTTGGACACACACCTATACGATTTGTAATTGAATATTTTAAGAATTTGGAAAATGCAACTTACCAATTCGACAGTAGAAAATATAAAATTTTACCCAAAGTATGTTATTACTCTTTGCAACTTCTCTTCTTTGCGTTTTATTTCTGAAAGTTACACATCGGATGGGAATTTAGAGTATTAGTCGGTGAGGAGAGAGCATTATAAAAGAACAATAATGAGGATTTGAGTTGTAATATTTTACAATAAAACTCTTCTTATGGGTAACTTCGATGCAACTAGTCACGACTTATATACACAAAAAAGCTAAAAAGAAAGAAAGAGCGGTGTGGGTATCTTTAGAGGGGGCATGAGAGGCGTGATACTGACGTAGCCCACTTACACGAGATACGCCACTTGTCTTGAAAAGGTGATTCGCAATAGGCCAATTGTACATTGCCACGTCTATTGTTGTATATTTATATGCAGTATATATGTGTGCGAAAAAACCGTGTCTACAATATCTATGTGCTTTTGTATTTAAAAGACTGTTTTTACGCTTTATTTAGTCTCACTTTGTGACTCTAAGTCATGAGTTTCTACATTTCAATCCCACCCCACCTTTTGTACGGAGTACATATATTTGGATAGGCTTTCTAACAACCAATATTTAATGATTACATTTTATGTTTTAACTATACGTTACAATGCCAATGAGGTAGTTGGGGAAAGAATTGGTGTTCCTTGTGACTCAGGTTCGATTCTCACTCTCATCATTATTTTCTGCGGCATCCAGGTGAAGAGCGAATACGGATGGCGTCGATTCGACTTGGATGGGAGGTGAGGTTTTACCGATTATTCCACTGTCGCGCCTTCGGGCGGGTGGAGGTCGGGTTTCCGCGCATCTGGGGAGAGCCAAAGGGCTGGCGGCGGTCGAGTAGTCGACCTTGGCCACAACGCCCGGTGTCACGGTAGTTGGCACGTCGTTCCTTGCCATTAAAAAAAACTATACGTTACATTCTTATAGTCTTTTATGTAACTGAATTTAAAGTTTTATAAGGGGTAATGAATCTCTTGACATAAAGCGTTACAACTTGTAAGCGGATGTTATATAGAGAAAAAGAGAGTGAGACAAAAGGAGAAGGGATCACAGAAAATAAAGAAAGCCTAAAAAATATTTGAAAACTTAAGAAAACCGCTATTAACCAATAATTTCTTTATTTTATTTTTTTAATTATTTTTAAATGTTATTGTTCTTTGAAAAAAACACTATATGTAGTTTGCGATATATATATATATATATATATATATATATAGAGGAAGGTTAACGTACATTACGGCTTAACGTACATCACGTACGACAGGTAATTACGCACGTTCATTTTAAAATCACGCACGTTATAACTCAAAAATCCAAAATCACGCATGTTGAAACACAATAATCACGCATATTGAAAACATTAATCACGTATGTTGTAGAACAAATAACACACGTTATTGTACGTGAAGTACGTTAAGCCGTAATGTACGATATACTTTTTCTATATATATATATAGGGGACCGCTAAAATGAAAACCACCTCCAGTTGTAAGAACCATGAGAACTACACAGTACGGGGCGAGTTGGACCAATTTTTTTTTTCATAAACGTAGATGCGTGTATTATAAACACATTTGTAAAAAAAAATTAAAAAAGAAAAAATGCCGTGTGTGTAGTTTTGAGCACCACAAGTTTGTGTTTACGGGTACCGTAAATTTTAAAATTTACGTACCCGTAAACACAAACTTGTGGTGCTCAAAACTACACACACGACATTTTCTTTTTGAATTTTTTTTACAAATGTGTTTATAATACACGCATCTACGTTTACGAAAAAAAATTTGGTCCAACTCGCCCCGGATCAAAAAGTTCTCATGGTTATTACAACTGGAGGTGGTTTTCATTTTAGCGGTCCCCTATATATATATATATATATTGGAGGGTTTAAATGAGAAGAAAAATTTTGTAAGAATAAAAAGAATAAGGTTTAAACCAATAGAAATTCTACATTTATTTCATTTAATATGTGTATTTAATGTTATTAATAAGGGCATATAGGTAAATTTCTAATTGTAATTAATTAGCTAACTAATTAAAAAGTTGTAACTCACTTTTAAATATACTATTTTAAGATAAACTAGTTTAGGGTGAAGGATAATTTTTGACATGTGTAGGATAAATTTTAGTATGTGTAGGATAAATTCTTAAATGTGTATGAAAATTTAGATATGTGTAGGGTAAATTTCGGTAAGTGTAAGATATATGTAGGATAAATTTTGAAATGTGTTGGATAAAATATTTTTTTTTTGCTTTATTAATGAGAGATAACATAATTAATAATTAATGGGAGGAGTTATAAACTATTTAATGTTTTACAATTATGTTCTTTCTTCTTTTTCTTCTCATATTAAATTTCTTCTCAAATGAACATTCCCCTATATATATCGAAAAAGAACAAAGGGTACAATTGTAAAACATTAAATAGTTTTTCTTATCTCATTTATTATTAATATTTTTGACTAATTAATTAGGCATAAATACTATCAACCTCCACCCTAAAATTTTTGCCTACACACATCAAAATTTATCCTACACATGATGAATTAGAAGATCTCCATTGATTATTTCAAATATTATATTATATCTTCATCTAGTATATTCAAAGTTATTGTTAATCATCCTATTTTTTTCTAATTACGAGGTTATTCATTTACAATACCATTATACATATGTGTATTCGCATACAGCCCTGCTATACATATGTGTACGCACAATGTATTTATAACTATTGTGACTGATATACACAAGCGTATACACATACAACCCTGCTATACATATGTGGATACACATACAGCCCTACTATACGAATGTGTACACAGAGTTTATTTATAACTATTGTGACCGATATACACAAGTGTATAGCATAAAGATTACATACAACCATTATTCATTTACATAAACATTACATATAATTTTTTAAGCGAAATATTAAACAAATCTTTGAAATACTAAACAAAACCTCTTCATTTTCCCCTGGTTCCCAAAATTAGATTTAGTACACATTTACGTTAATGTCCTTATCAACCTGATTTCTTTATTATATTTTATAAAATATTTACAAGTTTGCCATTACCATTAATTCTCATCATCTAACAAATGAAGGGCCAAGATCTGTTCACTTTGTTCACAAGTTAACCATTGTTCACTCTAGAACCCTACCTTATATATATATATATATATATATATATATATATATATATATATATATAGGGTGAGGTTATTGTAAAAAAAGTGGTTTTTGTGAGAAGTGTAAGAAGGAATATGGTGAGGACATGTTACACTAATTAAAATTAAGACTTAAGGGTATAATTGTAAATGCATTAACAATTCAAATATGGTAATCCTTGATTTAAGGATTTGGAGAGAGAAAATCCTTGATTTAAGGACTTGATAACCGTCCATAACATCATTCCTACTTCATTTTAATTTTTTTTGCATCATTCACAAAATCAGAGCATGTTCATGACATGGTGTTTTAAATAAATTCATAGTTCAATTCATGGTGTTTTTACAAAAAATATAACACCATTCAGTAAACAAAATATAACACCATTCAGTAAACAAAATAACACCATTCAGTACAAGATATAACACCATTCAGTAAACAAAATATAACACCATTCAGTAAACAAAAAATAACACCATTCAGTAAATAATATAACACTATTCAGTAAACAAAATATAACACCATCCAGTAAACAAAATAAGACAATTCAGTAAACAAAATAACACAATTCAGTAAACAAAATAACATCATTCAGTAAATAATATAACACCATTCAGTAAACAAAATAACACCATTCAGTACAAGAATATAACACCATTCTGTAAAGAAATATAACACCATTCAGAAAAAGAAAATAACACCATTCAGAAAAGAAAAAAACACCATTTAGAAAATAAAAAAACACCATTAAGAAAGGAAAATAACATCATTAATGAAAAGAAAAATAACACCATTGAGAGAAGAAAATAACACCATTCAGAAAAGAAAAAAACACCATTAAGAAAAGAAAATAACACCATTAATGAAAAGAAAAATAACACCATTCAGAAAAGAAAATAACACCATTCAGAAAAGAAAATAAACACCATTAATGAAAGAAATATAACACCTATGTATCATCTTCTCCACTTCCGGCACCGTTCGATGTAGAGAGAGAGATCGCACGACCACCACCACTGCCACTTCCGGCACCACCACCGCCGCACCACCACTGCCGATCCAGCACCACCACCGCCGCTGCCGCTCGAACCACCACCACCGCCGCTGCCGCTCGCACCACCACCACCGCCGCTGCCGCTAGCACCACCACCACCGCCGCTGTCGTTTTTTATCTGCCGATTGATTGAACATGGAAGAAGAAAAGAGAGAGAAATTGTGATCTTATGAGAGAGAGAACGAAATTGCAGGGATTTGATTTACAAATGAAGATAAAAAGACACAATTGCCCCTATAAATTTCAATTCAGTCCAAATTAACAAAAATATTTTGCAATTTGGTCCCTATTGATCTGATCTCAACCATTAGATCAAAAGATCTAATGGCTGAGATTCTTTCTTACCTTTCTCACACTTTGGGCCTTTTTTACAGGATCCTAACTATATATATATATATATATGGGGCTCGGTTCAAATGAGAACCACCACGAGTTGTGAGAACTGTGAGAACTTTTTCTTCCCGCGCGAGTTGGGTCAATTTTTTTTTGCACAAACGTACTGTAAAGAAAAGTAAAAAAAATTATCGAGTCGGTAGTTTTGAATGATACAAGTTTCTTTGACGCGCTAGTGTAAATTTTGTACGAAGATACATATTTTTTTACGCCTCATGTAAATGTGGGTATGTAGCATTTTTTTATGTTTTTTGCTGAAACAGATGATTTTTTATGACTTTTGAGAAAAAAAATTTCAGAAAACCCTTTTGGATGATCTAGTTCTCACGATTCTCACAACTCAAGGTGGTTCTCATTTTAACCCATCCCTATATATATATATAGGGGTTGGTTAACGTACAATATTGCTTAACGTATGATGCGTACGAGATGAAATTACGCACGTTATAAAACTCAAAACCCTAATCACGCATGTTGAAAACCATAATCATCCATGAACATATCACGCATGTACAAAATCAAAAATCACGCATGGGGTAAAACCCTAATCACGCATGTTATAAAACTAATCACGCATGTTATTATTTCAACTTGTACGTATTGTATGTTAAGAGATATTGTATTTTACACTTTCACTCTCTATATATATGGGGTTGGTTAACGTACAATTTGCCTTAACGTACGATGTGTACCAGATGCAGTTACAACATGCGGATCCTTTTTTACAACATGCAGGTTTCTTTTTTCAACATGCGGGTTTGTGTTTTTTACAACATGCGGGGTTTCGTTATGGGGTGTTATATGTAACACTCTTGTTATTATTTTAAAGGTTTTCGTATATATAACGAAAATAAACATGTAATTACGATTAAGGATCCTTAGAAAATATGAGTAATTTAAAACTTTTACAACTTAAAAGTTTACAACATAATATAAATAAGTTCGTCGTTTAAAATGACAACGAAATGCCGTGCGGAAGCTTGTATATTGAACGTGTTCGGTTCTTTGTTGAACTTGATCGTCCTCCGGTACTAGGATTTTACCTGCAACTCATAAAACATGAGTTAGATTAGTCATACGTAGCTTAAAACGTAGTTAAATGGGTTCGCAATGCATAACAGATTAAACAAACGATTTTCGCGCAACTGGCACCCCGTCGCGTCGCGCGACGGCCTAAGGCCCACCCTGTCGCGCGGTGCGACGCCTCCCTTTTTCCAGAATGTTGCAGCTAGTTGCTGCATTTGCCCAGCTCCGATTTTCGATCGGAATTCTAACTTTAAAGTTTCATAACTTTTGATCTACTTATCCGTTTTACGTGATTCTTGTTTCTATGCGACCGTAATTCAATTACGGACCCGTTTATTCCATCAGGTCACATCAAGAGCTGATTTTTAAGCAAACAACTTAAAATTCAATTATCAATCTTTTTGATCCGTTCATGTTTAAAAACAACAAACTTGTTTCTGAATAATCATTAAGCATACATCGACATTTTTAACTCAAAATCTTTAGTTCGGGTTCGTAACTTTAATGGATTATGCGGCTAATACTTAAGCTATGCGCATAATTCTTTTGACCCGTTTAGAAGATTTAAACCTTTAAGATTAAATCTTTCCCCTTATTATGCACAATCAACTTTTATACTTATCTATAACTTACATGTTCATAATACATGTTCTTAAACGACTAATAAGGACCGTTTACCCGGTTTAACGTTCATGGGCATTATGGCCAACCTCCGTCTTTCTTTTACGACGAAGGACTATCAACAATATATTTGACCAAAATCTCGCATTTTAGCCATAATCTTACGTATACGTACCTGGCTCGGGTCAAGTATTGACCCGTTTAAAAATACCTTTCTTTAATAAATCGCTTCTTGATAGCGACGCAAATTTCCATACACTATTCATCCCTGTGAGCATAAAACTTGACAAGCGTTTGTTAGTCGTTATTGTCAAATGGTGTTAACTTCACCATTTGACCCATTTAGCCTAAATGACCAAACATAACATAATTGTAGGAGGATGGTATTTATTTACCATTTCGCTCAATTGGCCCTCCTCGGATTCTCATCATAATGTCATATTTCATTAAATCTTTTTCTTACATGTTTAACCCATCTTGGCTTATGCCATAGGGTATCTTTTGAACTTAAACTTAGTTTTGTCAACACGTGACTAATTTACCATTTTATCCCTTTTTCTCATTATAAGTTACCCCATGAGGTAACATTTCAAAAACTTGTTGTTTGTTCGTCATCTCTTGACTTAATTTCCGTTTTACCCCTTTTTACCATTCATTATGGTTTTCATCACTTTCGCTTATTCCGACCCGTTTCAACTTACGTCGGAACATCACATTTCAAATATTAGCTTATCATTTTCATAACCTTTATAATCATTACGCATTCTAAAATAAAAGGGTGTAAGATTTACTTACCTTGCATCCATGCCACGCTTTTCTTTCCATACTCGCTCCGTTTGACCCGCTTCATCCACAAGCTTCCACCTAGCTTGTTAAGCGCCAAACTATTATCCAATGTTAACAAGGTGGTTAGATTAACCATAATTTAATACGATTTTCCACCTTACACATTTCTTATCATTAGTATTCATCCGAACACCTAATATAATCACGTTTTACACACAACCAAGTAGACCGCGATTTCATTTAGGCATTTCATATCACTAAAAATGGGCTGTTTTTGGTGACTTGTTTAACCTATTTACAAGTCTTCAAAAATTATGATTTTTTATGTGACGTACCGCTCGGAGGGTTAGGCCTTGTGTTAAAATTTCAAGATCTAACGCTTTACCAAAAATTCGTAAAAATTCATTTACTAAGCTGCAATCAGATTCGTCACTTCTGACTGCAGCTTACGAAAAAATTCATTTAAAATTCCTCGTTTATCCGATTGACGAAATTCCAGTTGGAGATTTTTGGAATTACATGAAGCTACCTTCAGTAAAAATTTGAGATCATAATTCAATTCTTAAATTGAGTTATGACATTCGTAATGGGCTGCAAATTCTGCCAGAAAACGCAGCCTGAACCTTCGATACCGAAAAATTCATAAAACATTCAATTTTCGTCGAAAAAATGCAATTCCAGTGGGGTTTTAAAGATATTTCCTGGAATTACATTTTAGACTCAAGAAACACATGTTTTTGTCACGTTTTGTCCACGTTACAGCCAATAGAAGTCGGCTGTAAATTCTGATCAGAAGCTGTTTGAATTCAGCTTTCAATTTAAACATGTTTATGAAATTATAACACTATTTTTAGTAATAAAAAAACCCTAAAAACATTACATACATGAATTTAGTCAAAATCCACTTATCACCTTCAATGGTGATCATGAATTCACAAGAATTAGACCTAATTTCATCATATACTTGTCTAGGGTTTGTTCCTAGACACTATGTTGTTCCTATTTCATCTTATAACAAGCATGCATTCAAAGATTTCGAATTCCCTAAGATCACTTAGAAATTCGATTAGAGATTTCTTATGAAATTTACATACCTTATGACTCCTTTTTCAGTGGGGGTCACTATTTCGTGCTCGGATTTTGATTTAGACTGGATTTTGACCTTCAATTTGAGAGATTAAAGGTGAACTAGGGTGTGATGTGGGTTCCTGGTCGCTCCCCTGCGTTTTGTACGAACTAGACACACACTTATGTGTGTGTTTGGTGTATTTTTTATATTAATATGTCAAGTTTCACACTTGACAACTTTAGTCCCTCCAATTTCGTTTTTATTTTATTTTAAGTGTTTAACCCACTCATAAGTCACTATCTAACTAGGTTAGAATTATTCCTAGTCAACTTAGTAGGTTCGGTAAGTTAAAAACCCATTTTATTTTAAATCCCGTTAACTCGGGCTCCTTATGAACTTTTGTCTTCTCAAGTCGTTTGCTCTCTTTTTATTTATTATTAGGTTTATTTATTTGAATTCTAATAATTTCTGGGTTAATCTTTTCTGCTAACGGTATTCTACCCGCTCTTTAGTATTAACGAGGTTTAATTACCAAACCCGTTTTCGGGGTGTTACATTATAATGTGCGGAATTCACATCGTGTACGCTCGTACATTAAAGCCAATTGTACAGTACACTTTCTCTATATATATACACACACACACCTCGTTTGAGATACTGATATCTAACGTCGCGAGACACATATAACATTTTTTATGATACTAGTATTTTAGATAAAGAAATGAAAAAAATAAACTAAAATAAAGAATTGATTAGTTGATAGTGATTTTCAAGTTTTTAGTGGAAATATGAACAAACAGCTAGAGAACCTAGCTCGAGAACCTAGTAAGTCATGATATATTATATTACTTATACATAACCTATATATGTGTATATAAAAGGTTAAATTAGAAAGACGTGAATAAATTAGCTAGTTTAATGGGTTACAAGTCTATAACAGCCCAAGATATTAAAAAAATAACTATTTGATCTAGAAAACCAATTCAAGGATGTTCTTTTTGTATAAAAAATAATTAAGTTTACTCCAATCCTATACTAATAAATGAAAATCTTTTTGTATACGTGTCACTCTCTCGTGCCTCCACACTTTAATAATAATATAATATTAATTAATATAGTTAGAGATAAACGTATAAATTCAAATTTAATTAATAATTATCTACAATGTAAATGTATCAAATAATATAATATAGTATAATATCTAACTATTAATAAAAGAATCCAAATAAATATATATTATATATTACGATATTATATCAATTTAATAATTTAAACGGGGAAATCAAAACAATGTACATATGTAAATTTAGATTAGGAAATTTATTTATGTGATTTATTATTATTATTATTATTATTAATTTATTTGCTTTTAACTTTTTTATATTTAAAATTTCTAAGATCACATTAATTTATTTATTTTTCCTTTTTTGAACAACTTTTATAAAATTCTAAGTAAAGTGTTGCAACGTATTTAATTTAATCTATGTTAGATATAAGTTTTATTAAAATTTTACTGTTAATTACACAAGTTATAAACTTGTGTATTACACGGGTTTGAGGATTAAAATTATATAATTTAATAATATATGCACAAATTTACATGACTAAATTATTTTCAACCATGCAACTTGAGGGGTAATGGAGGTAGCAAATCATGGAACTTTATTTCTGGTCATGACTTCATCTAAATCTTAATAAATGGTCAATGCAATTTCATAATTAACCACTTTGATGTAATGGTTTTTATATTTGAGAAAAAATAAAATATACTTATAAAAAGTTACAATAATATATAAAGTTATATATAATGAAAATATAACCAGAATCAAATCAAGTCATAACAAAGCCAAGCTATGCAAAAAAAAAAAGAGTAGTACTAGAATAAAGCAAACGTGTATCTACATTGGCTTAACAATTCCATAATAGAATGGAGAGTAAGATGAGAACATACTGTTATATCATGGACGACTTATTAAAAATGATTAGATATATTTATAAGAATATTTCGTGAGCTAAAAAATTAGAAACGTGCAAAATAATTTAAAAAGGCCAATAAAATCACATAATTAAGGAAATGAAATGGTTACCATAGTAAATATGGTATGGTTAAATATGGTATAGTTGTCATATATTTGCGATATTTGATTAAAAAAAGTAAATATGACAAGTGTATTATTAAGTTATATAATTTTTATCCTTAAACCTGTGTAATACACAGGTCTATAATCTAGTACTTAAATATGTAACAATTGTATTTTTTAATAACAATTTATATATAATATTCAACATAATTTACTATTTTAATAAATGATGGTCCCAAAGTTTTGAAAGTAACCGAATTGTTGTTGCAAGAAGGGAAAGGTGGGTGTGATAAAGAATCTTTATATCAAGTTAACCCAAAGTTTAATACAAATATAATATTTGTTAAACGGTTCAAACAAAAAAGAAATTGATTAAACATTTTGAGTATTGAGACATTATCAACATGTGGAGGGGTTGGATTCTATGATCACTAGTGAGCTTATATAAAAAAATGGTTAGATTAAGAAACGTCCTTGAAACAGATATTAAAAGTTGCAGACCGAACAAAACAATACATCACAGCGGGATGAAGTTCAAGTATGCATGAAACATGTAAAAGGAGTCAAAGGCTTCATTCAAGTGCACATTCGAGACCCAAGAAATAGCAAGAGATGTGGTGAATGCTTCATTTATTTTCAACAATCTTCTTCACCAATCCATAATGTAGCAGAGCCTACCAAACACAACAAAAAGAAAGAATGCCTTACAAAAGAAGTCGATTATATCGTTTTTCTAGTTGCAGTTAGGTATCCAACTTGCAACTTTGTGCTGTTGAGAAACCAATGGCCAATGGGGTTATATTGATTACCACTTACCAGAAAGTATGACCAACTTGTTTTAAGACTTTAGGGAGTGGGCGTGGGTTGGGAACTCCCGCCCGGAACACCGCCCCGAGGTGGGTTTGGGTTTGGCGTGGGGGGGGGGGGGAGAAGATTGACGACGTGGCAATGTTTTATTGGCCCATTCTTTTTTTAATTAACAAAAGTGTTTTTAATATAAATTAATTTTATTTATTTATTTAAAAAAAACAAAAACAAAAATAGTGGCACGTGTCAACTCATGCCCCAAACTCACGCCCCTCCACTCCCTCCCTTTTTTGGGCTTGAGTTGTGGAGCCCACACTGCCTACGTGGCTGTCACATGGCAACTCATGCCCTCAACCCAAGCCCCCACTCCCTGCAGGTCTAAGCAATTCTTATTTCTAACTTCTTTTCCTGAACATGATTGAAAGAAAAAAAACAAAAAGTTCACGGTAAACCACAATGTTGGCGTAAAATACAAACATAGCTGTCAAAACCACATAAGGTGAACCACAGGTAGACACAAGATGAGGAGCTTTCAAAGGCACAACCGAGGTGTGCATCTTTGGCCAGGCACAAACCAAGCAAGATTCAATTTTTCTTATTATTTTCAAATTATTTTAACTATGATTAACAATGAACCTTGTATCTTTTCTGTAAACTGTTTTATGTTTGAGCTTTTGGTATCAGTTTGATGATTCTAATTGTTAATTCTATTTGGTTGTTTATTATATTCGTAAAATGGTAGTAATTCTTTTATGTTTTTGTGTGCGCGCATTATTTTAACATTGTTGTGCTTTTTGTGTGCGCTTTTTAGCCTTGTGCCTAGGTGACAGGCGAGACGTTTGTGTCTTGAGTGCTTTGACTACCTAGAAGGCTAGAATCCAAGACCACAAACACCTCGTATATCAAGTTAAGCATATGTCAAGTTGAGCCCCATGAACCTATAGCGGTAACCGATCTTGTCGTCATGATACTCGAAGTGTCTAATTATTTGATTTCACAGCAAATATGAGGCTTCAAATAGACGAAATTATAAAGAATTCTTTTTTTCCTTCATTTTAGGCTGGATACAGGTCTAAAAGAACTTCCTCAGCATAAGAATGAAATGTAGCGTTCTTAAACGTATAAATGGGAGCTAGCTGGTCGAATGATTTATGAAGTATGAACAACTAGTAATCTATCAAAATAACTAGCATTATGCAGCAAAACCATAAATGGTTCATTTCAGTATCCACAATAATAAATCTAGGATGATGTATAAGATTTAACGTATAAAAATTTAATATGATATTACTTGTGTACAATTACTTATCTAATCAAAGGATCAAGAAAATATCCTCAAAGTTGATTGACAAACACAAGTTGGAACACTTAATAATTAGTGACTAACAAAAAGTGACGGTTATGCTTAACTCATGATGGGGTCAAATAAGCAGGCTTAAGTAATAATACTGGTGAGAGGACTTTATAGGCTTAGGTAATATAGTGATCAGCAATAGGCCAACTGTACATTGCGACATCTATTCTTATATATTTATATGCAAAATATCTGTGTACGCAGTATATCTGTGTACGTGATATATCTATATCTGTGTGCGAAAAACCGTGTCTACAATATCTATGTACGTCTTTATTTCAAAGCCGGGTATTACACTTTATTAAGTTTCACGTTGTGTCTCTAATTTATGAGTTTCTACATTTCAACCCCACCCACCGTAAAACTATGTACATATATTCAAGGTAGGGATCCTGTACATTAATCCAGAAGTGTGAGAAGTGTATTATAACACAATATATAACACTATATAACACCATATAAACACCGTATAACATTATGTAACACCATATAACACCATATAACACTATGTAACACTATATAATAATATATAACACTATACATCTATCATATACATGCTATCAGACAAAATATAGTGTTATATTTGTTATATAGTGTTATATAGTGTTATATGGTGTTTTATGGTGTTACATAGTGTTACCCGGTGTTTATACGGTGTTATGTAGTGTTATATATAGTGTTATAATACACTTGTCACACTTTTCACACTTCTGGATTAATGTACAGGATCCTCTATCCATATATTCATATTGGCTTTATAACAACCAATACTTAATGATTCGTTGAATGTTCTAGCTAT
Source organism: Helianthus tuberosus (assembly GCA_030545235.1). Taxonomy (NCBI): domain Eukaryota; kingdom Viridiplantae; phylum Streptophyta; class Magnoliopsida; order Asterales; family Asteraceae; genus Helianthus; species Helianthus tuberosus. The sequence goes on along the minus strand of CM060404.1, from coordinate 50,370,616 downwards.
GCGTTATATTCTTATAGTCTTTATGTAGTTAAGTTTTGAATTTCTTGACATAAAGCATTGCAACACTTTCAGCACACATAATTATATAGAGAGAGTGAGAGGGAGAGGAAGGGATCATAAGAAAAACTAAAAAAAATACACGAAAACTCGAGAAAATCACTATCAACAAAGAATTTTTTTTCATTCTTTTTAAAAGTTATTGATCTTTGACAGAAAAAAACTATATATACTTTGCGGGATACATATATGCGCATAATGCCCTTAAGAAAAACCTATATGCGCATAACTCATCTGAAGTTGAATGTTGATGCACAATGTCTAAAGCCTGCGTCTTTGTAATTCTAGTATAATGTATAGGGTCCAGATAGGTCTTTTTGTGTTAGTTCAGGGGTAAAATAGTAATTTTATGTTTTTCAAGTTTGAGGTCCGCTTTTATGACATGTGTTCATAAAAGCTAACCAGCTTTGTTGTCTGGACCGCTCGAGTGAACATGCCATATGAGCGGACCAGGATATCTATAAATACCCCTGATGTAGTCTTCACTTGTAACGTTTTTCTTGAACCTGATGTTGAACTGCTGATCGTATTACAAGTGATATCAAGTGAAGAAACAGTATTTTAAGTGTGAATCTTCTATTTCTACTCAGTTCTGTTGCATTTTTCTTTGTATCATACTGAAAATGTGTTTCCGCCACATTTTCAGTAAGCACTAGCTCTGATTGACTCACTAGAAAGGTCAAAACTGATCCTACAATTGGTATCAGAGCCAGTTGCGAGTTAGTTTGCTAGATACGAAGTGTTTTACACGGACTTTTAAAGATCTGGACTGTTTGAACGGTGGAAATGGACTGATATTTGGACAACAGGTGTTAAATATACTAATGACAAACCCTTGAAAGTTTCGGATCAAAATACAGCCTAAAAGTAATCCAAAAACCCTCGTGAAAATGGTGCGTGCTTACGTCATACTTCTGGTTCGCTCTTCTGGTCCGCTCCAAAGTTCAAGTCTGGTCCGCTCTTAGAACAACTTTCTGGTCCGCTCCAGTGTCAAGTCTGGTCCGCTCTTAGAACAACTTTCTGGTCCGCTCCAGTGTCAAGTCTGGTCCGCTCTTAGAACAACTTTCTGGTCCGCTCCAATGTCAAGTCTGGTCCGCTCTTAGAACAACTTTCTGGTCCGCTCCAGTGTCAAGTCTGGTCCGCTCTTAGAACAAATTTCTGGTCCGCTCCAGTGTCAAGTCTGGTCCGCTCTGAGAATAAATTTCTGGTCCGCTCCAGTGTCAGGTCTGGTCCGCTCCAAGTGTCAGTTCTGGTTCGCTCTTAGTGCAACTATCTGGACCGCTTAAACAACATTTGTTCTGGTTCGCTTCAAAGATCTTTGGTGGTTTGCTCCAAAGTTACTGTTGTGATTCGCTTAGTCAGCCACTGTGATTCGCTTATTCAGATTGTTTGAATTTTTTTTCCGTTACGTCTAAAAATGGAACATCAAGAGTTTTACAACTTCTTCTCGGGAAGTGGTATGGTAGCAGGACAAACCTCGAGTAGTGTTATACAAAATGTCAACATGGAGAACGAATTGGGAACAATGCAAAAACCACCCAAGCTGATGAGTTTAGATGAGTTTTCTGGATGGTCTGGGAGATTTCAGAACTGGGTTCAGGCTAATCACTTTGAAAGTTGGTTGAAGACTGAGGCACCATATGTTCCACCTTTAGATGCTCGTGAACAACCAAAAGGAATTGGAAGTTTGACGCAAACAGAGCAGAATGATTTCAAAGCAGAGAAAAAGATGGTTAGCATTCTTGAACAAGCAATCAAGGAAGATATTTTGGTGTTATTACAACACGAAAATAATGCTTATTCTATTTGGAAAGCATTGAAAGCAAAATTTAAAGGGAGTGAATCCATGTTAAAGAACAAAAAGGCGTTGTTAAAGAAAGAATTCGACATTTTCACTTACATGAAAGGTGAAACAACAAAAAGTTTGATCGATAGGTATTGCCATTTAGTATTGGAGTTGAAGAGATTGGAAATTACCAAGACAAATGAAGAATTAATCGACAAATTGGCAGATGCTTTGCCATATGAAGAGTGGGGTACATATCTGATGATGTTGAAAAATAGTGCAGGCTTTGAAAACTTAAATCTTAGTGCTTTCATAGAAAAAATTGAAGCTCAAGAGCTGGAATTGTTGAAAATTAAGAAAATGAACTTAGCGAGTGTGCAGCAAGATGTGTCTCTGTATTACAAAGGAAATCCTTCAGTTTCAACCAATCAAAGTCCAAAAATGCAGACAGGGTTTATTGCTGATAACACCTCAAGTGTTTCTTCAAACACTCCTCAATCTAGCAATTTTTCACCATTCTCGAACTATGATCCAAACTTCAAAGCTCAAGAGCAATCTTCACCTCAAAGCTCTACAAGTTCAAATAATCAGGCTTATGTTTCTGGGGTGCATTGCAACATCACGGTGAATATTAAGAATGGAAATGAAATTACTGAAACAGCCGCGAAACAACACATTGCATTACTTGCTTCCGTTCTAGAGGCTTATGAAGGATTAGTGGCGGGTAGGATTGGTAATCCTGATATGACCAAAGAGGATTACGATCAGATCGACCCGGAGGAGCTTGAATTGATTGATATAAAATGGGGAATGGCGAGTTTGGTTAGAAGAGCACAACGGTTTATGGAGATCACAGGCAGAAACAGTCTCTCAGGTCCTGATCAGAAGTTAGGGTTCGATAAATCAAAAGTTACATGTTTCAAGTGTAAAGAACGTGGTCATTTCAAGAGAGAATGCCCGAATCGTGAAGTAAAAAATCATCAAAACCCGTTCACCAACGACTACTATAAACAAGCAATCTATCATCGACCAAATCAACAGCAAACTTTTCAAAGACCACAAATTGAGAATAAACCAGAAAAGGCGATGATCGTGAATCAAGATGATGAAAAGGTTGCTGCAGGTTTCAGCTGGGATAAATATATTCCCGGTAGTGATGAGCAAGCTATGATGGCAAAAGTTGTTGAGATATCTGAGATGGGTTCTGAGTCAGAGATAGTTACTGAAGATGTGTCTGTGGTTGTTGAAGAGATTCCTACTAAGAATGTGGTCGATGTTAATGAAATAGCTGCTGAAGTGTATTATCATCAGTCAGAGCAGGAGGTTTTGGGAAGCTTAATGAAATCTGTATTGCCTCCTAACATTTCTGAATCTTTTGCAGGTTACTTTGAAGAACCAAGGACCGGATCATGTCCAAGGTTTGAAGAGAAGACAGAAGTTGTTGAAGAGTTGATAGATGTGTCGAAAGAGATGACTGAAGAAGCGTTGAAAGACATAGCTAACAAAGCTCTAATGGCGAAACTAAAAGAGGTAGACACAGAATCTGTTAAATCAGAGTCTGTCGAAACCGAGTTAGTACAAAAGGAGTCTGTCGAGGAATCTAAAAGTGAAGAGGTCAAATCTAAGAAAGTGTTTGAGTCTGAGTCAAGCAATGTCGGTAAAACTAATTGTGTAGAGCAGGTTGTTGAAAAAGTTGTTACAATTTCTGATACATTGTGCAAAAAGTGTTCAGAACCATGCAAGGAGTGTCTTGAAAAAGACACTAAGTATCAGGAATTGAAACACCAAGCTGATATGATTAAGTTTCACCTTGGTCAAGTCAAAGAGGCGTATGATACACTGGTCAGATCAATTAAAATGATTCAAGAAGAAAGTGTTGAAAATGATAAAGCCACGAAACTAGCAAAAGCAACACTTTTTAATAAACAAGTGGAAGTTAATTTTCATCTTGACACAATCGCATCATTAAAGAAAGAGTTAGAATTGACTAAAATTGAAAATGAGCGAATTGATTAAAAATTGATGAGTTATGTGGCTTCGTCATATGTCCTTGAGCAAATTGTTCCACAACAGCTCAATGCTGAACCGGTCTTTAACAGTGTTCCACCCCCAATGTGGAATCATTACACTCAGAAATATCCAGATGGGGTGGAAGCTGCTTTGAATCTCAAGTTGAAAACAATTGAGGATGAATTACCAGAGAGCATTGATGTTACATTCTCTCCGTCCGACACTGACAATGAGTCACAGGTTATAAAGACCATTGTTGACCAGGTGTTAGGCGAAGAGAGTGATAACTCAGATTTTGAAACTGTGAAAACACATTTGGAAAGTTCCAGTTCTGAATGTGAAGATGAGAGTAATTTCTTGGATAGGTTCATACCGAAATCAGACAAGAGTACGAATGATGATCCGATTATGGTGGTTTACACTATGGTTGGAACTGACAAGCTTTACTCTGATTTCGAGTATCCTCTTCAGAATGTTAAGATTGAAAATGTCGAGAGAGTTTTCAAATTGGTTGAGATGGACATTCATATGGTAAACAACAAAGATTTCTTTTCGAAACCTAAAAAGTCATTTCTTACAACATGTGTCAACCACTCGGAAAAAAAGGAATGGGATGGTAATAGTAACAAGAAAAATGGTAACAATTTTAAAAACAAAGGAATTGGTTTTGAGAAAAAGATGGCTAAGAAGGTTGTCAAGCCAAAAGATAAAATGAATGAAGTTTTTGTTGTTGGACCAAGTGTGAATGATGAAAAGGAATACATTTTTAGTCAAAAAGCTGTTGACGATTTCAATGCAGCGAAGAAACTGAAAGAAGAGTTGTTCAAGTCAACTTTTGTCGAGTATGATAAAAGAGTTTGCTATCGCTGTAATGAAATCGGACACATGGCAAAACAATGCAAGAAAATTTTTGAAAAACCTGTCATTAAACCATTTGTTCAAAAATCTCAACCTAAATCACCAGTTAACACAAAGGGAAAAAAGCCGATGGTTTCTCCAATTCGCATTTTGAAAAGAGGAGAATCTTTGAAGTCGGAAGATAAGCCGAAATCGACATTTGAGATTGGCGAATCTTCAAAGTCTCAAAAGATTTCAAAGATTTATCCAAAAACAAAAATTTTTGAAAATCAATCATGGGTTGCTAAGTCAAAACCATTGGTCGAGGAGAAAAAGATGGAAAACATTTTGAAGAATGAAACAAAAGTTTTTGAAATTCAATCAAAATCAGGTGAGATGAAGAAAATGGAAAATGAATTAAAGTCTGATGCAAAAGCTTTTAATCCTATTATTCAAAATATTTTCGGAAAAATGGTTGACAGAAAAGTCAAAGGAGTAAAGGAATTTTATGAATCAAAGATGGGTGATAATGATAAACAAGAATTTGAATTTGAACTTGATAGATTTCTTGCAGAGTTTCCCCCGATCAAAAATGAAGTAAAACCAAATGTTAAAACTGATGTTCCGAACGTCACATTTGACTTTCCTAAGACTGATGAGAAATGTGATGTAGTGTTTGGGAGTGTTTCAGAAGTCAAAAAGTCATGGAGTTCATTGTTTGAATAAATTTGTTATGATGTTTGCAGGGGCTGCCCAAGTCTATATTGTCAAAATGGATCATGGATAGTGGCGCTTCACGACATATGACTGGGACGCTTGCTTTGTTATATGATGTCAAATCTGTAAATGGAAGCTATGTTGGATTTGCCGGTAACCAAGGTGGAAGAATCGTTGATCAAGGAACGCTGTCAAATGGCGTGATTTCATTCGACAAAGTGAACTACATAATAGAGTTAACAAACAATTTACTCAGTATTTCACAAATCTGTGATAAAGATTTTAGTGTTCATTTTACAAAAACTGAATGTGTGGTTTTAAAACCAGGGTTTAAAATCCCTGATGAGATGGTGTTGTTGCGTGCTCCACGGGAGTATGATCTTTATTATCTTGATATGAACATCGCAACACCAACAACTCATCAAAAACAGTGTTTTGTGTCCAAAACTAAAGCAACGGAAAAGGATTCGATAATGTGGCATCGTAAGATGGGCCACATTCATGTTCGAAAAATGAATTTTTTGGTACATAATGATTTAGTTGATGGTGTAAATTTGAAAAATTTTCATTTAAATGATGATTGTATAGCATGTAAGAAGGGAAAGCAAACTCGGAAGTCACATCCACCGAAAATACTCAACTCAATCAGGTTACCTCTTGAGAGATTACACATGGATCTCTTCGGGCCTGTCAATGTGAAGAGCATTAGTGGAGATCTGTATTGCTTGGTGGTGACAGATGACTTTACGAGATTTTCTTGGGTAGTGTGCTTGGAACGAAAAGATCAAACCTTTGAGTCTTTGATGGTGCTTTTCAAAAAGATGGAAATGGTGTATAAACTGCCAATCCGGAGGATTCGGAGCGACAATGGAACGGAATTCAAGAACAACAAAATGTACGAGTTCTGCAACGAGAAGGGTATTCTTCATGAATTCAGTGCGCCATATACACCACAGCAGAATGGTGTAGCTGAACGAAAGAATCGGACCCTGATTGAGACAGCACGAACAATGTTAGCCGATTCCAAGCTACCAATCTTTTTCTGGAGTGAGGCAGTATCAGCAGCTTGTTACACATTGAATAGAGTTCTCACTGTCAAGAAGTACAAAAAGACTTGCTTTGAGTTGCTGCACCGTTATAAGCCAAATCTTGAATTTTTGGAACCATTCGGGTCTCCTTGCACTTTTATTGATGAAAATGGTAAATTTGGCGCTAAAGCTAATGAAGGTTTTTTTGTAGGATACGCAAGTCCTTTGAAAAGAGTGTTCGTACCATGTCTGAGTAAGGTGATTCAAGTTCAACACGTGGATTGTCAGAAGTATACTCAATCAGCACAACTTCCCGGACAAAGATTCCTGTTCGATTACGATAAGCTCTGGGAATCGTTTCATTTGCCGGTCAAGCCGAGTGAGGAGGAACAAGCTCTTATGTATCTATATCAGCAAACTGTGTCAGAAGAGCAAGTATCTAGACCGCTAGAAGTTTCTCAACCCACCGTGGGTACTCACGATGATGAAGCAGGCCCAAGTGGAACAGCACATGAACCACCAGAGGAACCAGTTCCATCGTTTGATGAATCTGACGACTCAGAAGCGGAACCCGCTCCGTCTTTTGACGAGGATCCAACGGAAGCTGAGGATCAATCCATTGATCTTATTGTTGATCTTAACATATCGAGTTTGGAATCGGAAGTGAATGTGCCTGAAAATGTCATGCCACGGAATTTGTCTTATCATCCCTCAGAACAGATTATCGGTGACCTGCAAAGTGGTGTCAAAACCCGACATCAAATAGACCAAGCTCTTACATGTTTTTATTCATCTATTGCTGGTATGCAAAAAGAAATCTCACTCAAATGTTTTATTTCGCAGATAGAGCCCAGGACCTACAGAGAAGCATTGACCGAAGACAGTTGGGTGAATGCTATGCAGGAGGAATTACAACAGTTTGAGAAATTGGGTGTCTGGAGACTTGTTGATCTGCCAAAGAATCAAAAGTTGATAAAGACAAAATGGGTATTTAAGTGTAAAAGAGATGATAGAGGAGTCGTGGTGAGGAACAAAGCACGTTTAGTGGTTCAAGGCTTCAGCCAGCAGGAGGGAATAGACTATGATGAGGTTTACGCGCCGGTTGCAAGGCTTGAAGTAATTCGTATCTTTTTAGCCTTTGCATCTTGGAAAGATTTCAAAGTCTATCAACTTGATGTTAAATCAGCATTCCTGTATGGCAAGATTCGAGAAGAAGTTTACGTGGGACAACCACCGGGGTTTACAGATCCACTGAACAAAGACAAGGTGTACCTATTGGATAAAGCATTATACGGTCTACACCAGGCCCCAAGAGCCTGGTACGAGACTCTTTCGACCTACTTGCTGGACAACGGGTTCACAAGAGGAACAGTAGACAGCACCTTGTTCACAAAAGAAGAAGCAGGCCACTTGTTGATTGTGCAGATTTATGTTGATGATATAATTTTCGGTTCCACCAACGATGATTTGTGTAAAGAGTTTGAGAGAGTAATGAAGAAGAAGTTCGAAATGAGTTCGATGGGGGAGATGAAGTTCTTCCTCGGGCTGCAGGTAGAATAAATGCCCGATGGAATCTTCATTCACCAGTCAAAGTATGTAAAGGATGTGCTAGACAAGTTTGATATGACAGATTGCAGTCCTGCATCAACCCCCCTCGCACAGAACCATGGTATTTGTCCAGATGAACAGGGAGTGAAGATGGATGAAACGTTATACCGATCGATCATTGGATCTTTAATGTATCTCACAGCTTCTCGTCCCGACATCATGTACCCAACATGTCTATGTGCACGATATCAGTCGAATCCGAAGCAATCACACCTGACGATCGTTAAACGCATTTTACGGTATTTGAAGGGTTGCCCAAGCATCGGCTTGTGGTATCCTCGTTTGGGTGATTTTACATTATCTGGTTTCGCTGATTCAGATTTTGGTAGCTGTAAACAGAACGCAAAGTCCACCACTGCTGGGTGCCAGTTCTTCGGAACTCGGCTCGTTACCTGGCAGTGCAAGAAGCAAACTGCAGTTGCGCTCTCCACGTGTGAGGCTGAGTACGTCTCAGCCTCTAGCTGTTGCTCGCAGATCCTCTGGATCCAACAGCAGATGCGCGACTTCGGTTTACAATTCTTGGATACTCCGATATTTGTGGACAATGAAGCAGCCATAAATGTTACTAAAAATCCGGTTCATCATTCGAAAACAAAACACATTGAAATCCGTCATCATTTTATTCGAGATTGTCACGAAAAGAAATTAATACGGATTGAACATGTGGGCACCGATGATCAGAAAGCTGATTTTTATACTAAACCGTTTGACAAAAAGAGATTTTATTATCTTTTAAAATTGAATGGGATGAAAAATCTGCAATCTGGGAGGGTTATTGAATGTGAAGCCGAATTGGGCGGCGATCTGACGTGAACCATATCGTGTTGTCAATTTTTTTTTTTGTACAATTTTTTTCCTGCTTTTAGATAAAAACAAAAACTCAAAAATATGTTTTTCTTTTTAGGGGGAGAAAGTTTGCAGAAAAATACAAAAACATGATAAAATCTATAAAAACCAAAAACATTTGAAAAAGTAAAAATGAGTTTGTGTATAAAAGGGAAATGATAGTACATTAGCTAGACAGGTGCAGTACGCTAAAGATTTGGAATGTATAAAATGCAATTAAGCAGTCTCACTAAAGATGTGCCGATAGGTTTTCACAAAATTAGTAGATCAGTTTGGGATATAAACATAAAATTACTTGCATCTACGTGGGGAACACCTCCAGGATATATAGGTAACCCCTGAAATCCTGTTTGAAGGGTCCCGTATTCTGAGATACTAGGTCTTTATGCTTAGTGATATCTGGGGTATTATCCCGGGACTTCTGATTTTGCGGAAGCAATGGCCTAGTCCCCGGAGAATACTTTACGCTGCTTTGAAATATAAGCCTCCCCTCAGCATAAAAAATGATAACACATTGCAAAATGGTTAATCATGTGCTGTTGAAAAGAAGATCCCCAAAGGGGACCCACCAAAAGTCGAAGCCGTCATCTCTCTGCGTATCGAAAGATCGACCTGAGCTCTCACGGCCCTCGCAATTAACCCTTTACAGATATCATCTAGGTATACTCACCTGTAAGACTGAATACTGGGGTCTGGATACGGGAGTATATACTGAGGTGGGACACATGTAGATGTTTAAGTCCTAAAACACTAATTCTGTATCCCGAACAGATTGAAAGTTCTGTGAGAATTTAAAAGGATCAGTATATCGGCAATCTACGTGAATTGTTTAATGCTTAAAATGAAATAACAGCTTAACGGTACTTGTATTTCGTCGGCAGCTGATATGATCCCTTAACACGCTCACAAAAAGATTGTGTGTACAGCTTTCAGTTTATTCAGTTAAAATTCCAAAAAGATTTTAATTTCTCATTTTATTTTTCGACAACTGACATTGGGAATCGGAAGATCAAAGCCTAAGTGCAGAACATGTTAGTGTTTGATGAGGGATGGGTAAGCTGGAGATTGCTTTACTGTGATTGGTACATTGGTTGAAAGTTAAAATGTGTTTGAAAGTTCAAAATGTTCAAAAGTTCATTCATTTGAACTGTTTTTAAAACAAAATGACAGAAAACTTCATAATTCGGTCAACCAAGGTCATTAACTTGGACTTGGTGGACTAAGCAAGTTAACTAAGGTCATTAATTTGGACTTAGTTAACTAGGTGTGATGGTGTTTAATCTGAAAAGTGTCAAAATGTAAAATTTTTGAAAACAACACCCTGATTTTGCTCATGTGTCATTAAGAAAATAATTTTGAAAATTAAAAAGTTTAAAATTTAATTGAAAATTGAAAAGTTTAGTTGTTTGGATTCTTTATATAGTCAAATCTTTACAGGATTGTAAAAGAACCAGATTATCAATTCTGGACATTTAAAATGTCTATTTTTATAAATGTTTGAGATTTGCAGGTGAAAGTTCCAGATTAAGATCCCTATAGCAGAGCCTTAGGGGGAGTCTGAAGATGAGCTTGATACAAAAGGAAGCTTGTTGCTGGTAATTCAAGTGTTGATCCTAAATGTTTGGAAGATTGATGAAAGGGGGAGCATAGAGGAAGATAAAGAATGAGAAGATCAGGTTGTGCTGAGAAGAAAGCCAAAACCAAGGGAAGAGATATACAAAGCTATCTGAAGGCCTACATTCAAGACAAAGACTGCGGCTTCATCCAAGGGGGAGTTTGTTGATGCACAATGTCTAAAGCCTGCGTCTTTGTAATTCTAGTATAATGTATAGGGTCCAGATAGGTCTTTTTGTGTTAGTTCAGGGGTAAAATAGTAATTTTATGTTTTTCAAGTTTGAGGTCCGCTTTTATGACATGTGTTCATAAAAGCTAACCAGCTTTGTTGTCTGGACCGCTCGAGTGAACATGCCATATGAGCGGACCAGGATATCTATAAATACCCCTGATGTAGTCTTCACTTGTAACGTTTTTCTTGAACCTGATGTTGAACTGCTGATCGTATTACAAGTGATATCAAGTGAAGAAACAGTATTTTAAGTGTGAATCTTCTATTTCTACTCAGTTCTGTTGCATTTTTCTTTGTATCATACTGAAAATGTGTTTCCGCCACATTTTCAGTAAGCACTAGCTCTGATTGACTCACTAGAAAGGTCAAAACTGATCCTACATTGAATATGAGTGTTGATGATGTAATTAGGTTGTGCTTGGATAAAGGGTAACTTGGTCAGACCTCCAGGTAGCATGCGTTACTTTTGCATTCTTTGGAGTTACATTCTTGATCCTCATAATGAAGGCAATAATTGGCAGAGCCGTCTTCGAAAACTCTCAAAATAATTTAGGCCTCGGACGAAATAAAAAACTGGGCCCAAAATTGTAGTAAGGGGGAAATGAATTAAAAAAAATTCAACCTTCATGGTGGAGCCAGGTCTTGAACTTGAGACCTTTACATTATCTTGAGATGGTTTTTCCACTCCACCACCAACAATTTTATGTACAAATATGAATGCGTATATTAAATACATAATTTACTATATATATATAAAAGCTTATAAAAATTTTCGGGCCCTTTAAAAATTTGGGACTCGAGCGACGGCACGGATTGGCCGGCCCAAGAACCGGCCCTGATAATTGGTGATAGTCCTTTGTTTATGCTGGAGGTGGCAAAATTGGCGGGTTAGGGTGATTGATCAAAACAAGTTCACGTCAAAATGCGTAATCTTTTTTATTTGTTGAAACCGGTCGGGTGGGTTAACCCGGAACACTTTCTGTTATGTTTTTTTCTCATTTTTTTAAGTAAATTTATATTAGTTCCATAAGAATCTAATATTTTCGATTATTTTTTTACAAGTTTGTTTTACTGATCTCGATCATTTTATTTTACTTTAAGATGTTTAAATTTATGTTTTTGCAGCCCCTCTTAAGGTTCTTTTCAGTCATAGTTTGATTTCAAAAGTCAAACCTTTGCTTCTTGTAAGCTTCTGACCATCAAAGGTATTAGAAATCAACATCTAAGAAAAAGAATAGGGTAATAAAACTGTCAAGAACAAGATATCACAAAACAGAAACAACTTTATTAAAAACACCAGTCGGCGTGATTAATCCCAAAGGAGTACAGAATGATTCCGGCAAAGTTACCGGTTTAATCTCACAGCCACTCAACTCAGATCAGTAATGATCTGTTACAAAGACAGAGATCAGAAACGATCTCTATGACTCTCGAGACAGAAAAGAATCGAACAGAACCTTCTGCTGGTGTTTAATCGCAGACTTGTGATGAATAGATGATGTATTGTTGTGTGGCGATCCCAAAGCCAGCGCCCCCCTTATAAAGAAACAAGGGCTTCTGCACTAAATGAAACACGACTCAAAGAACTGCAGCCCACCAAACTCTCAAAGGCCCATATGAAACAGCAACGGTAACATGAAAAGGAAAAAAAAAAAGGAAAGGATTAAATTGAAAGGCACAATAAAGGAAAATATTGAATTGAAAGAAAAGAATATTACGTATATTTCAAGACCCCCCCCCCCCCCTCAATTCAATATGCAAAACAGTTAAACAGACCAAGTTTATCACAAACATTGTCATGAGCTTGAACGAGTAGCCCTTTTGTAAACACATCTTCCGTTTGATCTTCAGATGCGACACCAACAATTTTAATAACACCTTTTGAAAATTTTTCTCTTAAAAAGAAGAGATCAATTTCAAAATGCTTTTGTACAATCGTGAAAAACAAGATTAGCGGCTATTGAAATAGCGGCTGTATTATCACAGAAAAGGGACACAGGAAGTTTGACATCAATTTTAAGTTCATTTAAAATGTTAAGGAGCCAAATGATTACACTTGTCGCATCACACATAGCACGATATTCTGCCTCAGCAGAAGATCTAGAAATGGTAGATTGTTTTTTGCTTTTCCATGAAATAAGAGAGTTACCTAAGAAGACACAGAAACCTATGATAGATTTCCTAGAGTTTACGCATTTGCCCCAGTCAGAATCAGCAAAGGCTTTCAGCTCTAAGGAGTCCCCCTTTTTAAATAATAAACCTTTGCCTTATGATTTAATATTTAATCTAGTAGCCATTATAATCATTTACATTATATGGATCAAAATATATAACAACCTATTAATAATTAGTTGGTAATTGTTGATGGACCATATTACCCTTATTAACTAATTAGGTTTCCTCCTGGGTGCTTATATAAGGGGACTTATGTAGAGGTTAAAGGGTTACACAGTTACACAATTAGACATAACCCTAATTATAACATCATCGACCTCCATCTCCATAGCCGATTCCCTTATTCGGTTTCTTAGCCACCATCATCAGTCAGCACCCTAAGGAGGAACCAGATCAAGCTGACAATCATGTCAAACACTGTTGCTGCGTCTCAATCTGGATTCTCTGCTGGCCTGTGCTGATGCAATCAAAGGTATGTTTTCATGTTTTCCATTATGTTTAAACAGAACTGATCAACATGTGGTGTCAGAGCATATGTTGATTAATTAGTTCTGTTTTCGTATCCATTAATTCTGGGATTGAAATCTGGAAAACGGAATTTTGAAAGCCTAATTAAATTCATAACCGGTTTCGAGTCACATAACCTGAGTCCACTGTTTCGGGGAAAAAGAATGTTTTTTTTAATGACTCGGAATCATAATGGTAAATCTTAACTGTCCGAAATCTATATAAAACTCTTAAAAATTCAGGTTTCGGGTTCCAGAATTATTATTTTATTTATTAGGGTTCTTCATGTTCTTAGTGAAATTCGAATAAATTCCCTTATTTTGGAATGAATTAAGGATTAGAAGGTGTTTTTCCTGTATTTGATTAATTTTATCCCTTAAGATTTCGAAAAATCTGTTAATGTTATTAGATATAATTTTTGAAATTATTGGATAAATATAAAATATCTTTTAAAACAGGAAATAAAATATACCAAATCCTTTAAAATTCGAATTTCAAACTTATCACACTAACAGCTGTTAACAGGAGTTTCGAGATCATTTGTTTAACGACTCGAGACCATAAGGTCTCTACTCGAGACCATAAGGACTCTACTCGAAATCATAAGTTCTCAAATCTTCACAACTCGAGACAACGATTTCGACTCGAGACCACAGGGTCTCAACTCGAGACCACTGAGGTTTCGACCAAGGGCTTCAATCTTAATCACTCGAGACCATGGTTGCGACTCGAGATCTCATCAAGCACTCGAGATCTCATAAAACACAGTAGTCGAGACCATGATTACGACTCGAGACTGAGGTTGCGACTCGAGACCTTGATGAGTCGAGACCTCATAATTTTACAAGCTGTGTCGAGACTTGACTCGAGATCTCACTCGAGACCTCATAACTGAGTCGAGATCTCACTCGAAACCTCATTATTTTAGGCTTTTTAATGTGAACTAAGACTTAGCTCGGGGCTCCGCCCCGAACCCCGTGCTAACAGGTGGTTTGCTACTAAATAATTGGTTTTGTAATTACTTAGTTAATTAATAAGGATCAAATAATGTTTTACAAAACCAAAATGGCTTTACTTGAATGAGCTTCTGATGTATCATTTCTGCCCAAAGCTGACTTGATACATCTACTTATCATCCAAGTATTACGAAAGATATGTTAAGTGTGCATCATAAACATGAATGTCTTAATATCTGGCCAAAGCTGATTTAATTCATTCATAGACGGCATACTTCACAAGTGCATAACTAAAGTGATTGTCTCAATTTCTGGCCAAAGCTGATTTGTTACAACCACTTTGCACACATGCTTAAATGATTACACTTCTGGCCAAAGCTGATTTGTCTTCGTTTAAGTAGAACTTTAAATAGTCTATTATTTTGATGTTAGTAATAGACATATCACAACCTCTTCACACAATGATCCTTATATTAATGATCCTTAATTAATTTTTATGATCATTTTCGTCTGCCTTATTCTTAGTACCCATAATTTTACTCACTATAATTTTCTTCTATAAATCTATATCTCATCCACTCTAATTCTTAAATCTAATATGTTTTGCTTAAAGTTTCTATAAGAATTAGCTCTTAAATTAAAATCCTTGATTATCTCTTAAGACACGATAATCCTATTGCTCTCTTCTGATAAAGCACTATAGAAGAAAAGTAGAGCATGATGATTAGGATAGATCGAACATGATGTCTCTTATGATAATCAAGAACTCTCTAACATAAGTGTTATCACTAAAAGGTTATTCCAGATTAAGTCTTTCCTAAGACTAATCTATTATATATGGAATAATCACAAGAATTCCTAATATGCATGCCTTCATTTAAAATTCTAAACTATAAGCTAAGTGGTATATGTGAATACATAATAATGTACAATACCATGACCCATAAAGTTAAGGGCTTACGCATGGAAATAAGTACATTTTTCCAGTACATTGCATGCTAAGATTTTCACTTGTACAATTTGATGCCTTATAAATCAACTATAACACTCAAAAGTACCAAAGTATAATGAGTGTGTTGATAAGCAACATATGTACAAAGAAATAAATGTTTGAAGTTGGAAAATAAGTTGTTACTCACCTTAGAACCATTTAAAACTTTAAAAGAGGATTGTTCTAAGGTCCATAGACAAATTACAAGTAAAAATTCCAACTTTAAGGTTCTTCAAGGGAAAATCTCAGTGCATAATTATGCCATTAGACTAGACATAAGCAACGAGACTATCCATTATTCTAGAGAACAGTTGGGTAAATTAATTAGATAGTCACTTACTAATGATATTTAAGTCTGCTAATTTTAATATTCCAATTAACACATGATTAGTTGACTCTAGTTCCATACGTTTCCATACCAGAAGTCGACAAATAACTAACATGAGAGTTAGTGACAAAATTAAATGTTAAGCTATAAGAACCATAATAAGCAGTCTTTTAACAACGTTTTTCGATACCTTATATATATATTCTGAAGATTAGTCAGAATATGGTATCATAATTAAACAATGTTATGAAGGTTGTGAGGTTTGCATAGTCAACATAAAGTCATACTTACCTTAAACTCTCATTTTATTTGTTCTAAATATCTGGATAGAAACATTACTAAGATGAAACTAGATGATACCTTACATTTTCACAACTTTTGTTATCATGCAAATGAGAATTTGACAAAAGGAAAATGAGACTTATAAATTTCATCCATTATAACCAAAATTCATGAGAAATCATGACATGGTTAATGAGGATGATTTTTTTTATCTAATCTCATTCTAAGTGATTTTAAATCATGACGTTATAGCCCTAAAAATTACTTGGCTTAAGGAATAAGTATGGGTCCATCATAAGTCATTAATTGACATTCGTGGAACTTATTCCAAATGGAATATTCAGACATAATTCATTTATCATTTAACAGACTATCAACTTGTATCTAAATTTTGTCGCATATGGCACACGGTCTTAGAAGAAATCTATTCATATATATACTTAATAAGATTTCTATTAAATATGTCCCTAAAGTTTCTTATGATATCTGGACATTAAAGAAATCAAATAAAGTCTAACGTATATGTGATAGGTTCCCACGTCACGTAGCTCATTGAAACTTCTCTTGTAGCATTCTAGAGATACTAAAGATCAGTGGGAGCATTAAGTGTCTTAATAATAACCATGACACTGTTCTATCATAACTTGTCTCCTTAAAATCTAATGCTACTCTTACAAAAGTTTCATTGTTGCTTAATTGTGGGCACACTTAGATTTCTTACCTAAACTAACATAATCCTCAACAAGAGAAATCACAACGACTAACGTCATTAACCTGTTTCTCTATTAGAATTTGTTGGTCGTTAGATATTGACCATAAGCATGCTGAGTTCCTAAAGATTTCTAAGGTCAGTGGGAGCAGTCAAAGTCCTTATTATGACTTGCAAGGAATACAAGAGGCGGGGGGAAGAGTGTCATTAAATTTCACTCCAAATTTAACTCCGATTACACCTCTTGTACACCATACTGCACCAACTCTTACAAACTTAGAATCCTGAAAATGATAGCAACCTAACCAAGAGCTAATCCATAAAACTGAAACTTCTAACAAACCCAATAATCAACTCAGGGGGTCATCTAGGTTTAAAAGCCTACTAACTTTGATGATTACATAACCTCCCTAATGAAGTTGAAATGGATTTAGGAAATGTTTACTGATCCTATATCTTCAAAATTAAGCCATTAGTGTCAATTAATCCTCTGAATGGAATAAAACAGTTTTCTAGTAAAACTGATTTTATGTGTTTGTATAACGTTTGGGATTTGATTAAATTACCTAAGAGTGTTCATAACTAAACCAAATCCTTATATATAAACGTTAAGACACTAAGAAGCATGATTGATTGTCAAAGGTTATACTTAGGAAGAAATAAATTATCAAAGATTTCTTTGAGGATCATCACTGTTCTAGTAGCTTATAAAAAATTTAAAGCTACATTAGATGAACATTAAAACAATTTTCCCTAACAATGGCTGACACATTTACATGTTCATTAGATAACAACCTAAAGTTTCAAACTGAAGGTTAAAGAACACTTTATTTGTAAGCCAATAATATCCATGTATGGGTTAATGCAAACATCATAATGTGATGAAAAGCTAACGTAATTATTTTCATCAAGAATCAAGTGGATTAATGTACCTACCTCAAGATGAGTGGGAGCAACTAAAATGAACTTGTCTATATAGATGACATTCTTTTGACAAGTATATGTTATATAAGTCAAAGCATTGTTAACACAAACTTTGATATAATAAATCTCAGAGATATCTCTTACGTGATTGATATCATAACATACTGAGATAGACCCAATGGGATATTAGTTCCGTTCCATAAGTTTAACATTAAATGGGTCCTTACATATGTAACAATCAATACTGCTATCCTTCAGAGGATAATATGGTAAATGAGATTATATTTTTACACTTCATTAATTGGAAGCCTTATGTAAGTTTAAGTCTATACTCGTTTAGATATTACTCACATTGCAACACACTAGATATGTCTTGATTAACGTGAAGCATTTAATAGAGTATTACAATATCTTTAAAAGAAACGAGAGGCTATGATTTGAAGAAGAAGTGAGAATTAAAACCGGTTTATTACTTTAACTTTGAAATATTCAAAGATGATAAAATGTAATGTCGGGTATATCTTTATGTCAGCAGACAAAACCTATCTCATGGAGGAGTCATAATACACTGATATTAACAACCTAAGTTATAACGACATAATATAGTCACTAAATGTTGTTGGAAATTTATCAGTGGACTCATAAGTTTATTAACTCCATATAATTAATGTTTTGAAGACTTAGTGTGATAAAGTCAGCTACCATGACTCCTTGAACAGTAACAGTTCAAGAGGTGCTGCATTAAGTTTCGATACACAATTAATATTCGTTTATGAACGAATTGAGGAAACTAATTCTTTGTATCGAACACATTCATGATATGCTTAAGGATCCTATATCTGAAGGGCCACTACCCATAAGTCTTATTAAGAGAGCTCATAGACGGGTATTAATTGATGGTCATGCGCAATTGCATATCGTACTATGAATGATTAACTATTAGTTAATTTTCCTCATCAGTTTGATTTTGTATGTCTCTAAGAATATGTCAAGCTAGCATAATGGCATATAGACAAATGTAGTTACAAATCAAACAAAGGGCTTATGCGTATTTTGATCATAACGATTAGGTTTTAAATTAAGGCTATAGTATGATTAATGGGGGTCCTGAGTCGCATAATGATTCAACGGCTGTATTTCTCTGCTATAGTACTTGTTTAAGGCTAAAATGAGTGTTAACTCCTGATCAGGCTTATCTAATACTCATAGTAAACGATTACTCGGCTAAGTGGGATAATGTAAGATTAAATATATTATGATTTAATATTTAATCTAGTAGCCATTATAACCATTTACATTATATGGATCAAAATATATAACAACCTATTAATAATTAGTTGGTAATTGTTGATGGACCATATTACCCTTATTAACTAATTAGGTTTCCTCCTGGGTGCTTATATAAGGGGACTTATGTAGAGGTTAAAGGGTTACACAGTTACACAATTAGACATAACCCTAATTATAACATCATCGACCTCCATCTCCATAGCCGATTCCCTTATTCGGTTTCTTAGCCACCATCATCAGTCAGCACCCTAAGGAGGAACCAGATCAAGCTGACAATCATGTCAAACACTGTTGCTGCGTTTCCATCTGGATTCTCTGCTGGCCTGTGCTGATGCAATCAAAGGTATGTTTTCATGTTTTCCATTATGTTTAAACAGAACTGATCAACAAAATATATTAGTTTTCCCACTAATTTTTGATAAACAGAAATATCAGGTAAAGTTTGATTATTTTTTTCACATAAATGGGTTAAAATATGATTCAGTTCAATGGGACTGTTAACTGGTTTACACCCAGTCAAACCAAATTCGGCAAGAAGGTCAAGACAATATTTCCTTTGATATAAACATAAGCCATCTTTGGTTTTTAAAACCTCAATCCCAAGGAAATATTTTAGCAATCCCAAATCCTTAATCAAAAACTTAGATTTAAGAAGGGATTTAATTTTAGAAATCTCATAAGAACAACTACCAGTTATGACTATATCATCCACATAAACAAGTAACACAATGAACACAGATTTACTTGTTTTGACAAACATGGAGTGGTCGCACTTACTTTGTTCAAACCCAAGTTCAAGCAACACATCAACAAGCTTCTCATTCCACATTCGAGGAGCTTGTTTAAGACCATAAAGGGATTTTTTAGCTTACAAACTTTATTAACATGGTTGGGATTATAACCATCAGGAAGGGTCATATAAACTTCTTCATTTAAATTACCATATAAAAAGGCGTTATTTACATCAAGTTGATGTACATCCCAACCATTGTTAATAGCAATAGTTAGAACACATCTAACAGTAACCATTTTCACAACAGGTGAAAAGGTTTCAAAAAAGTCTATACCCTCCTTTTGACTAAAACCTTTGGCAACAAGTCTAGCCTTGTACCTTTCTATTTCGCCTGAGGCTTTATATTTGATTTTGTAAATCCATTTACAGCCTATAGCTTTCCTATTGGGAGGCAAATCGAGTATTTCCCAAGTATCATTCCTGTGTAAGGCTTCTAACTCATCATTCATGGCAGTAACCCAATTGTTATCCGATTTAGCTTCAAAATAGTTTTTAGGCTCACAACTCTTATTAAGCATAGAAGCAAAACACATACTTTCAGAATCAAGGTTAGCATAATTTAACACTTTTTCAAGACCATATTTAACTTTACCATCAATAACAAAGTCATCAAGTTTAGATGGAAATTTTATATTTCTAGAAGATTTCCTTAAAACACTGCTAGGTTGCCCTATATTATCTCCCTCAGAATTACTGATGTTTTCCTCAACGTGTAAATCAGGCTCAACCCTACCAGTTTCTAACTCAACATTACTTGGTTGCTGAATATCAGCCCTTCCTAAAGTATTGTCAGAGTCATTAACAGGTTGCTGAGGATGATTAAGGACTGCGGGATTCATGCTTGTGTTATCATCATAGGGAGTAGAGTCAGATTTAGAATTTTGGGTGTCATTTTGATCAAATAAGTCAAAAAAATTCAAGGTATTAATTTTGAAATCTGGATCAAGAGAGATTTTCTTTTCTTTAAAAGGAAAAACAGATTCATAAAATTTGACATCCCTAGAATAAAACATAACTCTTTGATCTAGACTCCATAGTTTATACCCCTTTTTTTCTCATTAGAATATTCAACTAGAACACATTTTTCAGCATGACTATTAAACTTATCAGAATTGTTTAAAACAGTGCTAAAACAGAGACACCCAATAATCCTAAGCTGACTCATCACGGGAGCAAAACCAAACGCAAGCTCATAAGGAGACCTACCATTTAAGACATAAGATGAAGTCCTGTTAATCAAATAGGTAGCAGTTAGAATACACTCAGACCAAAATTTGAGAGGAAAACCAGCTTGGAATAATAAGGCTCTAGCAATATTTAAAAGGTGTCTATGTTTTCTTTCAACTAACCCATTTTGTTGTGGAGTATGAACACACGAGGTTTGATGAATAATACATTATTGTAACAAAAATCTTTCATTTGTTTGTTTATGAACTCAGTACCATTATCACTCCTGAATATTTTAATGTGTTTACTGAATTGGGTTTTAAGCATGTTAAAGAATCCTTTAATGTTATAAAACACTTCATCTTTATTTTTCATAAGATAGACCCAAACAGCCCGTGTGTAATCATCAACCATTGTGAGGAAATACCTAAAACCATCCCTACTTTGAACCCTATAGGGACCCCATACATCAAGATGAACAAGATCTCCTAAAGATTTAGTCTTATGTTCACTTAAAGGAAACGGTTCCCTATGTTGTTTTGCCCTATGACATGTTTCACAAGGTTCAAGTTTAACATCTTTTTTAATATTTAGTTTGTCTTTTAAAACATGCAACACAGGTTCAGCAGGGTGTCCCAATCTAGCATGCCAAAGATTAACATCAAGACTGGCATTACACACCTTGTCAGACATTGTAGAACTACCACAGATATATAGACCATCAAGTTGACTATCAGTCACCAGGACTTTCTTTGTTTGAGAGTCCTGAATATAACAATTATGTTCATCAAAAGAAACAGTAAGATTGCAATCTTTGGCAAGTTTATGAACAGAAACAAGATTGACACAATAATCAGGAATAACAACAACATCATATAAGATGACCTTATCACTTAGTTTAACATCGCCAATCTTAGTTACTAAAGCACTTGTCCCATTGGGACGTTTAACTTTTATGTTATATTCTGTAACATCCATTTGATTTATAAGATTAGTGTCATCCGTTATCATGTGTTGATTTGCCCCTGAATCTATTATCCACCCAGCATTTTTCCCATTATTTCCAAAGTTGGAGAAACAATAAGTAGGTTTAAAGTCACATGTAGGTTTAAATTCATTAGCATAACTGTTAAAACAAACATAATTAGACCTACCAGCAAAGTTGCTGCCTTGAGTTTCACTTCTGGACTTATCATTCAACAGGCTAAGTAATTGAGCAATTTGTTCATTAGTTAAACCATTCACAGCAGATGATGAAGCAGTTTCAGAAGCATCAACAACGACATTATTACTAACCCTGCCTCCCTTATTACCACTGGTTTTAGATTTCATCCAAGAAGGGTAGCCAACCAGTTCATAACATCTCTCAACAGTATGTCCAGTCTTGTTACAATGTGAGCATTTTAGATTTGTGTTAGGTGGTCTAATAGTTTTCCTTTTTGAATCAAAAGTTTGACTAGTTTTAACAGCAAAGCCGAATGGATTACTAGATATTTTTTCAGAAAAATTGTTTGAATTTATGTGAGATTCTTCTCTTGAAACAAAAGAGAAGGCTTCCTTCACAGATGAAAGAACTTCCCTAGTTAATAAAGAAGTTCTTACAGACTGGTAAGTACTGTCAAGACCCATTAAGAACTGCATCAATTTAATCAAGTGATTGAAATCATTAAATTGTTTGGAAGCATCACAAGTACACGTAGGAAGAGATAGAATTTGATCTAATTGTTTCCACATGCAATTAAGTTTATGATAATACTCAGAGACAGGCAAGCCATTTTGAGAAAAAGAATTAGGGGCTGTTTGTTTGGGTCTGAATGGCCCCATTAAGAGGCAAGCCTCTGAACCGGTCAGAGGCAAGGTGTTTGGTTCACCAAAAAGCACCTCTTAATGAAACCCATTCAGATCTGAATGGTTCAGATACTTTTGAGATCTGAATGGAACTTGTTACATGTATACCCTTATGCCCTATCAATCTCTTATTCCACATGTGCATCTTCTTCCCCTCCTCTTCTTCCACCGTCGACCTCCTCCACATAGCCGCCCTCTTGCCCGATACAGAGCCTCCCTCAACATCACGTTCTCATCTTTCTCCTCCACGGCCGTCGTCTCCCCTCCACTCCTCCTCCACAGCCACCGTCTCCTCCACTGCTCCGCCACATCACAGCCGCCTCCTCCTCTGCTCCTCCACATCACAGCCGTCTCCTCCACTGCTCCACCACATCACAGCCGTCTCCTCCTCCTCTGCTCCTCCACAGCACCGCCTCCTCCTCTGCTCCTCCACACGGCCGACCTTCACACTGCCACCGTCCTTCACATTTGCAGGTATGTTAATTATTTGAGGTGTTTGTTTGTTGATTGTTTGTGGCTTATGTTTATAGGTTTTAGCCCTAATCTTTCATTTTTCATGCTCTGTTCAACAGTTTCAGTATAATACTTCCAGTATTATAGTTTAGAAGGTGTTTGTTTGTTGATTATATAGAAAGGGGTAGGATTATATGGTCTTTAGGATTACAATTTCAGTATTATAGTTTAGAATTTGAAATTTTGTATGAGGTTTTATGGTCTTTATATTATATTGGTGTTTATGATTAGAAATTGTTCAGAGGGGTAAAAATGTCATTTTACACGGTCATTCAGACGTGCAACCAAACATCACTTTACTTATTCAGCACTTATAGGTTCAGAGCCACTTAACCATTCAGACCTCTTATTCATTCAGCACTTATTGGTTCAGACGTTGCCAAACAGCCCCTTAATCTTTTGATACAGATTAAAAACCACTGACCCATCAACTTTATCATACGTTTCCTTCAGTTCTTTCCACACAACAGAGGCAAGCTTAGAATAAACATGACCCAAATATAATTCCTTAGACACTGAATTTAAAATCCATGTAAGAACAATACAGTTACAACGATCCCATTGTTTTCCTAACACTTAATCAATAGTAGATCTAGCACAAGAACCATCAATAAACCCTAATTTATTTTTAACTTGTAGAGCCAGGTTCATAGCCTTAGCCCAAACATTGTAATTATCAGTGCCTTTCAGTTTTATATTAACAATGGTCAGATTAGCCGAGTCACTAGGATGAAGGTAAAGCAGGTCACCAGCATCAATTTTTCTAACAAGGGTACCACTATCCTTATCAGACATTAAAGCAGGCAAACAAGAAAAAACCAATAAACCAAACACCACAGATAATCACGGAAAGCAAAAAATCAACAAGAATGCAACAAAAAAAACAACACAAAAAAGGGGTCAGAATACTCTCACAGCGGGTGCGTATAATTCCAGCGGATCAGGCATGTAACCTTCACTTAGGGTTACAAACAACTGATCAGAAGACAAGCTCCAAAGTTCTGTTGGTTTGCCCTTAAACAAGAGACCAACTAGAACCCCTTCTCAGCACAAGAGAAAACCCTCAAAATTAGGGTTCGATCCTTCAACAAAACCAGAGGGTGAACACCGCCTAGAATGAAAAACGGCAGGATTAAGAGAAGCTACCAAGACTCCAATAATCGGCAGAGGCCTTCAACGAGCAAAACGGATCTGATCGGAACCCTAGTTCACAACGGACAACGAAACACGAACACCAAGAGCACCTAGTGCTCTGATACCATGTCAAGAACAAGATATCACAAAACAGAAACAACTTTATTAAAAACACCAGTTGGCGTGATTAATCCCAAAGGAGTACAGAATGATTCCGGCAAAGTTACCGGTTTAATCTCACAGCCACTCAACTTAGATCAGTAATGATCTGTTACAAAGACAGAGATCAGAAACGATCTCTATGACTCTCGAGATAGACAAGAATCGAACAGAACCTTCTGCTGGTGTTTAATCACAGACTTGTGATGAATCGATGATGTATTGTTGTGTGGCGATCCCAAAGCCAGCGCCCCCCTTATAAAGAAACAAGGGCTTCTGCACTAAATGAAACACGGCCCAAAGAACTGAAGCCCACCAAACTCTCAAAGGCCCATACGAAACAACAACGGTAACATGAAAAGGAAAAAAAGGAAAGGATTAAATTGAAAGGCACGATAAAGGAAAATATTGAATTGAAAGAAAAGAATATTACGTATATTTCAACAAAAACAAAACGGTTGGTAGTTAAGATTAGTAATAAAAGAAAGAGAAAGTGTTGAAAATTTTGTGAAAATAACATTTTTCACAAATATAGTAAATGCATTTTTTCTAATTTTGGACTAAAAACATGTATAAGAAACTGAGGTGAATATACATATATATATATATATATATATATATATATATAGGACAAAGATGCGTTAGGAACCACCCTTTATTGCGAGAACCGCGAGAACCAATGTGAACACAACCAAAAATACCTAAAAATAGCTAAAAAAACACAATTTTTTTAATATTTTTTATAAACAAATCGCTACTTTTAGTAGCAAAAAAAAAAAATTTAAAAAATTAAAAAAAAATTTTGGCTACTAAAAGTAGCGATTTTAACTTAAAAAATATTAAAAAAAATTTTGTGTGTTTTTTTGATTTTTTTAGTTTTTGGGGGTTTAGTTTTTAGCATTTTAGCTTGGGGGGGGGGGGGGGTGGGGGTTTAGGTTTTTGGGGGGTGGGGGAGGGGGGTTTAGGTTTTTTTTGGGGGAGGGGGGGGTTAGGTTTTTTGAGGGTTTTAGTTTTTAGCATTTAGCTTGGGGGGGGGGGGGGGTTAGGTTTTTGGGGGTTGGGGTTAGTTTTTTTAGCTATTTTAGGTTGTGTTCACATTGGTTCTCGCGATTCTCGCAATAAAGGTAGTTCTCGCATGAACCTTACCCTATATATATATATATATATATATATATATATATATAGGGTGGGGTTCATGAGTGAACAATTATTTAGTTGTGAACAAAATGAACTTATCCTAACCATTGATTTTGTAGATCTAGATTTTTTCTTTAATGACAAGATTGTAATTATCTTTTGTAACTTACATGTATTTTAATAGACACAAGGGTATAATTGTATTTTTCTATCTTCATTTAATTAATTGATTTTTTTTCTCTCTCCTGATTTCTCTTTCCAATTAAAAGAATATTTAATTACATTCTCTAGCTGTACTTTTTTTCTCTCACATATTACCTAACTTAATATTTGATAATTAAAAAAAAATACAAACATTATCAAATATTGTTCCATCTAGAACACGATTAAAAATATTTAATTACATTCTCTATACATATATGTATTAGATCAATGTTTGATGAAAAGATGTATAGTGGAAACAATATGTAGTAATACAAGTGTATAAGTCTGGTATATATCGACATGTATACACTATGTACTTGAATAATACACAGGTGTATGCGTCTGCTATATACCGACCTGTATACACATATGTACTTGAATAATACACAAGTGTATAAATCTGGTTTATACCGACCCGTGGAAACAAGATGTAATAATACACAAGTGTATATGTCTTGTATATACTGACCTATATACACATATGTTAAAAAACATAATTTAATTAGGTTTAATATTTAATTTTAAAAGGAACATAAGAGTTTATTTAAAAAAAAAAACATTATCCCTTCAATCTCTTATAATTAAAATAATGGAGATATAATTAAAAATGAGAGAGAGAGAGAGTTAAGAGAGGAGAAAATTAAGGGATTTTAATTAAAAGTATTTGTCTAATGTCCATCTTACCCTTTTAATCTAAAAAATGATCAAGGGTCAATATTAGTTCACTCTCAAAAAGTTGTTCACTCATGATCCTAATCCTATATATATATATATATATATATTTCTTTGTGGGTTTGTGTTCTATGTTGGAAGAGCTTCGCAACGAGCCAACCGCGTCCAAAACGGAGCTAGGATGAATGAGATATTGATGCTCAAAGTTTGGTGTCACGAATGTGTTGATACATATTTTGTGGACGCGACTTGGTTCGGTTCAACTCGATTCGGTTCGACCCGGTTAGCTTCGGCTCAAGCCCGACGTCTCGACATTCCTCCGTCGTGCGTCCCAGAGTTCGACACGCGAAGCACGAAACACCGCAAGCCGGTTCCCGCTGCCACATCATCATGACATCATCATGATGATGTCATGATGATGTCATAGCTTTGACTAAACTTGGCAAATATGGATTTGATAATTCTGTACGTGCATGCATGGTCTTTGGGCCAATTAGAATGTTTGGGCCTTTGTCACATGGGCCGATCCTTAGCCAATCGCACAAGTGAACCTCCCAGCCCAATCGCACAACATCTCATATATATATACCGAATATCTTAGTGATTTCGGTAGACAAGGGTGGACACAAAAAGCGCACAAGACACAAAGAGCCGAAAAAAAAGAGAGAACCGAGAGATCTTAGAGAGAGTTTGCAAATATTGTTTTGTAAACATTGATTTGTAACAGTTTTTCAAGTATTAATACATTGGTGTTAATCGTTGAGTCTCGGTCTCCATCTCGTGTTCTTGTTCATCTCCTTCTCTCGATCTCGGTTTGCATCTCCGGTTGGATTCCGCACAACCGGGTGTGTTCGACAACAAGGATTAGGCGACTAGATCTCTCGATCTTCTCCTTGTTAAAACCGAGTTGTTTTCGGGTTTGTTTCAGTTTTTTGAAGTTCATATTTTTCTGCAAAATCAGTTCAAAACTTCGAAATTTCTGGTGTTTTGCTGAAAGTTCTTACAAAAACCATCTTATTTTTCATTTTCACATGTTAAACCTTGGTTTTTAGTTAAGTTTCGGGCAAAAACGGGTTTCGGAAAGTTGTCGGTTTGCCGGAAAATTCATATTTCTGGGTTGTGTTCTTCACATATTCAAGAAACCTTCAAAGTTTTCTTGGTAGTTTTCACCTTTTTAATCTTATCAAGTGTTTGTAAAAGTTGTTAGTATTTTGAATATTGTGATTTGATTATAATATAGACATCATCATTGGTTGGTAACTTGAAAATTGGGTTTTCAAAAGTGGGTGAGCCGAAAGTTTCTGCTTTGTGTCAGTGGACAGAAAGTCAACTTGTCTGGTCGCACAAGTTAGTTTATCACACAAGTTTCAACAATCGCACAACATCCAATCGTACAACATCTTTAATTCAGTCGCACAAGACTTACTTAGTCGTACAAGACATTGGGCTTCAAGAATTGGGCCTGGGCTGTTTTGTTAATTGGGAGCCCAAAAGAAAGTGAGTCGCACAAGAAAGTCTGATCACACAACATTTTAAATCGCACAATATTGAATCGGTCAAGACACAGCTTATTCAATCGCACAACATTCATTCACTCGCACAACATAAGAATTGGGCTTCAAGAATTGGGCTTCATATTCCGATAAATATCGCACAAGAATTGGGCTTCAAGAATTGGGCTACATATTCAGTCGCACAAGATTATCATCACACAAGACATAACATTATTCAGTCGAACAAGATTTGAATCGCACAAGGTTATTCACTCATACAAGATCTGATAGTCGCACAAGGAGTTTGGGCTCGCACAACAAATATTTGGGCTTCTGTTTGGGCTCCGGTTTCATCGACTTTCAACATCGATTTTGTCTGTTTCGTCTTTTAAGTTGTTCCGTCGACTTCAAGGATCTTTGTTTCGTGGGACTTTGTTTCGTCAAAATTTAAAAAAAAAAAAAAAAAAAAAAAAAAAAAGGTTTTATAAGTGGTTTAATTGTTTGTTTAAAGTGTGTTAATCAGGTTGTTATCATTCATACATCAACTATGAGCTGGACAAGCCCTTGGGATTGGAGTACGGATCCACAGACCGGTCAAGATCAAACTTCCGCAGCAACGTGGGCGAGAAGTATGTTTCCACAACCAGCGATCAGTGCCAGTCAATGGGCATTAGTATCCAATCAAAGTCAAAGTATTCAAAATCTGCTAATTAGCGAAAGTGAATCGGGCAGCAACAATCGTCCACCAAAGTTAAACCATATGAACGATTTTTCATCATGGAAAGGCCGTTTTCACACATATGTGCAAGGTCAAAGCACCGAGCTTTGGACGTGTTTCATCAATGCATTCAACCCCAATCTTGAAGTTGCAGCATCCACTTCAGCGGGTTATGCTAATATGTTGGAAGATGACAAGAAGGCCTATGATTTGGAGAAAAAGGCTTTTGCTACACTTACACAAGCACTTAACAAAGATATCTATCATCAGTTCTTCTACTGTAAAGACACGAAAACATTGTGGGATGCCTTGGTTGCGAGAGGAGAAGGCAATGCAGCTACACGAAAGTCTCGTCATGATCTGTTGAAGAAAGAGTTTGAATCTTTTCAGTTTTTGGAAAATGAAACCCTTAATGATATGACTACACGTTTTTATCATTTGATTAGTGAAATGTTTGCTTATGGGGTTTTGGCTACTCAACAGGATATGGTGAACAGGTTTGCTGATGCTTTACCTCCAAAATGGAGTTCTTTTATTGAGTTGTTGAAGCATACGGGAACTCTTGACACAGTTAACATCTATGAGTTCATCCAGAAGCTGGAACATAAAAATGATGAAGAAATCAGGAAAGCCAAGCGAGTTCCCGCTCCTCAGAATACAGAAATGTATCTTCCAGGCTTCGATGCCTTGGCCAGGTCTAATGCAGCTCAGCAACCAAAACTGCAAACTGCATTTGTGTCCAACACAAGTTCCTTTCCGTTTCCTCAGTCAGCTCCTACTCCGGCTTTCGATCCAAGGGCTTATATTCCAACACCTCAACCTCCACCTCAAGTTAATCCTGCTCAACCTCAATTCGATCCGAGGGCTTACATTCCTGTTCCATCACAACCACAAGTCCAACCACAGCAACAAGCTCATTATACCAACAATCCTCAACCTCAAAACCCTAACACAGTCCGAGTCGACACTTCAAACCTTTCACAAGTTAGCATTGAAGTAGCAAAGGAGCATATGGAACTTATCAATACGATGGTCAGTGCTTACTGCGGTTTGGTCGCAGGTCATATTGGAAACATCAATATGACCCATGAAGATTATCAACAGATCGACAAGGATGAAATGGAGTTGATGGACATCAAATGGGCTTTTGCTAGTGCGGTTAGAAGAGCGAAAGACTTCATGGCTCGAACTGGAAGAACTTCGTTGGAAGGCAAAAATGATACGAAGTACGGGTTCAATAAAGATGCTGTCACATGCTTTAATTGCGGTGAAAAGGGTCACTTCAAACGTGAATGCACGCGACCGAGCAAACAAGGCAACCAACAAGGCAACCAAAATCCCTTCCAAAATCAAACAAGTACTTCAAATCAAGCTAACAACGAAAGAGGGATAGTAGCTGCTAACAACCAAACCAACCAGTCAGGGCCTTCAAACCCCAACCGGGCATTGATAGTTCAAGCTGATGAAGGATGTGATTGGTCTGTACAATTGGGAGATAATAATCAAGGAGGTGGAACTGCATGTTATGCAAAGATCATAAATCACATCAAGCATGTTCATAAAGAAGAATTTTCTGAAAGTGATGACAGTTCTGGTTATTCTGGAAGTTCTGATGAAGAAGGCTCTATTTCTGGGGATAATCAATCCGAGCCTGATGTGAAGGAGGAAGGAGGTGCTGATGTTGAAGATCTATTAAATGAAGCTGATGAGCTCATATGTCAGAAATCAATTCTGATCAAGAAGGCTGCTACTGCATCTAAGGAAATGGAGAAGTTCTTTTCTGAAGATGGAGCTTTTTCTTTTCAAACTGCCTTTATGGCAAATGTCTCAGCCTCTTCGAGTCAGGTAAATTCTGAACCTCCTGCTCCTAGTGTTTGTAAATCATGTGCAGATATGAAGCTTGA
Organism: Helianthus tuberosus; assembly: GCA_030545235.1. Taxonomy (NCBI): domain Eukaryota; kingdom Viridiplantae; phylum Streptophyta; class Magnoliopsida; order Asterales; family Asteraceae; genus Helianthus; species Helianthus tuberosus. The sequence goes on along the minus strand of CM060404.1, from coordinate 50,339,977 downwards.
ATCAGAAAAGCTTCATAGTCATAATCAAAATTTGGTCATTGAACTTTCAAAATGCAAAGAGGCAAATATGGCTTTAACTCGGAACGAAAAAGAATTTAAATCTGTAATAGAAACATTAAAGAAAAGCGTGTCCGAAGTTAACAAAGTGGTTTACCATAAACAAGTAAGTATAAATGAGTACATAAATATTGTTGAGGAAACCAAGAAGCAACTAGCCATTGCCCAATGCGAGCATGATGCGATCAAACAAAAATTGTAAAGTTATTCTAACTCCCGATTTGTGCTTGATCACATCATCGATGTTCAACAACTGAAGGGAAATCAAAAAGGCATAGGATATAAGAAATGTCCGCCCCCTTTGAGGCATAACTATACTAAGATGCCTGATGAGGAAGATATGCCACGGTATGAACCCAGTGTGCCTCTGAATTTTGAGGAATTTTCTACTGGCCTAGGGTTCAAGCCGGACAATTATTCAAACACGTCCTCTAAGCAACAAGAAACTTCAGCATCTATGAAGCAAAGACCTCCAATTATAGAGGACTATGAGTCATCGGATGATGAATCAGAATTGGATGTAAGTGATCAGGATAAATCACTTGGCAAGATGAAAGGAGTAGTTATTCCACTTGAGAATCACATCCTTTGTGATCCTGATACTCCTACTGTTCCATCAGTCGAGAAACAAGTGATAGATCCTGTCAAAGTTGACAAGACATCGGTGTCTGCTGTTAAAAGCAGTAATGTGTTGTACACTTTGGTTGGTGATTCAAGAATTTATTCAGATCGCGATTTTCCAATTGAAAATGTTAATCAATCTATGATTGATAAAGTCTTTGAAGATAACACAAACAAATTTTTAGGAAAAACACTTCCGGGAATTGTTGTAACACAATGTGATCCAATTTCTAAGGCTGAGATCAGAAAACAGTTTGGTAATCAAAAATCACCAACCACTCAACAACCTAGTGCTTCTAATGGTAAACAACCAGTCAAGCGAGCTCAAAAACCTAATGTCTCTCAAATGAAATCTGAAACAAAAGGAGCTCGGTTTCAAAAGAAAGCAAAAGATGTCAAATTCGTGTCATCCAAGGGTACTGATAAGATTGAGACTTTTGAAAACAAATCAAACACCGATTTTGTACAACAAGTCACGATCTTAAAGCGTAACAGTGATAACAATTACACTCAACATACAAATGGGTGTGATGAAAAGGCTAGTACCTCAGGTTCCACGGGTTCGACATCTCATGGTCAATCAAGTTCTCCTAAATTTGTTGAAAGGAGAACATGCTTTAAATGTGGGGAATTTGGGCATATCATTAAGAATTGCCCAAACGCACCAAAATAAAAATTTGTTGAGAAGGCACCACCTGAAAAGGTTCACCCTCAACGTCGTTCAGTTTCACCAAAATATGATAAACGAACAGTTAAAGAACAAGAAACGAAACAACGACGTAAGAACATAAAAACTGTTGAAAAAGCATTAAAATCTGAAGTTAAAACAGTTAAAAGGGAACCAAGTGTTTCACAACCAGTAAAACCAGAAGCTGCAAAAGCTGTTTATAATACACAATCTGGTAAACAAAAACAAACTTGGAAACCTAAAACGGGTGAAAGTTCAGGGGGAGGTGCTGTGTTTGAAAATCATCAGGAAATTGAAATTACATTTCTTGATTCTCAGGGGCAACCTAAGTCTATGAAGGCTTGGGTCCCCCTCTCCAACTAATCTTTGAGTGAGTGTGCAGGATGTTCCAGGAGGAACTATCGATAGTCATTGGATTGTTGATAGTGGAATGTTCTTGCACAAGATCGGCGACAAAGAAGTTGTTGCCTGTGATGGAGAGAAGAAAAAGGAAAGAAGACAGAATTGTCTGTCGAAAGAGATTAAAATCTTCGACAAAATGAAAATCATTTCAAAGTTTGATTGTTCAAGGCTATAATCGGGTCCCCAGGGTAGATTCAATCAAAATGTACGCACCTGCAGCACATTTGAAGTTCAAATTCAACAAGATGTACGTGCAGTGTACATTTCTACGCGGTGTGATTGAAGAAAATGTGTTTGTTGAACAAACCAACCGGGTGTGCGGATGCCTTGGCATGGATTGAACAACCGCACACTACTTCTGAAAGAGAAAGACAAAAACCTTCGCTGGTGCAATGTGGAAGACCAGCCGGACCCAAAGGGTTATGATCTTGTTGCTGTTAAGAGATTTCTCAGTAGCTACAAAAGTCGTCTTTGAAATCCACACCGGGTGGATATCCAGTTTGGGAGAGCGCTCAGATTCCTTGCAATGCACGAGGCAGTTGCAGGATACGGTTTTAAATTTCTAATCTCTCCTATACTTGTCGATATTTAAGCTGCTTTATGAATTGTTATCCTCTTGTAGCACTCTTTGGCCAGACAATGTTGTCATGGTCCGCACCGCTTACCGACATGCCAACTGATTTTTCCAAAATTCGTTAAATCATTTCTGATTCAAAATTAATTTTGGTAAATGGCATTGAGGTAAAACATGAGTTTAACCGACATCGGGAAATCGTTTTTGTAAATATCTTTGTGTCTTTTAAATTTTATCTTAGTTTGTTGATTTTAGGGGGAGTAAATCCAAATTTGAAAAATTCAAAAACATCGAAAAATTTCAAAAACACAAAAACAATAGAAAAACAAAAATGAGTTTCCTGGCGAGCAAAAGAGAAAATGATAGTACATCAGTGGTCTGTCCAAACCTCTTTAAACCTAAACTGAAAAACGATAAGCAGCTCTATATAAGATGTATCGGTAGGCTCACAGTCATTTTAAAGTGTGCAGGGTGATATAAACTTAAATCGACTGAAGACCAGGTGGGAACCATTCATTGGCATATGGTCTTAGTACCGAAATTTCGTTTGAGAGATTGCCGAGGTTTTGAGATATTCGGTCTTTATGCTGCTTATCATCTGGGTATCATGGTTGTTTCTTTTACCGAAAAATAACGGGGACGCAAGTCTAGATCTTCCATGATACCATACATACGTGTACATATTGCATACGACCTCAATAAGTGATCAACAATCACATGTCCAATCAAATAAGTGATAATATATCACATTTATCCGGGAGTCAAGTTCGTCTCTCTGCTGTACGAAAGTACTGACCTGTTCACGGACTTGCTCCTGTGCCCTCATGCATCTGAAAATCAAGTTCCTCATCAATAAGTGATTCTATCACATAGGGCTTGTTTTTAATCAAAATAAGTGAGTTTCTCACATCATATACGGTCAAACAGATGATAATCGGTATACTCACCGGTAAGATGAACTCTCGTGCATACCTTGATACGGGAATGTGTCGTGATGTGGATGAACACCGGTCGGTAAGTATAAATCATACCTTAACGTATCCCCTCGCCATGATTACAAATGATAAGTTGAGCTTATGTGGACAACAATACCGATAATTGTTATAGGATGCTTATCTAAATGTTAACTAATTGAACAAAAAGAGCGTTTTGACATGACCGTACACTGATATGATTCTCTTACCCTCGAAACTCGCAAAAAGAATGTCTGTAAATATTTGTTTACTGCTTTTAGTTTCTGCATCTTTGTATATATTTATTTATTGCTTTCCGTCTTTACTTTTGAAAAATGAAAAATTCCAAAAAGATTTTAGGTGTGTTTTAATTTAAACTTTATAAAAGCCAAAAAGATTTTGCTTCTAGTTTATTTTTGATTGACTGATGTTGGAACTCGAGTCTATCCTACCCAAAATCCTGATTGTAAGCCGGAAAACAATTGCATCTTCATAAACTGTCGAAGTTAACAAGTTTTGAAAGTTAAAGGACTAAAATTGAACATTTTGTTAAACTTTCAAACTGTTGTCGGTCGGTGTTTGATTGAGATTTGATCTCATATGTGTCGTTTGTTTAAATGTTAACTATATTCCAAGCGGTTGTTCTCGTTATGCGTTTAGCTTTCTTGCATGTGCAGATGCTAAAGGCAAGGAGAACATGTTCGATGACAAGCTTTGGAATGAAGACACGAAGTGGAGGCACTCAAAGTATAAAATGATCGAGTTGCCGCTGACCCTTCATCAACACCACAAGGATCTGAAGAATTGAGAAGTCAAAAGATTCACGAGCATAACTCATTGGAGAAGTCAATCTAAGGGGGAGTTTATTGACACACTACATAAATGAAAAGGGGAGTTTGTTGATACACTTTCTACTTACGACGCGTGAAGACCTTGAAGATCCTCCGACATGGAAGACATGGAAGTTGAACCTCACGAGTAGCGTCCAAGGGGGAGTTTGTTGATACATATTTTGTGGACGCGACTTGGTTCGGTTCAACTCGATTCGGTTCGACCCGGTTAGCTTCGGCTCAAGCCCGACGTCTCGACATTCCTCCGTCGTGCGTCCCAGAGTTCGACACGCGAAGCACGAAACACCGCAAGCCGGTTCCCGCTGCCACATCATCATGACATCATCATGATGATGTCATGATGATGTCATAGCTTTGACTAAACTTGGCAAATATGGATTTGATAATTCTGTACGTGCATGCATGGTCTTTGGGCCAATTAGAATGTTTGGGCCTTTGTCACATGGGCCGATCCTTAGCCAATCGCACAAGTGAACCTCCCAGCCCAATCGCACAACATCTCATATATATATACCGAATATCTTAGTGATTTCGGTAGACAAGGGTGGACACAAAAAGCGCACAAGACACAAAGAGCCGAAAAAAAAGAGAGAACCGAGAGATCTTAGAGAAAGTTTGCAAATATTGTTTTGTAAACATTGATTTGTAACAGTTTTTCAAGTATTAATACATTGGTGTTAATCGTTGAGTCTCGGTCTCCATCTCGTGTTCTTGTTCATCTCCTTCTCTCGATCTCGGTTTGCATCTCCGGTTGGATTCCGCACAACCGGGTGTGTTCGACAACAAGGATTAGGCGACTAGATCCTCCCCTAGCCGGACCTACAGAATGCGCTTGTGTTGTTCGATAAAAAGCGAGCACAAGGTTTGTATCCTGATCCAAGTATCTTCGTTACCACTAATAGTCGATTAGGAGAACAGGGGAAGTGGGATATAATCGAGAAAACCTTTGAGCACTTGAAAAATGGAGGTCATCGACAAAGCGAGCTCATTTATGCAGTTTTGGTTGATAATTTATGGGCAGTATGGGAAGTTTGAAGATGCAGAAGAGTGCATAAATGCATTAAAACTGGAAGGAGTTCCTCTATCAGCTAGAGTTTTTTGTGTGCTTGCAAACGCCTATGCCAACAGGCAAGTTTTAAACCATCAGACTTGTTAATATTTTTAAACTTTCAGGATTTTTGTAAACTTTCGATACCTTTTTATTCAGGGTTTGTGTGAGCAAACTGTTAAAGTTCTTCAGTTGATGGAGCGTGAAGGAATCGAACAAAACCTTATTACGCTCAATGTTTTGATTAATGCATTTGGCATTGCTGGAAGACACTTGGGCGCTCGCGGTATATCAGCACATAAAAGAAAGTGTATGCCCATAGTCTATTGAACCTCATTAAACATCTTGTATTGAAGTTGTTTACGCTAATTGTACTATTGATTGCTTCTAAAGGGTGTAACTCCAGATGTGGTTACCTACACTACACTTGTTAAAGTGCTTGATAAGGGCAAACGAGTTTGACAAGGTACCTGTAGTATATACGGATATGGAGGCTAGTGGTTGTTCACTAGAAGGAAAGCCAGAGAATTGCTGCAAAATGCAATGATGGTTCATCAACACAGGCGTTAATTGGATCAACTAGATTGTAAAGTTATATGGTTCGGGTCAAAAGGACAACTTTTTATGTACGGGCTAGGTTAGGTTGGGTTGACCCGCAATACTTTTAAGTCCCAGTATTTTGTTGTTTTATAAATAATTAGGGTGTTAAATATGATTGTGAAAGAGTGTGCCTATTGGCACACTAAAGTGCCTATTGGCACACCAAACCCTAGCAAAATTAGGCTTTATCTACGCTGCGTATTGGTCAATACGAAGCGTATAGGGTTAAACCAATACGATGCGTATTGACCAATACGCAGCATAGATAGCCCATATATCTCAGTGCCTGATAACCAATCATTGCACAGAAAACAATGTGTGTCTACGCTGCGTATTGACCAATACGCAGCGTATTGAATTTTACACTAATGGTCCCTGGAGTTTCAAAAATTGACACAAATGGTCCCTTATTTTTGATATATTTACACTTTGGTCCCTGGTTTTTCATATATTGACACAAATGGTCCCTGGTGTTTCATATATTGACACAAATGGTCCCTATCAGGGACTATTTTTGTAAAAACTGAAACTTCAGGGACCAAAATGTAAACATATAAAAAATGGGTAAAAAGGGGGTCTTCTTTAAAGAACCGGCCCTTGCAAGACTCGAACTCATGACCTCTCGTTTAGAACCGCAACGCCTTAACCAGTTTATCCTCTGTCCAGAGCTGTTAGAGTATGAAACGTAATACCTTATATACACCAGTTAACAAATACGCTGCGTATTGGTCAATACGCAGCGTATATAAAACATCTGGAAAAATGGGGTCATTTGGGTGGGTTTGAAGTATCAAAAGTTTACCAGTTTTATATACGCTGCGTATTGACCAATACGTAGCGTATTTGTTAACTGGTGTACAAAATTAGTCCCTCAATTTCAGTTTTTACAAAAATAGTCCCTGACAGGGACCATTTGTGCCAATCTATGAAACTTCAGGGACCTATATATATTTTTGACGCACGTTAGGACCGTACGCGCCTTACGAGAGTCGAAACTAAGTTCGTCATTAAAATATATATTTTTTTATTATTTAGTCGAAGTCGAACCGTAAGGCGCGTAGGTCCCTAACGAGCGTCGAAACTAAGTTCGTCGTTTTATATTTTAACGACGAACTTAGTTTCGACGCTCGTTAGGGACCTACGCGCCTTACGGTACGACTTCCAGAAGTTTATCTATACAACAAAACACTTTAAATAACCTGCCAGAATTTTATATAACCTGCCTGAATTTCAAAATATAACATTTCAAAATATGTGAAACTATTTACACCGAAGTTTGATATATACATAGCAAAATACATAACAAAGTTTGTCCATACATAACAAAATGATAAAATATTGCTGCTGCTGCTGCTGCTGACGCTGATCCCAGTCCGCATCCGCAATGAAGGGTAGTGGAGGTAACCCGTCATGCTGTCGCTGCTGCTGCAGCGCCGCAGCCACCCACTCTAACAAATAGTTGTTTCTTTCAACGTTTCGAAGCAGCCGCTGATGTGACGGGTCAGGACCGGGCCAAACATGGCGTGGGAACTTGGGCGCCCCGGGTGGTCCATGCGTCTGTGGTGGCTGCGGAAGAACGGCGGCCGGCTCATGCGGCTCCGGCGGCTCCGGATCGTGCGGGGGATAAAACAGAGGGAACTCTTCTGGCAGTTGTGTAAGCTCGTATTGCGTGCCGTCCAGTTTCTTTAACCGCTTCCCGCATGGAAAGTCTTTGGTAATATGCATCCTGTTTACTGTGTTCATCCCCATCCGTTTTGGCTGTGTCGCCGGGCCTACACGGCCGCGGTCGTTCTCCGGATGATAGCCCAACGAATGGGCTATCTTGGTCACGTAGGCGCCGCCGAATAGCATTCCGCGCTCCTGTCGATGATGCGCGGAGGCGAAATACTGCGCCAACCCGTGGGCGAGAGCGCACGGCCTCTTGTATAAGAGGCAATATAAAAAGAACAAGTCACCACTCGTACACCACTCCCGGCTTTTGTTTCGAGCAGTGATCGAAGTGGAAATCATCTTGTGCAAATACCTGCATAAATAGAAACCAGTCAGTAAATAATAATCAGCCGTAAACGGGCGTTTAAACGGCTGCAAACGCAGCCGCAAACGGCTGCGATTTCGCTGCCCTTTGGGGCTGTGTTTGCAGCCGTTTAAACGCCAGTTTACGGCTGCAAACGCAGCCCCAAATGGCTGCCGGTTTCAACGTCGTTCAAACGCCGGTTACGGTTCGACTTCGACTAAATAATTAAAAAAAAATATGTTTAAAAAAAAATTCTGTTTAAAAAGAAATTGGGTTTAGATGGTCCTTGGAGTTTCAAAAAATAACACAAATGGTCCCTTTTTTGATATATTTACACTTTGGTCCCTGAAGTTTCAATTTTTTACAAAAATGGTCCCTGATGTTTCAAAAATTGACACAAATGGTCCCTAACGAGCGTCGTAATAAGTTCGTCGTTAAAATATAAAACGACGAACTTAGTTTCGACGCTCGTTAGGGACCCACGCGCCTTACGGTTCGACTTCGACTAAATAATAATAAAATATATATTTTAACGACGAACTTAGTTTCGACGCTCGTTAGGACCGTACGGTCCTAACGAGCGTCGAAACTAAGATCGTCGTTAAATTATATTTTTTTTATTATTTAGTCGAAGTCGAACCGTAAGGCGCGTAGGTCCCTAACGAGCGTCGAAACTAAGTTCGTCGTTAAAATATAAAACGACGAACTTAGTTTCGACGCTCGTTAGGGACCTACGCGCCTTACGGTTCGACTTCGACTAAATAATAAAAAAAATATAATTTAACGACGATCTTAGTTTCGACGCTCGTTAGGACCGTACGCGCCTTACGAGCGTCGAAACTAAGATCGTCGTCGTTAAATTATATTTTTTTTATTATTTAGTCGAAGTCGAACCGTAAGTCGCGTAGGCTCCAAACGGGCGTTTAAACGGCTGCAAACGCAGCCGCAAACGGCTGCGTTTTCGCTGCCGTCTGCGGCGGCGTTTGCAGCCATAGACGGGCGTTTAAACGGCTGCAAACGCAGCCCCAAACGGCTGCCGGTTTAAACGTCGTTCAAACGCCGGTTACGGTTCGACTTCGACTAAATAATTAAAAAAAAATATGTTTAAAAAAAATTCTGTTTAAAAAGAAATTGGGTTTAAATGGTCCTTGGAGTTTCAAAAATGAACACAAATGGTCCCTTTTTTGATATATTTACACTTTGGTCCCTGAAGTTTGAATTTTTTACAAAAATGGTCCCTGATGTTTCAAAAATTGACACAAATGGTCCCTAACGAGCGTCGTAATAAGTTCGTCGTTAAAATATAAAACGACGAACTTAGTTTCGACGCTCGTTAGGGACCTACGCGCCTTACGGTTCGACTTCGACTAAATAATAATAAAATATATATTTTAACGACGAACTTAGTTTCGACGCTCGTTAGGACCGTACGGTCCTAACGAGCGTCGAAACTAAGATCGTCGTTAAATTATATTTTTTTTATTATTTAGTCGAAGTCGAACCGTAAGGCGCGTAGGTCCCTAACGAGCGTCGAAACTAAGTTCGTCGTTAAAATATAAAACGACGAACTTAGTTTCGACGCTCGTTAGGGACCTACGCGCCTTACGGTTCGACTTCGACTAAATAATAAAAAAAATACATTTAACGACGATCTTAGTTTCGACGCTCGTTAGGACCGTACGCGCCTTACAAGCGTCGAAACTAAGATCGTCGTCGTTAAATTATATTTTTTTATTATTTAGTCGAAGTCGAACCGTAAGTCGCGTAGGCTCCAAACGGGCGTTTAAACGGCTGCAAACGCAGCCGCAAACGGCTGCGATTTCGCTGCCGTTTGCGGCTGCGTTTGCAGTCGTAAACGGGCGTTTAAACGGCTGCAAACACAGCCGCAAACGGCTGCGTTTTCGCTGCCGTCTGCGGCGGCGTTTGCAGCCGTAGACGGGCGTTTAAACGGCTGCAAACGCAGCCGCAAACGGCTGCGAAATCGCTGCCCTTTGGGGCTGTGTTTGCAGCCGTTTAAACGCCGGTTTACGGCTGCAAACGCAGCCCCAAACGGCTGCCGGTTTAAACGTCGTTGAAACGCCGGTTACGGTTCGACTTCGACTAAATAATTAAAAAAAAATATGTTTAAAAAAAAATTATGTTTAAAAAGAAATTGGGTTTAAATGGTCCTTGGAGTTTCAAAAATTAACACAAATGGTCCCTTTTTTGATATATTTACACTTTGGTCCCTGAAGTTTCAATTTTTTACAAAAATGGTCCCTGATGTTTCAAAAATTGACACAAATGGTCCCTAACGAGCGTCGTAATAAGTTCGTCGTTAAAATATAAAACGACGAACTTAGTTTCGACGCTCGTTAGGGACCTACGCGCCTTACGGTTCGACTTCGACTAAATAATAATAAAATATATATTTTAACGACGAACTTAGTTTCGACGCTCGTTAGGACCGTACGGTCCTAACGAGCGTCGAAACTAAGATCGTCGTTAAATTATATTTTTTTTATTATTTAGTCGAAGTCGAACCGTAAGGCGCGTAGGTCCCTAACGAGCGTCGAAACTAAGTTCGTCGTTAAAATATAAAACGACGAACTTAGTTTCGACGCTCGTTAGGGACCTACGCGCCTTACGGTTCGACTTCGACTAAATAATAAAAAAAATATAATTTAACGTCGATCTTAGTTTCGACGCTCGTTAGGAACGTACGCGCCTTACGAGCGTCGAAACTAAGATCGTCGTCGTTAAATTATATTTTTTTATTATTTAGTCGAAGTCGAACCGTAAGTCGCGTAGGCTCCAAACGGGCGTTTAAACGGCTGCAAACGCAGCCGCAAACGGCTGCGATTTCGCTGCCGTTTGCGGCTGCGTTTGCTGTCGTAAACGGGCGTTTAAACGCCTGCAAACGCAGCCGCAAACGGCTGCGTTTTCGCTGCCGTCTGCGGCGGCGTTTGCAGCCGTAGACGGGCGTTTAAACGGCTGCAAACGCAGCCGCAAACGGCTGCGAAATCACTGCCCTTTGGGGCTGTGTTTGCAGCCGTTTAAACGCCGGTTTACGGCTGCAAACGCAGCCCCAAACGGCTGCCGGTTTAAACGTCGTTCAAACGCCGGTTACGGTTCGACTTCGACTAAATAATTAAAAAAAAATATGTTTAAAAAAAAATTCTGTTTAAAAAGAAATTGGGTTTAAATGGTCCTTGGAGTTTCAAAAATTAACACAAATGGTCCCTTTTTTGATATATTTACACTTTGGTCCCTGAAGTTTCAATTTTTTACAAAAATGGTCCCTGATGTTTCAAAAATTGACACAAATGGTCCCTAACGAGCGTCGAAACTAAGTTCGTCGTTAAAATATAAAACGACGAACTTAGTTTCAACGCTCATTAGGGACCTACGCGCCTTACGGTTCGACTTCGACTAAATAATAAAAAAAATATAATTTAACGACGATCTTAGTTTCGACGCTCGTTAGGACCGTACGCGCCTTACGAGCGTCGAAACTAAGATCGTCGTCGTTATATTATATTTTTTTTATTATTTAGTCGAAGTCGAACCGTAAGTCGCGTAGGCTCCAAACGGGCGTTTAAACGGCTGCAAACGCAGCCGCAAACGGCTGTGTTTTCGCTGCCGTCTGCGACGGCGTTTGCAGCCGTAGACGGGCGTTTAAACGGCTGCAAACGCAGTCGCAAACGGCTGCGAAATCGCTGCCCTTTGGGGCTGTGTTTGCAGCCGTTTAAACGCCGGTTTACGGCTGCAAACGCAGCCCCAAACGGCTGCCGATTTAAACGTCGTTCAAACGCCGGTTACGGTTCGACTTCGACTAAATAATTAAAAAAAAATATGTTTAAAAAAAAATTCTGTTTAAAAAGAAATTGGGTTTAAATGGTCCTTGGAGTTTCAAAAATTAACACAAATGGTCCCTTTTTTGATATATTTACACTTTGGTCCCTGAAGTTTCAGTTTTTTACAAAAATGGTCCCTGATGTTTCAAAAATTGACACAAATGGTCCCTAACGAGCGTCGTAATAAGTTCGCCGTTAAAATATAAAACGACGAACTTAGTTTCGACGCTCGTTAGGACCGTACGCGCCTTACGAGCGTTAAAACTAAGATCGTCGTCGTTAAATTATATTTTTTTATTATTTAGTCGAAGTCGAAACGTAAGTCGCGTAGGTCCCTAACGGGCGTTTAAACGGCTGCAAACGCAGCCGCAAACGGCTGCGATTTCGCTGCCCTTTGGGGCTGTGTTTGCAGCCGTTTAAACGCCGGTTTACGGCTGCAAACGCAGCCCCAAACGGCTGCCGGTTTAAACGCCGGTTACGGTTCGAATGAGTGTTTAATAACTAACGTACCTGAAGAGCGGATCCTTAATCAGCGTAACCCTCCCCTTGGATTGTTTGTGGTCCCAATGAGTGATGTCCGCGATCTCAGCCCAAAACCCTAATAGCGTGGGTTTATCAACCAATACTAGCCCCTGTTTACACGAATGTGTATTAAACGTTAAATTAATATTAAATCTTAAATGTTATATATTAAAATAATAATAATAACAATACAAAATTTGTGTTAAACGTACCTTCGTATAAAGATCCGTAGCGATCTCAGCCTCCGTATACAAACCGCTATACACCGCAAACTGTGCAAGTGACATAGAACGATCCTGGCCAGCCATGCGAAAAGAAACCTCGGGCGGGGGAGGGGGCTGCGCGGGGTCCTCAACCTGATCTTGCCGACGAGGATGAAACTCGAACGACGACAGAAACTCGACCAGTATATCCCTGTAGGTCGGCGTAAACGATAGCTCAAACAGACGATCCCACGGTGATTCAAGGGGAACAAACCCCCGCACCCAATCTTCAACCTCGAGCTTCCGGAGGCTTGGACCGCACCCTGACACTGAATGCCATTTGATGCTGTTACGTATTCGTTCAAAGTCTCCTTCGTTATATGTTTCGAATATATGCTTCCAACGTGGCTTGTTATGGTCAATCTCCAGTAGTAAATCTCTTCGAATATTGGTCCATGCGTGTTCCGTAAAACCTAACCCGACAACCACAGACCTGTACCCACAATGACCGTCTGGGGTCACATCTTGTATACGCGATATGTAAGAGTGAAACTCTGATGGAATTTGATTCTTAAACATCCTAATGCTTAACAAGTGCTCGTCCCCCGTCATTAATGGAAAACCCTTATCATCCCGCGTCTCCTTCTTTTTAGAACTTGTTGAACTGTTTCGTCGCATTTTAGGTTTTTCAGACTTTACAACCGAACCAGTTCTACGAGAGCCCTCTGACGGTACGTATGAGCTGTGTCGGGGTAAATCGTACCTATGTTTGGGGGAAGCGGTATATACGTTGCTGTCCTCGCCATAGGAGCTGTGTCTCGCAGCTTCGTCTAACCTGGCAGCTTCATCTAGCCTTTCTTGTACTTTCTTTGATGTAGGCCGACCGCGAGTATTTTGCTGGACGATCGGTGGTTTCTTGGTTGACGATTTCGGGGTGAAGACCGCTTTTATCTTTGAAAGCAAACTCTTTTGCTGAACGGGGGACTGCGCCTCTAAATGTTGCCGCACATTATTTAGCTCTTCTACAACATCGACTTCCTCGTCTACCAGTTTACACGGGCGCAAGTCAAGCTTACGCCAGAATACATCTATGTCGTCGAGTTGTATCATACGCCCTGTACAGTTAAGTTAATACGGTGTGAGAAACAGCTAAAGCGTACAAGATAACAAAAGGTTTGTGGTTTTAATATTTTTTACCTGTACTTTCTGCGTTTTCCAGCCTACAAGCACACGGCAATCCACAGCTAAGCCACATATGGCAACCACATGATGCGTTAAGTTTCCGCAACACCTCCATCTTCCTGGTCAGCTCTTTTTTGTACCGCATTTTGCACGTCTTTCTGAACATGCAGGCTGTCGGGGAACTGCTTTCTTAGGGTTTGAAATATGATACGTGGCTCCATGTTTTGAGCAGTTAGCTGCTCCACTAGCTTGTATTCGGCTTCAGTAAATCTTCGCACAAAAGCATGGCCCAACAGACTCGTCGTAGGTTCGTGGTTATGGTTCGCGTCTTCCACTTTTAACTCCCACGTGTCATTCGTCACGTCCCGGATGGCGAGTAATGAAAAGGGGCAACCGATTTTTTTGCTACCAGCTTTCCTAACTGTTGCTTTACTACGGTGCTCACCACTACGGTCGCACACAAGCCATACCATCCCAGTAGTACCGCCAATATTTTTCGATCGGCGGGTAACAATTACGTAACCATACGCCTTTCCCGTTTCTTGTACCCAATTCTTCAAATCAGTTTGAGACATGAAACGCTAAAAAAAAGTTACGTTAATAATAATAATAATAATAATAATAATAATAATAATAATAATAATAATAAATACAAGGGTTAATATAGTATTTAACATTAATAATAATAATATTAATAACAATTATAATTATAGTATTTTACCAATAATAACAATAATAATAATAATTATAATTATAATATTTTTAATAATAATAATAATAACAATAATAATAATAATATTAATAACAATTATAATTATAGTATTTTACCAATAATAACAATAATAATAATAATAATTATAATTATAATATATTTAATAATAATAATAATTATTTTAATGTGATACCTCATTTATTTGAAACGGATTGCCCGGGGTAGATGGTTCATAAAGTGATGTGTTACGGGGCTCATAACCATATCCACCATGTTCTTCGTATCCACTGTAACCACCTTCACCCCCATATCTATCGTATCCACTGTATCTACCTTCACCCCCGTATCCACTGTATCCACCTTCACCCCCGTATCCACTGTAACATTCGTATCCATCTTCACCCCCGTATACCCCGTAACCCGGATACGATTGCTGCGTCGGGTAATATGGTTCATCAACAGGTGCATTCTCAGCACCGTATCCACTTTGTTGCACGTACGGAGATTCATACCCGTATCCGTAATCCGGATACACTTGATACGCCGGGTAATTTGGTTCATCAACAGGTGGAGTGAGAGTCTTGTTCAAGTTTGGCAACTGTGTTTTTTTATCAACAGGGACTCTAGACACAACCTCCTCCTCCTCATTGGCATCATTTGCTCCCCTTGTGTCGTTAGAATAGCGATTACCGAAATAATTATCGGTCCAAAATGATGACATTTTAACAAGATTGAGCAAAAGAAATAATTTTGGTTTGGAATGTAAACTGTTTACTGAAGAACAAAAGAAATGCGAATGAAAGAAGCGAGTGAAGAAAATACTGATAAATGAATGGAAGATGACAACATCGCACTGCTAAATAGACTTTCAATTATAGTGTATACTTTATTCCCGTGCCTGACAACATCTCATCAGAGTCAAATCAGCCCGACATACATACGCTGCGTATTGACCTATACGCTGCGTATATGAAGTTTAAACATACGCTGCGTATTGACCTATACGCAGCGTATACGAAGTGTTCAAATACGATACGTATAGGTCAATACGCAGCGTATAAGCTAACTCGTGTATATAAGAATTAAGTTTCATTATCTAACAGCTCTGGACAGAGGATAAACTGGTTAAGGCGTTGCGGTTCTAAACGATAGGTCACGAGTTCGAATCATGGAAGGGCCGGTTCTTTAAAGAAGACCCCCTTTTTTACATATTTTTGATATATTTACACTTTGGTCCCTAAACGTTTCAATTTTTACAAAAATGGTCCCTGATGTTTCAACAATTGATACTGATGGTCCTTGGTGTTTCGTAAGTTTACACAAATGGTCCCTGATGTTTCGAAATTTTACATAAACGGTCCCTGAAGTTTTGAAAGATGACAAGAATGGTCAATACGGTGCGTAATGGTCAATACGGTGCGTATATATACCTTGTTTTCTGTGCAATGATTGGTTATCAGGCGCTGAGATCTATGGTCTATCTACGCTGCGTATTGGTCAATACGCAGCGTATTAGGGTTACCCTATACGCTGCGTATTGACCAATACGCAGCGTATTTAAACCCTAAGTGTGCAGATAGGTAAACTCAGTGTGCAGATAGTGAGAGCCTTGTGAAATTATAATAGTTTCATTTACACTTTGGCGACTTTTAGGCTGCTTCCTTTTAAGCTAATTTTTTTAAGAGTAAATTACTATTTTGTCTCTTGTGGTTTAGGCCGTTTAACCCTTTCAATCCAAAAAAAAAAAGAATCTTTTGACATATCAGCCTCTAAGGTTGCATTTTGTGATGGTTTTGGCCCCTAACATTAACTCTGATACATTTTTCTAGTTAAATGTAAGGGCATTTTGGTCTTCGTACACCTTAGGGGTTGTTTATGTAAATTACAAACTTCTTTTATTGTTTAAGGGGTTATTTATGTAATTACTCATATAAACAAAACTAACCCCTAACCTCAAGCTTTCTTCCCTCTTAAATTAGTATTTTTATTTGTACATTTAACAAATGTTTTTATTTTTATTTTTTATTGTTATTTTGTTTTCATTATATTGTTAGTTTTTTTATTGTTATGTGATAAAACACTTTCTAAATATACAAAAAAATATAAATATGTATTTATTATTTATAACAAATATATGAATACGGTTAGGATCATGTGAGAAGCACTAGACTAATTAAGTGCTAAAATGGATTAGGTGAAGGCTGCCATGGAAAATGGAGTGCTCACAATTACTATGCCCAAAGAAGAAGTGAAGAAGCCCACCGTCAATTCTATTGTAATCTCCGGTTAGATTAATCTTATAAATTTTAATCATATTATCTTCTTCATGTAAAGTCTTTGAGTGTGATTTTCTCGGGTGTAAAGTGTGTGTATTGCCCTTTCGTGTTTCATCAATCAACATCGTGTTCGATGTTCGATGAAATGTCTATCATAAGTTGTATACTTCTCTTTTAATTTCGATGATGGATAAAATGCATGTTGGCTTCTAAATTCGATTCGAAGTTATAGTTGAACTAAGATACAAGAATTACAAATCTACAATGACAAATTGAAGTGTTCCAAGTCATTCAAAGAGTTATGTGCAGGACCACCATGCTTGAACTCAAGTTAAACATTTTCTTGAATCTTCAAAGAGCTTTGCCTCATTTCTTTCCCTTCTGTATCCACGGAATTCTTCAGCTTGTACACTTAATCCTCCTTTTTCTCCATCTAAGTATGTATTAGAAAAGCCTAAAAAAGTATGTATGAGAAAAAAAATACCATTTTTTTAATCTGATAAGAACAAAACAGAAAACTTTACCAATAGTCTACTTTTACTCCTTATGTATTTCTTGTACAAATGTGTATACTGTTGATTATCATGATAGTTTGCAGCGGAACAACCATGAGTTTTAGGATTCATGTTTATGATATACAGGATCGAGTTTGTGCAGTTTTGTGATAAAGGACAATTTCGAGTGGGAAATGTCTTGGTACCGGTAAATGTTCCCGGCAAGACGAATATATACATCATACATGACGGTTATGTGGTGGTTGGTTTTTGGAGGGAATAACTACCATTTAAATGGCGTCTCTCAAACCAACACAACCGTTCGAGTATTATCAATACACATACATAAACATAGGTTCGATATTCTAATACGTACATAATATACATATAATTAAGTTTATATATTCTAATACACTCCCCTAAACTTAATTGTTCTTCCGAGAGTGCATCATAACACTTCTGTTTGCTTCATTCACTGCCTTTTCAGCCTGTTTAAAATCGAACTTCCTCCTCTTTTGCAGCTTATTCAGCCCGTGCCAGTCATTTCCTGCATAAAAGGCATAATGCTCTTTATCTTGTTCTACACCGGTGTGTTTGCTGGTTCCTTCCTGGTTGTCTAGACTCCGGCTTCTTCTTACTTCTGCCACATCCTCTACAATCTCTTTCTCGGACACCTTCTGTTGTGTTGATTTAAACTTGTAATAATAGACAAGCACATCAAGATACATGGCATACATTAGCCTCATAAATTCTCCGTCTTGGTCATAATCAAAGCCCATATCTTTAGCAACTACAGCCCACATGTTATTCTCAGTAACACGCCTGTGTCCACCTTCTCTTTTAACCACCATATATAATTCTAACAGATTCACCTTTCGATTATCAGAAGCATATGCAGGAATTGTTCTTGTCATTATTTCCAGTTTCTTTGTTAAGAACCAATCCACCATTTCATCAAACTTTGATTCCAGGTTGAACCTATATTTCCGGGCATAATCAACATCATCTAACATCTCAAGCAACGATTTACAGTCCTGAAATTCATTGAACTGCATTGGTTGAAGTATCATAATGTTTGTAAGGACCTACAAAAATGTCCCAAATCGACCCGTAAGTGAAAACCCGAACCCTGGAAACCCTAATATGCATGAAAAACCAAGAAAACATGAAATCTGGTTTTCACGCGTGCCGCGTAAACAATAAGGTAAGTTCACGCGGGCCGCGTCAACTTAAAAATGTTCTGGATAAGTGTTCAAGCCACGTGTCGCACACTTGGCAACCCTACTCGTGACACCCCAGCCCTACACGTAGACTAGGGGCCCTCGCGGGCCGCGTAATGGTCTTGAGTGGGTTTACGCGGGCCACGTAAAACCCATATTTCAGCTATAAATTGCTCAGTTCATGAGCTTTGCATCTGTGAACGTAAAACTTTCTAAAACACGAAGAAGGCTGCTCAAATTCGAATTTCAAGTAGTGAAATGCTGCTACGATACAGGGTATTAACTCGATCACTGCTACGATTCAATGACCGATCGATTGAAACTATCCGATGGATGTTTAAGTGCCACCCGTAATTGGGCTATGCCTTTGTCATTCGTCGTGTGGGTTTTGATCTCGTGAGTTATCGTAAATGTTGTATTAAGTTATTGACCTAGTTCGTATGCATTGTCATTTAATTTAGGTTACAAGGCTTATCAGTAGGCTAAACTCTGCCCGTTTAAACTTGCAATGTGAGTCATTCTCTTTTTATCAAAAGTATTTTACAATACCTCAAATTATTTTCAAAGTTATAATTGCAGGGATTAAGTCGTGGTTATCTTGAATCACTGGCAAGTGGGGTATTGTGCACATTACTAATCTCTCACGGTTAGGTTCATAAACCTAACAGTGATAATCATCACTACTTGGGTGAAAGGACCCAATAGTGGTATGACCATCGTCACCAGGGTGTGACACGGCGCCAGATAAAAATAAGATAAAAGCCATTGTAATCGCTCTTATGCTGTAATTAATAGCTATGTGTTGTTTTATCAAATTTGAGTGACTCACCAGTATTTCCCTGCTGACATAAATATTTTTAAAACATGTTTCAGGCGACCTCCTGTGAATCAAGGAAAAGTGCTACGGAGCACTAATCAAGCTTGAAGTGGTGGCTCAGTTAAATAAATAAACATGTTTTGTAAAACAGGGAATTTCCTCGTGAAATTCCTCTATTGTAAATTACGGGGTTCGTCCCAAATTATGAAATAAAATAATCGGGCATTTTCAAGTTTAAAGATCCTGTTAAAACCTCCGTTGTCAAATCAACTAATAAATACCACGGGTTTCTGTCCCGCGGCTCCTGAAACGGGTAAAACCGGGCCGGGGGCCGTCAGCCGTGACAGAAAAAGGTGGTATCAGAGCCATGCCACTGGTCTAAGCCAAAGAAGTGTTCTGCTAATACTTAAATTCTAAAATTCCGTGTTAGGAAATAACTTATATGATTATATGTTTTTTGTGTTATTTGACTGTTTGTTAGTTTACAGTATGGGTAAGCAAAGAATTTCGGACATCTATCGTCAACTAGATAGTTCACCAAAAGATACGGGAACCTCATTTCAATCAAATTCCTCAAGATACTCAGCAGATACTGAGGAAGGAATATTTATTCGTAAGGCACAGTTTGAGAAACTACTTACCGCTAAGAAAAGAAGTTGGATTATTAGAAAAAGTCAAGAGAAAATAAAGAAGTCACAACCAAAAGGAGTGATGATTAGTAAGGAAAATCAGGAAATAGGCAATAACCCACAATGGGAAAATGAATTAGATGAACAATGGGCAAATCTCTATATGTTAGCCACTACAGCAGTAAATGTTAACTTTTAATTAAGTTAAACTGCCAAACCCGGACCAACCAATGAAATTAGATCTCAACCAGAAAAGCTTATAAATTATCTTATATCTCAACACCCTGACCCAGTACTAGCACCCATATCATCTATGAGCCAGAAACTTTAAAGGAACTTTGCCCATTAGATAAACAACTTAGTAAGAGAAGATAGAATAAACCTTATATAAAAGTAAGCTGAACATAATATTCCTAGATAGACTAAAATAAATTATGAATGCACAACCCCTAGTATATTTTGAATTTCAGTTGTAATTTGTAATATACATGTATATATATATATATATATATAAAAGTCGCAATGTTTGCCATTTTTTCTGTTTGTACAGTTGTACCTGAATGGTTGTACTAAATATTAGCCTGTGATAATTAATAATTGATAAATATTCAGATGGAACACGCTGTTAATGAACCAGTTAATGAAGTTAATCAATCGGAACACAATAATGAAGATCACTTTCTAAATCGGCAAGATATAGAAAACATCGTCGCTCAGGGAATAGCCAATGCTATCCCGGCCATCGTCGCTGCTGTTAAAAGTCCTGTTGAGCCTTCACAAGCTCACCCTAGTAAACGCACGCGCGACGATAATTTCAGTAATAGTGTTAACGGAGGAGGCAATAACGACAACTTAATTCAGGCCCCATACTCAAAAGAATGAAAGCTGCAACACCTGGTTGCACTTACAAGGAATTTCTTGCCTGTAAACCAGCTGAATTTGCAGACCATGAAGGGGCGATAGCCGCACTGCGTTGGTTAGAGAAAGCTGAAGCAGTAATTAAAATAAGTAAATGCGCGGAGGAAGACAAAGTTATG
This sequence comes from Helianthus tuberosus, assembly GCA_030545235.1. Classification (NCBI taxonomy): domain Eukaryota; kingdom Viridiplantae; phylum Streptophyta; class Magnoliopsida; order Asterales; family Asteraceae; genus Helianthus; species Helianthus tuberosus. Next base: position 50,319,241 of record CM060404.1, on the reverse strand, counting down.
TATGCTTCTCACCTTTTCAAGGAAGAGGCATTAGAGTGGTGGAATACGGTATTGCAAGCCAAGGTGGAAAGAAATTTTTGTCCCGAATATGAAAAAGAACAAATGGCAAACAAGTTCCTGAGCCACCGAATGGTGGATGTTGATTGTCGAGGGTATACTTCGAAGTTCTTAGAGTATGCCAGAATTGTGCCAACTCTGGCTTCGCCAGAGCCAGTACTTATTTCTCGCTATATTTGGGGTTTGATTAGCGAGATCCATGATATTGTCAAGGCTGCAAGACCCTGCACGATTGATGATGCGGTGGAGTTAGCCAACACCTTGACCGACGGACTGGTGCGCACTCGAGAAGAAAACAGAAAGAAGGAATTGGCTCAGAAGATTACCCAAGGATTCCGAGGGGGTAATACTGGTAATAACTTCAAGAAAAGAGGAACTGGGCAATCCTCCACTGTTCCATTCTGCAGCACCTGTAAAAGAAAGCATTTTGGAAAATGCAAAGGATATTGCAATTTTTGCAAAATCCCGGAGCATCAAGAAGAAGATTGCATGAGGAAGAAATCAACAATCTGCTTTAATTGTGGAGAAGCTGGACATTTTAGACCAGACTGTCCTAAACTGGTCAAACCAGCTGACAACAAGGCTAAGCCTGCAGAGGGAACTACCAAGAAGAATGCAAGAGCCTTCCAGTTGACTACACAAGAAGCAGATCTAATTCCGGATGTGATAGCGGGTACGTTCCTAGTTCACAACGTGTATGCGAAAGTATTATTTGACTCTGGTGCAAACCAAAGTTTTATAAATACTTCCTTCTGCCAAGCTCTTAAGCTACCCTTAACTAAACTTAGGCAGATTTATACAGTAGAAATAGCCGACGGTAACTCTGTTAGCATAGATCAAGTCTTGCAGGAAGGTAAGATAGAACTTTCAGGTCATAAATTTTCTGCAAACCTGTTACCTATGAATTTAGCTGGATTCGATGTAGTGTTAGGGATGGATTGGTTAGTAGCCAACCATGCTCGAATTCTCTGTGATAAGAATTCCATAGAAATTCATGCGCCATCAGGAGAAATAATTATGGTTGTAGGAGATAAGCCACGAAAGCCAATGAAATTCATTTCAGTAATGAAAGTGGCCAGTTATTCAAGAAAACAAGCAATAGCATATATGATTTCGGTAGTTGTTAATACCAAAAGTAAAGAACTTAAGGATATTCCAGTAGTATCAGAATACCCGGATATATTCCTAGAAGAACTACCTGGATTACCACCCGATAGGGAAGTAGAATTTAGGATTCATCTAATTCCTGGAACTACACCGATAGCCAAGGCACCTTATCGGTTAGCACCCACCGAAATGTTAGAATTGAAAAAGCAGTTAGATGAATTATTAAGCAAAGGATTTATACAACCTAGTTCATCCCCATGGGGAGCACCAGTGTTATTTGTGAAAAAGAAAGATGGCTCGATGCGAATGTGTATCGATTACAGGGAATTGAATAAGGTTACAATTAAGAATCGATACCCATTACCTAGGATTGATGATCTTTTTTATCAACTTCAGGGAGCTAGATATTTTTCTAAGATAGATTTACTAAGCTAACATGTAAAGCAGTAAAGTTTGAATGGGGACCTAGGCAAGAAGAGGTTTTTAAGATTTTAAAGCAAAGGTTAACAAATGCCCTGATTCTAGCCTTACCAGAAGGAACAGAAAATTTTGAAGTTTACTGTGATGCTTCTAAGTTAGGATTAGGATGTGTGCTAATGCAACGCAAAAAGGTAATTGCGTATGCCTCAAGACAATTGAAAAAGCATGAGGAAAACTATACGACACATGATTTAGAATTAGGATCGATAATTTTTGCCCTTAAGATTTGGAGACACTATCTGTATGGAAGTAAGTTTACCGTTTATACAGACCATAAAAGCTTAAAGTACATATTTGGGAAAAAAGAATTAAACATGAGGCAAAGGAGATGGATGGAAATTCTAAGTGACTACGACTGCGATATTCAATATCACGAGGGGAAAGCAAATGTAGTCGCGGATGCTCTAAGTCGTAAGTATCATGAAAAGCAAAAGCGAGTTCGTGCTCTTAGATTAAATCTACAATTAGATTTAATGGAACAGCTGAAAAACATTAAGGAAACAGCAATCAAAGATGATGCTGAAGGAATGAAAGGAAGAATAAAAGAACTAGAGCAAGGTACTGATGGAATTTGGAGATTCCACAAGAAAAGAGTTTGGGTACCTAAACAAGGAAACTTAAGAGATAAGATTTTAGAGGAAGCTCATAAATCTAGGTATACCATGCACCCAGGAAACAATAAGATGTACCAAGATTTAAGGAATAATTTCTGGTGGATAAGAATGAAAAAGGACATAGCTAGATATGTATCTAAGTGTCTGACTTGTTCACAAGTTAAGGCAGAACACCAGAAACCTTCAGGGTTACTTCAACAATTAGAAATGCCTGTATGGAAATGGGAACTAATAACAATGGACTTTGTTACTAAATTGCCCAAAACCCGAAAGGATAATGACGCGATTTGGGTAATTGTGGATCGATTAACCAAATCAGCTCATTTTCTACCCATAAAGGAAACCTTTAGCATGGAAATGTTAGCCAAGTTGTACGTAGACGAAGTAGTATCCTTACATGGAGTCCCATTCTCCATTGTATCGGAAAGGGATAGTCGTTTCACTTTACATTTCTGGACAAGTTTTCAAGAGGCAATGGGGACTAGACTGAACTTAAGTACTGCATACCATCCCCAAACAGACGGACAAAGTGAAAGGATGACCCAAAACCTAGAAGACATGCTCAGGGCATGTGTGATAGATTTTGGTGGAAACTGGGATGATCACCTACCTTTAATTGAATTCTCCTATAACAATAGTTATCATGCAAGCATTGAAGCTGCCCCGTTCGAAGCATTGTATGGACGAAAGTATAGAACTCCAGTTTGCTGGGCAGAAATAGGAGAAAGCCAGTTATCAGGTCCTGAGATTGTGCAAGAAACCACTGACAAGATAACTCAAATCAAGGAAAGACTAAAGACGGCTCGAGATCGCCAGAAAAGTTATGCAGACAACCGACGCAAGCTACTGGAATTTCAAGTCGGAGATAAAGTACTATTAAAAGTCTCTCCTTGGAAAGGAGTAGTTCGGTTCGGTAAGAAAGGAAAGCTAAGTCCAAGATACATAGGACCCTTCCCGATAATCCAACGCATAGGACCAGTTGCCTATCGTTTACAACTACCAGAAGAGTTAGCTGGAGTACATGATGTATTTCATGTATCCAACCTCAAGAAGTGTCTATCTGACGAATCCCTGGTAGTCCCTCTTCAAGACGTACAGGTGAATGAAAAGTTGAAGTTCGTGGAGAAACCGCTTCAAATAGAAGACAGAAAGATTAAGTTTCTCAAACACAAAAGACTGATACTAGTCAAAGTCAAATGGGATTAAAAAAGAGGACCCGAATATACCTGGGAGCTGGAATCAGAAATGAAGCGAAAATATCCTTACTTATTCCAATAAATCTCGAGGACGAGATTTTAAATAAGGTGGGAGGATGTAAGGACCTGCAAAAATGTCCCAAATCGACCCGTAAGTGAAAACCCGAACCCCGGAAACCCTAATATGCATGAAAAACCAAGAAAACATGAAATCTGGTTTTCACGCGGGCCGCGTAAACCATAAGGTAAGTTCACGCGGGCCGCGTCAACTTAAAAATGTCCTGAATAAGTGTTCAAGCCACGTGTCGCACACCTGGCAACCCTACTCGTGACACCCCAGCCCTACACGTAGACTAGGGGCCCTCGCGGGCCACGTAAAGGTCTTGAGTGGGTTTACATGGGCCGCGTAAAACCCATATTTCAGCTATAAATTGCTCAGTTCATGAGCTTTGCATCTGTGATCGTAAAACTTTCTAAAACACGAAGAAGGCTGCTCAAATTCGAATTTCAAGTAGTGAAACGCTGCTACGATACAGGTTATTGACCTAGTTCGTATGCATTATCATTTAATTTAGATTACAAGGCTTATCAGTAGGCTAAATTCTGCCCGTTTAAACTTGCAATGTGAGTCATTCTCTTTTTATCAAAAGTATTTTACAATACCTCAAATTATTTTCAAAGTTATAATTACAGGGATTAAGTCGTGGTTATCTTGAATCACTGGCAAGTGGGGTATTGTGCACATTACTAATCTCTCACGGTTAGGTTCATAAACCTAACAGTGATAATCATCACTACTTGGGTGAAAGGACACAATAGTGGTATGACCATCGTCACCAGGGTGTGACACGGTGCCAGATAAAAATAAGATAAAAGCCATTGTAATCGCTCTTATGCTGTAATTAATAGCTATGTGTCGTTTTATCAAATTTGAGTGACTCACCAGTATTTCCCTGCTGACAAAAATATTTTTAAAACATGTTTCAGGCGACCTCCTGTGAATCAAGGAAAAGTGCTACGGAGCACTAATCAAGCTTGAAGTGGTGGCTCAGTTAAATAAATAAACATGTTTTGTAAAACAGGGAATTTCCTCGTGAAATTCCTCTATTGTAAATTACGGGGTTCATCCCAAATTATGAAATAAAATAATCAGGCATTTTCAAGTTTAAAGATCCTGTTAAAACTTCCGCTGTTAAATCAACTAATAAATACCACGGGTTTCTGTCCCGCGGCTCCTGAAACGGGTAAAATCGGGCTGGGGCCGTGACAATGTTCCAATCGGGTTCATTTGAGGATAAGTTTAGATTTTGAAATAATCTGTTTTATACTTATCATGATCCGATCCTTTGTTGATTATGGATTGTTTTTCCATCATGCCGATCTCATCTTCTTTGGTTAACCCAGAAATATCGCTTCTTCTGTTAATTACTGGAACACTGAACGTTGGAAAGATTTTGAACTTATCTCCTAAAAACTTTACCGTATACCCTTGAGTCACTAATTGGTCCAGACTCAGTACATTCCGATCTAATTCAGGAGTGTAGAAAACACTCTGAATTCGAATTTTTTCATTCCCAGACATCACTTCCACAACCCCTATTCCTCTTATGAAAAAGAAATTGTTTTCACCCGTTTTTGTTTCCACACCGAACATGTTCTTGATTCTTTTAAACATATCTAAATTGCCTGAGTTATGATGTTTAAAGTTTGTGCTAACATACCAGATCTCGGACCATAATCCTCCATCTGTACCGGTGACAATAAACTCCATTCTGTGATCATCATCTGCATCTTGTTGTTGTATTCTGGTATTGATGGCCAGACGTATTAACTGTGTCGCCTCATCATTCTCTTTCATCTTGCATGAAACAATCTGATGTCCCGGTTCGTTGCAATAGTAACATCTCCTCTGCATCTTCCGTCGTTCCTTTTTTTCATCAGAACATCTATTCGGAAAAGTTATGAACTAATGATAGAATTGAGGAATGAAACGGTATCAATTGTTTTATAGATCGTTCTGCAATGCATTGAAATTCACCCTGCCGAGTTTAATATTAATATTCTATGACTTTTTTACCCTTCTCCCAAAGTTACGGGGCTATTTTGCCGAAGATTTAAAGATTGAAGAAGACTTAAAGATTTAAAGTGTTTGCAAGGCAACATAGATGACGTTGGTTTAAGATCTTCATCACTTTCAACAGTGGCTCTGATACCACTTTGTTGATTATCATGAAAGTTTGCAGTGGAACAACCATGAGTTTTAGGATTCATGTTTATGATATACAGGATCGAGTTTATGCAGTTCTGTGATAAAGGACAATTTAGAGTGGGAAATGTCTTGGTACCGGTAAATGTTCCCGGCAAGACGAATATATACATCATACATGACGGTTATGTGGTGGTTGGTTTTTGGAGGGAATAACTACCATTTAAATGGCGTCTCTCAAACCAACACAACCGTTCGAGTATTATCAATACACATACATAAACATAGGTTCGATATTCTAATACGTACATAATATACATATAATTAAGTTTATATATTCTAATATATACATGTAAGCAAGTTCTCTTCTTTAAGTTTTCTTTCTGATATACAGAAATTGCTAAGGTATTTAGAGTGACAGTTGACGAGAGTAGAAATAAAAGAACAATAAAATGGTTTTAACATTAGGCAATGCTTGTGTCACCTTTTGTTTTCTTTCTTTCCTTTTCCTTTTTGTTCTTAAGTTATGACCTTTTACATTTCAATCCCATTCATAGTCCATCCTTAATCAGTAAGAAAATTTTAGACATACAGTCAAGATTGATTTTATTGCATTAACCCAAGGCTTAGTGATTAAGTTTTATTCTCTAATCCTTACAATCCTATATCACATTGAGGTCATTAAGTTGAATTTACGAGGCATCTCTTGGACATAAAGTCAGGTCTTGAGAAAAGGCCAATAAAAAAAGAAAGCCAATTTTATGCTAATCTGAGATAATTAGCATAAAATTGGCTTTCTTTTTAGAATACTCATAAAAGTAAGCATTTGTGTTTGCTTTATTAAATAAAAAGGCTCTATACATGAGTAACTGAAATGTTCAAATGAATTTGTTATTCATTATCATGATTGGTGCATACTATTATGCATAATGAATTTAAGGTATTGAAGTAAACACGTGAAAACATTGTGACAGCGGAAATGTTTAGGGGTTGAGTATTTCCAGTGATGGTGCTTTAATGTGTAGATTTGTGGTCACACCTCTTGTTTTTTTTGGGCAGGGATGGAGTTATTTGCATCGCTTGAATGATTTTTGAAATCCTTTGGCATTTGGGTGATCTGCTATATGAGATAGCGGATGTGGTGTTGACTGATTTAATTTTCATACACCACATAGAGGGGAGATAGCGTTAACACCACATCCGCTATCTCAATAATATAAGAATTAGTGATTGAAAACTCAAAACTTCTCCATCCTTTATTTATTTTTCATGTTGAATCACGTGTCACATCTATGCAAATGAAGCATGAATTCATCATTATAGTTGAATGTTTTCTGATGTCATTTTTGTAAAACAGAAAACATTGATTTTTGTTTTCAACAATTTTTGATAACTTATTTAGTATTTCTAAATGATTTATATCTTAAAATTTGCATTTGAGAACTATACACCCTTTCAAAAGAAAACATATATTATTATTTAGATTTAGATTAGAAAAGTAAACTACTGACATAACTCTAAACCAGTGTTCTCAGACCCGGACCGGACCGGCCGGTCGGACCGGTCGGGCCGGGGTTCGTAAGCCTTGCCGGGCTGGTTCACTACATCAGCCCGTTTCTGCATCAGGCCGGGGGTCGGGCCGGAAACCGGCGGTTCGATCGGCGGTTTTTCAGGAGAGGGTCGAGCCGGTGCTTCCATCTTCCATTCTGTTAATTCTTCACAACCTTAATCTAACACAAACCTGGTTTCAGAGTTGGATTTGTTCAGCAATGTGTCTAAACCAACGATCTAAAAACTGAGTTTGACGGCATCAACATTTGTTGAAGAAATGGATGGTGAAATAGAGTTGAAGATGAACCATGGATGGACAAGAAATGAAACAATATAAAAAAATAATTAAAACTTTAGAGTCAGATTGCTTGGTCTCGGTAGAAGAGAAAGTTAAAAATAAATTCAATTTAATTAAAAGCTGGAGTCCGGATTAATTTGAAACATGCTTATGGCCACAAATGAAAATATATAATTAAAGAGTTAATTACTGTTTTCGTCCCCGTGGTTTGTCAAAAATCACTATTTCAGTCCATTAGTTTAAAAATAGCAATTTCAGTCCCTGTGGTTTCACTTTCGTAACCATTTCAGTCCATGTGGTTTCACTTTCGTAACCATTTCAATCCATTTATTATGCAAGTACAGGGACTGAAATGATTACGAGGTGGACTGAAATTGTTACGAAAGTGAAACCACAGGGACTGAAATCGCAATTTTTAAACTAATAGACTGAAATAGTGATTTTTGACAAACCACAGGGATGAAAACAGTAATTAACTCTTAATTAAATTTCATAAAGAGAGAAAATATAAAAGAATTAAAGGTGGAATGATGAGGTTATGAAATATTAATATATATATATATATATATATATATAAACACTATAATAGTAAACTACTCAAGATCATAATCTCAAGTTCAACAACCCATAATAGCACAATTGTAAACAAAGTTATCTGACTTTTTCCGACCAATGATGGTCCATTGTGGCGGACCTTCTTGAGGGACCCATGAATATATCTCAACATGAGCATACTCCCCATGTGCTCGACGACCACCAACTATTATCACCCGATCCCCACACCCTCTAAACGCAATCCCCCACCCACACATATTATCTACACTTTCAGGCAACCTGCCTATACTCTCCCACACCTTAACATTCTTGTCATACTTCTTCACCTCCATCACCTCACAATCAGCAGCATACAACTCATTATCAACCACCGCTAGCAGTGGTGGCGCCATCGAACCACCACCTCCACCCGTCCACATGTCAGGAATCGCTCTCCAAGTCTTAGCCACCGGATCATACTCTTCGCCACATGACAACGGCTTCATATCCTCCCCACCACACCCGCCAATCACATAAAACTTATCGTCCATAAACACACCTGAACTCATTTTTCTCGGCTTAAGCAGGCTGGGAAGCGTCTCCCACACTCCAGACTCGCTGTCGTAACTCTCAACTGTGTCCACGATCTTTCCGTTTGCATTAACGCCTCCTGCAAATATCGCGATTGTTCCAAGGCTTGCAGACCCAAATAAGCATCTTGGTTTGTTCATTGTTGGCCCCTCTGACCATGAGTTTGTTAGCAGGCTGTATTTGTACACAGCCTGACCTGAAACATGTTTGCCTAGAACCAAAAGGTCTGTCCCAACCCCCATGGACTCTTTATCCGAAGACGCAAAGCATGTATCGCCGCTGTTTATCATCGGTAGATGCATCCATTTCTTGCCAACTGGATCAAAAGCCTCCCATTTCAACATGTGGCAAGAAAAATAAACCCAATGTTCTACGACTTTATTCTTGCTTCTTGCTTTGTAGATCTCACGACTTTATTCTTGCTTCTTGCTTTGTAGATCTCATCTTCCATTGGCATCTTTTCTAGTTGAGATGCCAGTGTCTCTGTCTCATCATCATTTATATGATGAAAACTGCTCGATTCTTGATTATGTTTCTTCGACATGTTTTCTTGAATTTTTTGGCACAAAATCTCGTTGCTTCTTTCTTTGCTCACCTGCAAGATTACAACTGAAAGCTAGTTAACATATATATTATCACAATCACTAGAAAAAAAAAAGGTAACTAGTAATGTATATTAATTAAGAATATTACATCACTAGTAATGTAATATTTTACAATAAAACTCTTCTTAACATATATATTTTACATTAATTAAGAATATACATTAGTTATCATATGAAGATTACATCAACCATCACTAGTAATGTAATATTTTACAATAAAACTCTTCTTAACATATATATTAATTAGTTATCATATGAAGAAATCATAATAATTAAGAATCTATCAGCAAATTTGATTTTCTTTTTACTGCTCTTTTCCTATTATAAATTTCTTTTTTTTAATTGAAGCAAGGTCCGGTAACGCCAATTTACAAAAAAATATTTACAAGAAATGACATAAAATGAAAGAATATAATTACATAAGTACACAATAAACTAACAACATCAAAAAAGTTATGATGGTTGATGTAACGCAAATATATCTATAAATAGATTTACACAATCAGATATCCTGAATGCAAGATCAATCAAATAGTAGGACACACACCTATGCGATTTATAATTGAATATTTTAGGAATTTGGAAAATGCAACTTACCAAAAATGACAAAATATAAAATTTTACCCAAAGTATGCTATTACCCTTTGCAACTTCTCTTCTTTGCGTTTTCTTTCTGAAAGTTACACATCGGATGGGAATTTAGAGTATTAGTCGGCGAGGTGAGAGCATTATAAAAGAACAATGATGAGGATTTGAGTTGTAATATTTTACAATAAAACTCTTCTTACGGATAACTTCGATGCAACTAGTTACGACTTATATACACAAAAAAGCTAAAAAGAAAGAAATAGCGGTGTGGGTATCTTTAGAGGGGGCATGAGAGGCGTGATACTGACCTGGCCCATTTACACGAGATACGCCACTTGTTCTATGACGTTTTTTTGTATTATTATTTTTATAATGTGTTGTATGATTTTCAATAGCGTTATTTCAATTATGCAATTTAATCGCGTTTTAATTGATATTTAATCTATTATTAAGAACTGCAATTGGAGTTTTCAATATTAATTTAATTGTTGTTTACGTTCTAGTGTATTTATTATGTTTTTACAATCATTGGCGTTTTTCATCTATTTGATTAGTTTTTAATTTTATTTAGTAGTATTTGTGAATATCAGTTATTACTATTTTGTTAATTTGTGTAAACATTAGTTTTGTTAATTTTGGCGTTTTCATTATGATGTTATATTTTGTTAATTATTTATGTTGTTAAGTGTTTTTAATTATGCATCTCATGGTTTTTTTATCATGTCGTTTTTAAATTATGTGTTTATTATGTATTGTTTATTATTCAATTAATGGCATTTTAATGTATAATGTTATTACGAGACATCACTCTGTTTTTCTGATTTTTCTGTTCCTCCCTGTGTTTTCTCAGACGAAGTCTCTTCCTCTAGTCAAAGGCATTGCCCCAAAACTGGATTACCATTTATCATTCCTAACGTCAGTGAAGAATTAAAGCCCAGAAAGGAGATGGTATTCTCAAGCCTTGATGATTGTTATTCAATGTATGTTAAGTATGCAAAGGAGTGTGGGTTTTCAGTCAGGAAAGGGACTACAAAGACAAACTCTAAAGGTGTCTTACATATTAAGTATTACTTGTGTACGAGATCTGGGTTATACAAGGACAAGAAGGTTGATACGTTGGACCCCAATCAAAAGGAGCGAGTAGTGCGATCTAACTTTTCAAAGAGGACTGATTGTGGTGCACTATTATGTGTACTTTTTGAGGATGGATCATGGAAGGTGTATAAGTTTGTCGAGGAGCACAATCATGAACTTGTTGAACGTCCTGATAAGCATTTTCTTACAACTGAACGACACCTCACTCAGCTCCAGAAGCATGTTATACACAGCATGTCTAAGTTGAATTTGGGCCATGTCAAGGCGTTTAATGTTATGAAGACTTGTTTTGGCGGTTTTGAAGACGTGGGTGCAAGCAAAGTTGAATTTAAGAACTATAAGAGGCAAATTAACTTGTTCATAGGGGAATATGACTCTGATATGGTTGTGAAACATTTGAATGAAAAAAAAAACATTCCTAGCCTAATTTCTCGTATGATTACATCACAGACGAAGAGAATCGTTTGAAGGGTCTTTTTTGGTGTGACGATCAAGCCAAACGTAATTACCACGTGTTTGGTGATGTGATTTCGTTTGACGCCACGTATCGTTTCAACTTCTTCTGTTTTTTGGCGTTTTATTAATTTACATGCAATGGCGTTTTTTTATTTTACATGCAATGGCGTTTTATTAGTTTACATGCAATGGCGTTTTATTTGTTTACATTCAATGGCGTTTTATTATTGTTTCATTTCTCATGATGTTTTCATAAGCAGATACTCTATGGTGTTTGTACCGTTCACTGGTATAGACAATCATCACTGCAATGTTACATTTGGTGCAGCATTGTTGGCGTCGGAAACTGATGATACGTATATTTGGTTGTTAAGAGTTTTTCTAAAAGTTGTTGGTTCTCAACCAAAAGTTGTTGTCACTGACCAAGATCCAGCGATGAAGAAGGCTATTTCTGTTGTATTTGTTGACACGAGGCATCGGTTATGCATGTGGCATGTGATGCGTAAACTTTCTCTGAAGGTTGTTATGCTTTTTTTTATCTTTGGCGTTTTAGGATACACTGCGTTTTAAAATACATGGCGTTTTGTACTTGTTACTGTTTTTTTAATTAAGTTTTGTCTTTTGTTTTTTTTATTTATGCATGGCGTTTTCGTGTTATATATAGGTTGGTGTTAGGCTATGCAATTCTACCAATTTTAAAGAACGTATTTGTGGTGTTGTTTGGACGGATATTCTCACACCTGAAGAGTTTGAATTAGAATGGGAAGCGGTTATCGCGGAATTCAATTTAGAAGATAATGACTGGCTATCTGATACTTTTGCACTTAGGAAATCTTGGATCCCTGCATACTATAGAATGGAGCATGTGCCTGGTCTTATGCGAAGGACATCCAGGTCGGAGAGTGAGAATCATTTTTTGGTCAAGTGTGCAATTCGAAAGCTACTCTTGTTGAGTTCATGATGCATTATGAGACTGCAATAGAAGCACAGCGTCACACACATCGTAAAAATGATCATGAATCTCGATACAAAAGACCCCAGTTGAAGAGTAGTTACAAATTGTTGGAAGGGCAAGCTGTTGACATATACACAAAAAGTATTTTTTGTGACGTTCAAGCTGAGCTTATTGGAGTTGAGGATTGCATAAATCAACATTACGAAGATCAGCCTAATGGGTTTGGTAAGTTTTACGTAAATGACTTCCAACAGCCTTGTACATCCTTATTTGAGGTAAATAATGACGTTTTGGTTTTTATGGCGTTTTCTATTAATGGCGTTTTATCATATGCAATGTGTTTTTTTTCTTTTTTAGACAAACATTCTATGCATGGCGTTATAGAGATATGGTTTTTGGCGTTTTTCAGGTAATGTTCCATAAGTCTGATTGCACATGCAGTTGCTCATGCAGGCGTTTTGAACAGTTTGGTTTGCTATGTAGACATATATTATATGTTTTGAGAATTATGGACATTAGGGAATTTCCAAAACAATACATTCTGAATAGATGGCGCAAAGAGGCCTTCCCAAACTGCTCTCCTGAATTCTCAATTAGTCGTGAATATATGACCGAGCTTGATCCTGATGTGCAAAGTATGATGCGAGATATTATTTATTCAACCGAATACACTTTGAATCGTTTATCTGGTAATAAAGAGGAGCTATCCTTATACAAGGATCATGTTCAATCTTATATGAAGAAGGTTCAAGATATGCAGATTGTTGCTCCTCCTGCTAGTTCTAGGGATAGATTTGCCGAGATAACCGGTCAATAAAAAACGACAAGAATCCGATAAGAGTCCCTGTAGGTTATAAGTCCAAAGGTTCTGGTTCTCGGAAGCGCCTGAAATCTAATCAGGAGATAGCAATCGACAAAAAGAAATCAAAGTCGAAACCCGGGGCCAAAGAAAGACAGTGTCAGAATTGCAAAGACTATGGACACTACGCATCAACATGCAAATAGGCCGTAATTAAGAAAAGATCGACAAGGTCTTCGAGAGCCAGTGAAGAGTAGTTTGGCGTTTTGTATTTGTCATTCTTACAGAACACATACAGATGGTCTTCGAGAGCCAGTGTAGAGTAGTTTGGCGTTTTTTTTTTATTTCAATCTTATAGAACACAGACATTTCTCAGTTTGGTGTTTTAAATCTTTTTTTTTTATTTTTTTTTTTTTGCATCTTTTTCTTTTTTCTACCTCTTTGTTCAAAACATGCTACTTCGAAGTTAAATAACAAACAATATAAGATCGGGCAAGGAAATCAAACGCCAAAAAAAAAAAAAAAAACAATAACGCCACTAAATAAAACTACCATAAACTTCTAATTTTGGTCGTGCTAAACTCAATAATGTTTTGCTGAACGAAATGGATAACATTGTTATCCTCAGTCAAGAAAGATGTGTAACAATGTTATCCATCCCGTTTAGCTAAACTTTATAGAGAACAAAACATAATCTCCATGAAATGGCTTTTTTGAAGTTTTGTGGTTTTTGTATGTTTTGGCGTTTATATTGAGGATCTTGCTCAATACATAGAGCGAAAGTTCATTGAGAAAATAGTGTATATCAAAGAAACATGAATTTGAATATTTGATATTTTGGTTTTTTTGGCGTTTATAAGATGAATGGTATAGAGGAAAATATAGGTTTTTGTGGTTTTGGTGTGGATTTTAGTAGTTCTGAGAGTTTGTTTATATAGGAAGTTTTTGGCGCGTATTTTAGGCGTGATTTTTATTACAGTAAATGCTAGTAATAAAATTCCGTCGTTTCAGTACTGTTTGTTCAGCTTTATCATTATCGGTTAAAAACACAGTTTGGCTTTTTATATCTATGGCGTTATATTATGATGAAGTGTGCTATGTGTGTTGAGGCGGGATTTTAATAGCGTGAGTTTGGCGTTTTATGTTAAGTCAAAAGACCCTTTCACCCTTAATGAAGCGCGCCAGATTAATAAAAGTGATTTTATTTACGGAAATGCCACCGCGTCATCTAGTCCATAGATTGTTTTGATCTGACGATCCATAAGCGCTCTCTCCGTTCTCACACTTTTGAGCATTTTCTCTAAATCCTGACCCTATATATATATAGGGCTTGGTTCAAATGAGAACCACCACGAGTTGTGAGAACTGTGAGAACCTTTTTTTCCCGCGCGAGTTGGGCCAAATTTTTTTTTTGCACAAACGTATATAAAAATATTATAAACACATCTGTAAAGAAAAAGTAAAAAAAAAAATGTCGAGTCGGTAGTTTTGAATGATACAAGTTTCTTTTACGCGCTAGTGTAAATTTTGTACAAAGATAAATATTTTTTTTACGCCTCATGTAAATGTGGGTATGCGGCATTTTTTTATGTTTTTTTGCAGAAACATGTGATTTTTATGACTTTTGAGAATTTTTTTTCAGAAAACCCTTTTGGATGGCCTAGTTCTCACGATTCTCACAACTCAAGGTGGTTCTCATTTTAACCCATCCCTATATATAGGGGTTGGTTAACGTACAATATTCCTTAATGTATGATGCGTACGAGATGAAATTAAGCACGTTATAAAACTTAAAACCCTAATCACGCATGTTGAAAACCATAATCATGCATGAAGATATCACGCATATACAAAATCAGAAATCATGCATGGGGTAAAACCCTAATCACGCATGTTATAAAACTAATCACGCA
Organism: Helianthus tuberosus; assembly: GCA_030545235.1. Taxonomy (NCBI): domain Eukaryota; kingdom Viridiplantae; phylum Streptophyta; class Magnoliopsida; order Asterales; family Asteraceae; genus Helianthus; species Helianthus tuberosus. Next base: position 50,304,196 of record CM060404.1, on the reverse strand, counting down.
TGTTATTATTTCAACTTGTACGTATTGTATGTTAATGGGTATTGTATTTTACACTTTCACTATATATATATATGGGGTTGGTTAACGTACAATTTGCCTTAACGCACGATGTGTACGAGATGCAGTTACAACATGCGGATCCTTTTTTACAACATGCGGGTTTCTTTTTTCAACATGCGGGTTTGTGTTTTTTACAACATGCGGGGTTTCGTCATGGGGTGTTACAATGTGCGGATTTCACATCGTGTACGCTCGTACGTTAAGGCCAATTGTACAGTACACTTTCTCTATATATATACACACACCTCGTTTGAGATACTGATATGTAACGTCGCGAGACACATATAACATTTTTTATGATACTAGTATTTTAGATAAAAAATGAAAAAAATAAACTAAAATAAAGAATTGATTAGTTGATAGTGATTTTCAAGTTTTTAGTGGAAATATGAACAAACAGCTAGAGAACCTAGTAAGTCATGATATATTATATTACTTATACATAACCTATATATGTGTATAAGTTAAATTAGAAAGACATGAATAAATTAGTTTAATGGGTTACACGTATATAACAACCCAAGATATTAAAAAAAGAACTATTGATCAAGAAAACCAATTCAAGGATGTTATTTTTGTATAAAAAATATTATTAAGTTTACTCCAATACTTAAATATGTAACAATTGTATTTTTAATAACAATTTATATATAATATTCAACATAATTTACTATTTTAATAAATGATGGTCCCAAAGTTTTGAAAGTAACGGAATTGTTGTTGCAAAGAGGGAAAGGTGGGTGTGATAAAGAATCTTCATATCAAGTTAACCCAAAGTTTAATACAAATATAATATTTATTAAACGGTTCAAACAAAAAAGAAATTGATTAAACGTTTTGAGTATTGAGACATTATCAACCTATTTTAACGATGTGGAGGGGTTGGATTCTATGATCACTAGTGACCTTATATAAAAAAAAATGGTTAGATTAAGAAACGTCCTTGAAACAGATATTAAAAGCTGCAGACCGAACAAAACAATACATCACAGCGGGATTAAGTTCAAGTATGCATGAAACCTGTAAAAGGAGTCAAAAGCTTCATTCTAGTGCACATTCGAGACCGAAGAAATAGCAAGAGATGTGGTGAATGCTTCATTTATTTTCAACAATCTTCTTCACCAATCCATTATGTAGCAGAGCCTACCAAATTCAAAAACACAACAAAAAGAAAGAATGCCTTACAAAAGAAGTAGATTATATCGTTTTTCTAGTTGCAGTTAGGTATCCAACTTGCAACTTTGTGCTGTTGAGAAACCAATGGGGTTATATTGATTACCACTTACCAGAAAGTATGACCGACTTGTTTTAAGACTGCAGGGAGTGGGTGTGGGTTGGGAACTCCCGCCCGGAACACCGCCCCGAGTGTTTGGGTTTGGCGTGGGGGAAGTCACCGGCGTGGGGGGAGAAGATTGACAACGTGGCAATGTTTTATTGGCCCATTATTTTTTTAATTAACAAAAATGTTTTTAATTTTTAAATTAATTTTATTTATTTATTTAAAAGAAAACAAAAACAAAAATAGTGGCACATGTCAACTCATGCCCCAAACTCACGCCCCTCCACTCCCTCCCTTTTTTGGGCTTGAGTTGTGGAGCCCACACTGCCTACATGGCGACTCATGCCCTCAACCCAAGCCCCCACTCCCTGCGGTCTAAGCGATTCTTATTTCTAACTTCTTTTCCTGAACATGATTGAAAGAAAAAAAAAAAAAGTTCACGGGTAAACCACAATGTTGGCGTAACATAGCTGTCAAAACCACATAAGGTGAACTACAGGTAGACACAAGATGAGGAGCTTTCAAAGGCACAACTGAGGTGTGCATCTTTGGCCAGGCACAAACCAAGCAAGATTCAATTTTTCTTACTATTTTCAAATTATTTTAACTATGATTAACAATGAACCTTGTATCTTTTCTGTAAATTGTTTTATGTTTGAGCTTTTGGTATCAGTTTGATGATTCTAATTGTTAATTCTATTTGGTTGTTTATTATATTCGTAAAATGGTAGTAATTCTTTTATGTTTTTGTGTGTGCGCATTATTTTAACATTCTTGTGCTTTTTGCGTGCGCTTTTTAGCCTTGTGCCTAGGTGACAGGCGAGGCGTTTGTGTCTTGGGTGCTTTGACTACCAAGAAGGCTAGAATCCAAGACCACGAACACCTCGTATATCAAGTTAAGCATATGTCAAGTTGAGGCCCATGAACCTATAGCGGTAACCGATCTTGTCATCATGATACTCGAAGTGTCTAATTATTTGATTTCACAGCAAATATGAGGCTTTCAAATAGACGAAATTATAAAGAATTCTTTTTTCCTTCATTTTAGGCTGGATAGAGATCATTTTAGGCTGGATACAGATCTAAAAGAACTTCCTCAGCATAAGAATGAAATGTAGCGTTCTTAAACGTATAAATGGGAGCTAGATGGTCGAATGATTTATGAAGTATGAACAACTAGTAATCTATCAAAATAACTAGCATTATGCAGCAAAACCATAAATGGTTCATTTCAGTATCCACAATAATAAATCTAGGATGATGTATAAGATTTAACATATAAAAATTTAATATGATATTACTTGTGTACGATTACTTATCTAATCAAAGGATCAAGAAAATCTTCTCAAAGTCGATTGACAAACACAAGTTGGAACATAATTAGTGACTAACAAAAAGTGACGGTTATGCTAATTAACTCGTGATGGGGGCAAATAAGCAGGCTTAAGTAATAATACTGGTGAGAGGACTTTATAGGCTTAGGTAATATAGTGATTGGCAATAGGCCAACTGTACATTGCGACATCTATTCTTATATATTTATATGCAAAATATATGTGTACGCAGTATATTTGTGTGCAAAAAACTGTGTCTACAATATGTATGTGCGTCTTTATTTCAAAGCCGGTTATTACGCTTTATTAAGTTTCACGTTCTGTCTCTAATTTATGAGTCTTACATTTCAACCCCACCCACCATAAAACTATGTACATATATTCATACTGGCTTTATAACAACCAATACTTAATGATTCGTTGAATGTTCTAGCTATGCGTTACAATCTTATAGTCTTTATGTAGTTAAGTTTTGAATTTCTTGACATAAAGCATTGCAACAGTTTCAGCACACATAATTAGCATAAAATTGGCTTTCTTTTTAGAATACTCATAAAAGTAAGCATTTGTGTTTGCTTTATTAAAAAAAAAGACTCTATACATGAGTAACTGAAATGTTCAAATGAATTTGTTATTCATTATCATGATTGGTGCATACTATTATGCATAAAGAATTTTAGGTATTTAAGTAAGCACGTGAAAACATTGTGACAGCAGAAATGTTTAGGGGTTGAGTATTTCTAGTGATGGTGCTTTAATGTGTAGATTTGTGCTCACACCTCTTGTTTTTTTTTTTTTTTTGGCTTTTGGCAGGGATGGAGTTCTTTGCATCGCTTGGATGATTTTTGAAACCCTTTGGCATTTGGGTGATCGAGATAGCGGATGTGGTGGTAATTTGGCAGGTTGCAGTGAGATCGGGAAAAAATTTGGTGATCCGCTATATGAGCTAGCGGATGTGGTGTTGACTGATTTAAATTTCATACGCCACATAGAGGGGAGGTAGCGTTAACACCACATCTGCTATCTTAGTAATATAAGAATTAGTGATTGAAAACTCAAAACTTTTCCATCCTTTACTTATTTTTCATGTTCAATCATGTGTCACATACATCTATGCAAATAAAGCATGAATTCACCATTATTGTTTGAATGTTTTCTGATGTCATTTTCGTAAATCAAAAAACATTGATTTTTGTTTTCAAAATTTCATACGCCACATAGAGGGGAGGTAGCGTTAACACCACATCTGCTATCTTAGTAATATAAGAATTAGTGATTGAAAACTCAAAACTTTTCCATCCTTTACTTATTTTTCATGTTCAATCATGTGTCACATACATCTATGCAAATAAAGCATGAATTCACCATTATTGTTTGAATGTTTTCTGATGTCATTTTCGTAAATCAAAAAACATTGATTTTTGTTTTCAACAATTTTTGATAACTTATTTTAGCATTTCTATATGATTTATATCTTAAAATTTGCATTTGAGAACTATACACACTTTCAAAAGAAAACATATATTATAATTTAGATTTAGATTAGAAAAGTAAACAAATGACATAACTCTAAACAATACCACTTAACTAGTAACACATCTTATTTTGGATCTCAAACACTATAGTAGTAAACTAGTCAAGATCATAATCTCAAGTTCAACAACCCATAATAGCACAATTGTAAACAAAGTTATCTGACTTTTTCAGACCAATGATGGTCCATTGTGGCGGTCTTTCTTGTGGGACCCATGAATATATCTCAACATGAGCATACTCCCCATGTGCCCAACGACCACCAACTATTATCACCCGATCCCCACACCCTCTAAACGCAATCCCCCACCCACACATATTATCAGCACTTTCAGGCAACCTGCCTATACTCTCCCACACCTTAACATTCTTGTCATACTTCTTCACCTCCATCACCTCACAATCAGCAGCATACAACTCATTATCAACCACCGCTAGCAGCGGTGGTGCCATCGAACCACCACCTCCACCCGTCCACATGTCGGGAATCGCTCTCCACGTCTTAGCCACCGGATCATACTCTTCGCCACATGACAACGGCTTCATGTCCTCCCCACCACACCCGCCAATCACATAAAACTTATCGTCCTTAAACACACCCGAACTCATTTTTCTCGGCTTAAGCAGGCTGGGAAGTGTCTCCCATGCTCAAGACTCGCTGTCGTAACTCTCAACTGTGTCCACGATCTTTCCGTTTGCATTAACGCCTCCTGCAAATATCGCGATTGTTCCAAGGCTTGCAAACCCAAATAAGCATATTGGTTTGTTCATTGTTGGCCCCTCTGACCATGAGTTTGTTAGCAGGCTGTATTTGTACACAGCCTGACCTGAAACATGTTTGCCTAGAACCAAAAGGTCTGTCCCAACCCCCATGGACTCTTTATCCTAATACGCGAAGCATGTATCGCCGCAGTTTATCAGAGGTAGATGCATCCATTTCTTGCCAATTGGATCGAAAGCCTCCCATTTCAACATGTGACAAGAAAAGTAAACCCAGTGTTCTACTACTTTATTCTTGCTTCTTTCTTTGTAGATCTCACCACTCCTGATGAGATAATGAAAGCTTTTGTTCAGTGATGCAACAGAAGCATAGCTATACCATGGGCAACGGGTGAGAAATCTTGATCGAATTCTCCCTACCAATGGCTTGGATCAGCGAGTTCTTCTTTGATGGCTCATGTGAGATCAAACAAAGGTCCAGATCATCGATATATGCTAATGTGAGTTCAAAATCATCTTCCATTGGCATCTTTTCTAGTTGAGATGCCAGTGTCTTTATATGATGAAAACTGCTTGATTCTTGATTATGTTTCTCCGACATGTTTTCTTGAATTTTTTGGCACAAAATCTCGTTGCTTCTTTCTTTTGCTCACCTGCAAGATTACAACTGAAAGCTAGTTAACATATATATTATCATAATCACTAAAAAACAAAGGTAACTAGTAAATAATGTATAATTAATTAGTTATCATATGAAGAAAGCATAATAATTAAGAATCTATCAGCAAATTCGATTTTCTTTTTACTGCTCTTTTCCTATTTTAAATTTCTTTTTTTTTAATTGAAGCAAGGCCCGGTAACACCAATTTACAAAAAAAAAATATTTACAAGAAAAGACATAAAATGAAAGAATATAATTACATAAGTACACAATAAACGAACAACATAAAAAAAGTTAGACCATGGGGTATGGTTTGGATAGTCCCCAAAGGGACCATCTGTCACGTAGGCGCCAACTCAGCAATGGTAGAGGACCATCCACTTGGGGACTACCCAAGGGTGTGGAAGACTACCCAACCCATAATATAATATTAATATATTAATAAAGAGGAGAGAGAGAAGTCAGATGGGGGGCCCACAATTTTTGCTCATCTCCAACGTCTTGGAGGAGCCGTGAGAGACGCGACGACCCGCCGGGGGGGCGGTGTGCGACGCCGGGGACGGAGCGGGACGGGTTGGGGACGGACCCCATACCCTTTGGTCTTATGATGGTTGATGTAACACAGATATATCTATAAATAGAATTATACAATCAGATATCCTAAATGCAAGATCAATCAAATAGTAGGACACACACCTATACGATATATACTTGAATATTTTAGGAATTTGGAAAATGCAACTTACCAATTAGATAGGACAAAATATAAAATTTTACCCAAAGTATGCTATTACGCTTTGCAACTTCTCTTCTTTGCGTTTTCTTCCTGAAATTTACACATCGGATGGGAATTTAGAGTATTAGTCGGCGAGAAGAGAGCATTATAAAGAACAATGATGAGGATTTGAGTTGTAGTATTTTACTATAAAACTCCTCTTATGGATAACTTTGATTATTCATCAACTAGTTACGACTTATATACACAAAAAAAAGCTAAAAAGAAAGAAAGTGCGGTGTGGGTATCTTTAGAGGTGGCATGAGAGGCATGATACTGACCTGGCCCACTTACACGAGATACGCCACTTGTTTTGAAAAGGTGATTCGCAATAGGCCAATTGTACATTGCCACGTCTATTGTTGTATATTTATACGCATTATATCTGTGTGCGAAAAACCGTGTCTACAATATCTATATGCTTCTGTATTTAAAAGTCGGTTTTTATGCTTTATTAAGTTTCACTTTGTGACTCTAAGTCATGAGTTTCTTACATTTCAACCCCCACCCCACCTTTTGTACATAGTACATATATTTGGATTGGCTTTCTAGCAACCAATATTTAATGATTACGTTTTATGTTCTAACTTTATGTTACAATTTTATAGTCTTTATGTAACTGAATTTAAAGTTTTACAAGGGGTAATGAATCTCTTGATATAAAGCATTACAACAACTTTTAAGCGGATGTTATATAAAGAAAAAAAGAGTGAGAGAGAGGGCGAAGGGATCACAAGAAATAAAGAAAGTCTAAAAAATATTTGAGAACTTAAGGAAACCACTATTAACCAAGAATTTCTTTATTTTATTTTTCAATTATTTTAAATGTTACTGATCTTTTACAACAAAAAAAATAACACTATATGTAGTTTGCGAGAGATATATATACCTCGTTTGAGATACTGATATGTAACGTCGTGAGACACGTATAATATTTTTATACGATACTAGTATTTTAGATAAAGAAATGAAAAAAATAAAATAAAGAATTGATTAGTTGATAGTGATTTTCAAGTTTTTAGTGGAAATATGAACAAATATTAGCTAGAGAACGTACACATGTGTAAGTCATGATATATTATATTACTTACACATAACCTATATATGTATATAAAAGGTTAAATTAAAAAGACGTGAACAAATTAGTTTGATGGATTACATGAATATAACAACCCAAAATATTCAAAAAAAAAAAACTACTGATAAAAAAACCAATTCAAGAATGTTCTTCTTGTATATATTTTTTTATTAAGTTTACTCTAATACTTAAATATGTAACAATTGTATTTTTAATAACAATTTTTATATAATATTCAACATAATTTACTATTTTAATAAATTATATGGTCCCGAAGTTTTGAAAGTAACGGAATTGTTGTTGCGAGGAGGGAAAGGTAGGTGTGATAAGGAATCTATATCAAGTTAACCCAAAGTTTAATACAAATATAATAGTTATTGGTTTGTGTAACACCCCGAAAACGGGTTTGGTAATTAAACCCCGTTAATACAAAAGAGCGGGTAAAATACCGTTAGTGGTGAAACTAACCCGGTAAATATTAGGATTTAAATAAATAAACCTAATATTTAATAAAACGTGAATAAATGTTTTAAAGTAAATAAAGTTTATAAGAAGTCTGAATTAACGGGACTTAAAATAAACTGAGTTATAGATTCCCCGAACCCACTAATTTAACTAGGAATGTTTAACCTAGTTAATAAATGGGAATATTGTTAGAAATAAGTAAGTTGTGGTCTACTTAATAACGAACCAAACACGAGGGGTTAAAATGGGATAACTTAACAAAGTTATTTAATAAAAGAAAAATCAAAACAAAACACACACTTCAAGTGTGTGTTCTGGATCGACATCAGGGAGCTCCCCATGGAGCCAAACCCTAACCTTCAACAAACCCATCAAATTGAAGGATCAAATGAAGCCCAAATTCACAACCGAGCATGAATTAACGATCACCCGAACAAGAGGATCGTAAGGTATGTAAAATCTTGATGATTCGTGAAGTTGTGAAATTTGGATAATCATCCTAGTCATGAATTAGGCATGGATTAGAGAAGCTATGGCTAGATTAGTGATGTATATTTGCTTAGGAACGAAACCCTAAGTGAAAATCATACATAACATGCTATGAATTGAAGGATTTGATGAATTAACACACTTAGATAAGTGGGTTTTAATGTTATGATGAAATTTATGATATAACTATGCTTAGAATCATCATGCATGTTAAGTAATCAGGAAATACTTAAACAAATTGCTAGTATGAGTATTTGATCATAAGTGATGGTAGTTAAATTTTGATGTTAATCTTGGTAAAAATGACTAGTTATGAACTAGTTAGCAAATGTGTAGAATTATGCCCATTAGGTGTTTGTTAAAATGCCTAAATGAGAAATAAAGTGTTGAAATTCAAGTGAAACGCGTAATTGGCAAGCTTGACTAATTACATGAGACATGGGATAAAACGGGTTCTAATCATAATGTTGATTTGCCTTAATCGTGCATATTATATGATTAAAGGTAGTTGACTTTAGAAAGTCAAACTACCTAGTGATGAAGTCGAATAGTAGTTTCGACAAAGAAAATAAGTAAGGTGGAATAGTCGTGATTGTTAATGACTAATCTAACCACCTTGTATATGTTGACAATAGTTTGACGCTTAACGAGCTAGGCGAAGGCTTGGGGAAGGAAGCGGGTCAAACGAATCAAGAATGAAGGAAAAAGCATAATTCGGATGCAAGGTAAGTATAGCTTACACTAGTCTTATATTTTAGAATATTCTCTTATCGTATTAGTTACGAATAAGATAAATACATAATTGAGGTATGATGTTCCGACGTGTAAACGTACGGAACAAGATAGTCGAGCATGACAAGAAACCATGTTGATGGTTTAAAAGGAGTTAAATCGGTAATTCGATCATTTTATGATAAATGGAAAATGAACTTTCTAATGGTTACCTTATAGGGTAAACCAAAACAAACAATAAGGGTAAAACGGTAACTTGGTCATGCATCGACCATAACTATTGGTTTTAAAAGACACTTATGAAGTAAGCCTAAATAGGCCGAAAAGTGTTAAGAAATGAATTATAAGTAAAACGACCGCACGATGTAAATCGGAGCGAGTCAAATAGTCGAGATGAAAACACATGTCATCTCGCCAATATAATCGGTCATTTAGACCAAACGGGTCAAAGGGTGAAGATACCACCTTTTGATAATAGCGACTAATGATTCTTGTCGAGTTGAGTTATATGATTTCAGGAATAAAAGTAGAAATGATATTTGCATTGCTATTATTTAGCGAATATTATAGCAAGGCATTAAAACAGGTCAATACATTGACCCGAGCCAGGTATGTGTAATAGAGTAATTAATCATTTAGAACATAAGGTTCAATGAGTATTAAATGAAGTCTTAGATAGACAATGGGTTACTTAAATGGGTAAACCGAATGTTTTAAAAGAGGGTCGTGGCGTTTCGAAAAGCATAATGACTTTTCGAACAAGATCATAACTCAGAAGAAGAATTATGGGTCAAACATGCTCTCAAAAGACCTTGTCGTAATTGAAAGACTAAAAAGGACCAAAACGCCCTTGTTAGCTAATTCGAACAAACAACCATTAAAGGTTGTTTGGAAATGAGTTTTGTGATTAGATAAATACTTAGAATAAGTATAGAAGTTGAAAGAGGTATTATATTAGTCAAATGGCACTATTTAAGTTTTTGCCGTAAAATAATGACTCGAGAGGTGAAATTTGGTTGTGATGGATCACCACATTAAACCTACCATAAATACAGTTGTGGTGGGAGATTATAGGATAAGAAATGTGGTGATGGAATGCTAGAAGCAATCGAAAGAAATTTTAGGCTTGAAAGTGCTTGAATGCCCTTAACGGGTCAAAATAGAAGTATTAGCGAAACGGGTTAAGAATGTGTAATAACCCGTGATTTGAACCTTGTGCAATAGGAAATAATCATAATAATATGTTTACAAAAGAAACAAGGGCCACAAACAAGTTTGTTAGATGAAATCACGAACGGGTCAAAATTTGGTAAAAAGGGTAATAAGCCGAAGACTTAAAAGTCTTAAATTTTGTTAATCCGGATGTTGGATTCTAACTCCATATGATGGGGGATCAAATCACAAACACGTAGGAAGAAACGGTAGCTCAAACGGACAAGCGGATTGAAAGATACGAAAGTTTTCGTGTCAATAAACGGCAAAATGGAAAGATTGAGTGCAGGGACCACCGTAACTTACGGTGCCACCGTAAGTTACGGTGGAGCTGAAACTGTTATGGTGATTACCCCCCTGATTTACGGTGGGAGTATTTTAATACAGGGGCTACCGTAAATTACGGTGTCCACCGTCACCGTAATTTACGGTGGACCCTGTACAAAAATATATTTTTAATTAGTTTTGTTTCCCGGACTCGTTTAGATACGTTTTAAACCCCGTATGACTAAAGCATTCTATGTTTATGAAATGTAGGTACTCTTTGGATGCCGGAAGACGATCAAGCTCAACGAGGAACCGAACACGATAAAGATACATGCTTCCGCACATTGCATCGTCATAAATTTTAAACGACGAATTTGATCACGTTATGTCGAATAACTTTTGATTTGCGAAAAGTTTTAATAAATCCATATTTTTATAGTATGTGTAGTCTTAACTACACATCTAATTGTTGGTATTTACATGTAAAACCGTTAAATAGAAACTAGGGTGTTACAAGTTGGTATCAGAGCGCTGGTTTAAGAGATTCAAGTATGGTGGGAAAACTATGCTTGGACTTAAACCTTATGCTCTTAATAAAGATGGGTGTTCGGTTCGAGGCTTGATCGCAAATCCGGTAAGTACATGTATGTGAATGATTAGCGTGTTAAGGTGTTGTAAACAACACATAGAGTTATCGTGTTATACACGTTACTCCAATTAAATGATTGAATTAGTTAACGAAATTTCGTGCTTTGACACGTATAGTAGAAAAAGCCTTGTATTATAATACAGGCGATTATTGAAGTTGACATTACTAACTTTTGTGAATGTCTTGATTGAAGGACACTTGCATTTAAAGATGACAAGAGTTGAACAAATTAAGGATATGATAGAGGAACGGTCCGAAGTATGACAAGAGGAGCATGCTCACCAAGGACTAAATCGTGTAACGACCGCGAACAAGGTTAATGGCAAGGAACGCCCGTCGGGGCAAGCGTTACCAGGTGCACGCTTTTAAATATAATCGCATAAATAGCAATATGCAATAAACAAGTAGAGAATGATTGTTGCATAGGTAATTTAGAAACTTGGAAAACCTGAATAGAAATACATATCCAGGATATTATTTCCAAGAAAACTAAATAGAGGCGTTACTTACATAGGGCGTGATGTGAAAACTATAAAAAGGTCGTGTATGTCATGTGTTAATCGCTTACTCTGGCCAAGTAAGTAGTGGCATATGATACCATGAGTTTCTTATAGCGGACACATTTACATCCGATGTAGTAAGGGCGGGGTGAATGGGACTAACTTAAAAGTACCCAAATGAATCAAATGAGCAAAATATTTGATAATAATGTAAACGCACAGCCGGGTGACGGAAGCGTATTACATTAGGATGATGAGCCCGAGTGAAGGGACAAAGATTAATGTAAAACGATTAAGGTATGCATTGGGAGGGGTGCGCTTACACTCGAACCCGGAGAATGCAAATATTACTCTTAACGGGCCGATTTTGTAAAACGCCGAACTTGAGAGCAAAGTAGGAATATAAAAGCGAAACGAAGTCATAATGCATACCGTAAGGGTTGCAATAATAACGACTTCGATAAAACACCCGGTTGGTGGGTAAGGATTTAAACACATGCGTAGACCGAGAAACGAGAACTCGGATGAAAAGTTAAAAGACTTGGATTTTGAGTCATGACTAAAAGAAGACGAGATGAAGTAAATAGAAGTTTTGATAAATCATGTTCAACTATTTTAAAGTTGAACGGGTCGAACAAATATTGAAGTTTGACATTCATAAGCGACAAATTTTCACACGAACAAGTTAAAACGGGTTAGATAAAATGTAACATTGGAAAGAATAATGAGCCCGGTAATGGGACGAGATTGAATACAAATATGGGCGCAAACCGAATAAAGGAAAGCGCGAGATATTAATGAACCCATGTAACGGGTCGGAATTAAATATGAAATGATTGTGGACACGAATCACAGTCGGAGTGAACGAAATTTTGATGCAAAAACAAATGATTCTCGAATATAAAAAGGACGATCTACGGGATCATTATAACCTTCGGGTTATAAACAGTGTAATGGTCTACGGGACTAAACTGACCCATGGGTCATGAATAAAAAGGAAAAGAATCATAAAGGCAACGCCCTAAAGAGGTGAAAGCCTAAAGAAATAGCCTGTGAGGCTAAGTGAAAGAATCTACGGGTTACTTAGACAAGCGAGGGAACCAGTAGAGAATTCCCACATAAAACTAAGACTGTAAAAGAATGAATTACAGACTGTCAATATCCTGATACAGATAATTGACAAAAGATAAAGAGAAGATCCTAAACTAAAACTTTGGTTTTAGTAAGAAATAACGTTTTTTTTTTCAAATATGAATTCTGATAGAAGATTGAATATTAAGCATGAAAGGTTCAAGTCTTGACACTGATAGGCGCAAGACGTTATATTCGAAAAGTGATATTTTCAAAAAATGAAATTTTGATATAAATTAAACATGACGTGACGCGATCACGGTCAGGAAAGCTATGTGGAATAAAACCACATAGTAGCCTGAGAGATGGGTATAAAGTAACTGGGCTAATAAGTCTAGTCAGTGAGACTGGCTAAGGTCAATATTTAAATTAAGAAAATGTTCAACACGCTATTTATATTAAGATTAGCGTGAAATAAACATAGTTGATAAGAGTGTATGACCAAGTGGCCAATCGGCTACTCAGTCAAGCCAAATAATAAAGGTAAGTGAGTACAAAACGGTAGTGATGGTCTATGAGATCATAATAACAAAAAGTATTGATCGCCTATACTGAGCAATCACAAGACAACACAAGCAAAGTGTTGGGAAGTTAGTTCGAGTAAAAGCACGATAAAAGGATAAGCCGAAAGGTATGTGGTAATATGCCTTGTAGAATTTCGTTAATAGCACATTTAGATAGTGCTAAATACATAAGATAAAATAAGGAAATTCATTTTTGCGGCGAGTTCTGTATGAATAAACCAAATAAATAAGTACGTAAAGGAAAGGGTCTGTTTGTAAAGGTGAAAGATCTCACTGGAAACATCCTAATGGGTGAAAATAATGGATTCACAAAGAATCCGAAAGTATAAGGCGATGGATTTCGCTAAGTTAACCAAACAAGTCGAAATAACAAGAAGACGTTATCCTGAATTGCGTTAATTCGTATAAAAGACACATATGTTGAGTAATTAAAAGATGTTACCATATTTGTCTGATGACACTCACAAATGGTCAACGTGTGAGTAATGCTCAGAAGGTTACTCAGTTTATGTACATTGGGTTGAAACTCAATAAATTATGAAAGAAAAAGGTTTCGAGGACAAAACCTCTTTAAGGGGGGTAGACTTGTAACACCACGAAAACGGGTTTGGTAATTAAACTCCGTTAATACAAAAGAGCGGGTAAAATACCGTTAGTGGTGAAAGTAACCCGGTAAATATTAGGATTTAAATAAATAAACCTAATATTTAATAAAACGTGAATAAATGTTTTAAAGTAAATAAAGTTTATAAGAAGTCTGAATTAACGGGACTTAAAATAAACTGAGTTATAGATTCCCCGAACCCACTAATTTAACTAGGAATGTTTAACCTAGTTAATAAATGGGAATATTGTTAGAAATAAGTAGGTTGTGGCCTACTTAATAACGAACCAAACACGAGGGGTTAAAATGGGATAACTTAACAAAGTTATTTAATAAAAGAAAAATCAAAACAAAACACACACTTCAAGTGTGTGTTCTGGATCGACATTAGGGAGCTCCCCATGGAGCCAAACCCTAACCTTCAACAAACCCATCAAATTGAAGGATCAAATGAAGCCCAAATTCACAACCGAGCATGAATTAACGATCACCCGAACAAGAGGATCGTAAGGTATGTAAAATCTTGATGATTCGTGAAGTTGTGAAATTTGGATAATCATCCTAGTCATGAATTAGGCATGGATTAGAGAAGCTATGGCTAGATTAGTGATGTATATTTGCTTAGGAACGAAACCCTAAGTGAAAATCATACATAACATGCTATGAATTGAAGGATTTGATGAATTAACACACTTAGATAAGTGGGTTTTAATGTTATGATGAAATTTATGATATAACTATGCTTAGAATCATCATGCATGTTAAGTAATCAGGAAATACTTAAACAAATTGCTAGTATGAGTATTTGATCATAAGTGATGGTAGTTAAATTTTGATGTTAATCTTGGTAAAAATGACTAGTTATGAACTAGTTAGCAAATGTGTAGAATTATGCCCATTAGGTGTTTGTTAAAATGCCTAAATGAGAAATAAAGTGTTGAAATTCAAGTGAAACGCGTAATTGGCAAGCTTGACTAATTACATGAGACGTGGGATAAAACGGGTTCTAATCATAATGTTGATTTGCCTTAATCGTGCATATTATATGATTAAAGGTAGTTGACTTTAGAAAGTCAAACTACCTAGTGATGAAGTCGAATAGTAGTTTCGACAAAGAAAATAAGTAAGGTGGAATAGTCGTGATTGTTAATGACTAATCTAACCACCTTGTATATGTTGACAATAGTTTGACGCTTAACGAGCTAGGCGAAGGCTTGGGGAAGGAAGCGGGTCAAACGAATCAAGAATGAAGGAAAAAGCATAATTCGGATGCAAGGTAAGTATAGCTTACACTAGTCTTATATTTTAGAATATTCTCTTATCGTATTAGTTACGAATAAGATAAATACATAATTGAGGTATGATGTTCCGACGTGTAAACGTACGGAACAAGATAGTCGAGCATGACAAGAAACCATGTTGATGGTTTAAAAGGAGTTAAATCGGTAATTCGATCATTTTATGACAAATGGAAAATGAACTTTCTAATGGTTACCTTATAGGGTAAACCAAAACAAACAATAAGGGTAATTCGAACTTTCTAAAAAGGACCAAAACGCCCTTGTTAGCTAATTCGAACAAACAACCTTTAAAGGTTGTTTGGAAACGAATTTTGCGATTAGATAAATACTTAGAATAAGTATAGAAGTTGAAAGAGGTATTATATTAGTCAAATGGCACTATTTGAGTTTTTTCCGTAAAATAATGACTCGAGAGGTGAAATTTGGTTGTTATGGATCACCACATTAAACCCACCATAAATACAGTTGTGGTGGGAGATTGTAGGATAAGAAATGTGGTGATGGAATGCTAGAAGCAATCGAAAGAAATTTTAGGCTTGAAAGTGCTTGAATGCCCTTAACGGGTCAAAATAGAAGTATTAGCGAAACGGGTTAAGAATGTGTAATAACCCGTGATTTGAACCTTGTGCAATAGGAAATAATCATAATAATATGTTTACAAAAGAAACAAGGGCCACAAACAAGTTTGTTAGATGAAATCACGAACGGGTCAAAATTTGGTAAAAAGGGTAATAAGCCGAAGACTTAAAAGTCTTAAATTTTGTTAATCCGGATGTTGGATTCTAACTCCATATGATGGGGGATCAAATCACAAACACGTAGGAAGAAACGGTAGGTCAAACGGACAAGCGGATTGAAAGATACGAAAGTTTTCGTGTCAATAAACGGCAAAATGGAAAGATTGAGTGCAGGGACCACCGTAACTTACGGTGCCACCGTAAGTTACGGTGGAGCTGAAACTGTTACGGTGATTACCCCCTGATTTATGGTGGGAGTATTTTAATACAGGGGCTACCGTAAATTATGGTGTCCCGGTGGACCCTGTACAAAAATATATTTTTAATTAGTTTTGTTTCCCGGACTCGTTTAGATACGTTTTAAACCCCGTATGACTAAAGCATTTCATGTTTATGAAATGTAGGTACTCTTCGGATGCCGTAAGACGATCAAGCTCAACGAGGAACCGAACACGATAAAGATACATGCTTCCGCACATTGCATCGTCATAAATTTTAAACGACGAATTTGATCACGTTATGTCGAATAACTTTTGATTTGCGAAAAGTTTTACTAAATCCATATTTTTATAGTATGTGTAGTCTTAACTACACATCTAATTGTTGGTATTTACATGTAAAACCGTTAAATAGAAACTAGGGTGTTACAGTTTGTAATCAAATTTAAGAAGTCGTACAAAGGGTCTTGACGTGAGGTCAAAGACTCACTCAAAAATAATCCAAAGACACTAAATAGCTAGTGGTAAATGGGTATCTAACACAGGGAGTTTGAGGAAAATATATTATCTAAGTAGTTTGCAAATTACTAGAATTAAAACTAAAATTCAGAAAATTAATCTCGTAGTTTTGGTTGTTTGGTTTATAAAACTAAAATTAACTAAAAAACACTTAACAAGATTTTGATTCAGAGATGAGAGGATATGTTCTCCCCCGGTTTCAGGTTTCTACGAATGATATGTTAAAGTTTAATTGGGATGAACTACATAGACATAGTTCGTAAATGCACGTTTGATTGTGATAAAAGGGGGACTAAGTACTTGGATTACAAGAACGCAAGGTAGTCACCCGATAACGAATTTGATATAGTCAACCCCGAATCCCTCCCAATAAATCCTGATTGCCTACGACACCAAGAACTGATGGTTTAGAATGCGAAAATTAACAATACAAATAACTACAAATCAAACTCACAATCACCATAGTAATATAATCACAATGACCAAATTACTATCCCATAAATAACATAAACAATAACAATCATTCAATTCGAAACCCTTACAATCCGAGGGAAAACATACAAGAACTTAGCCACACATTGTTCGGTTGGTCATCACTTCAATTCCGGTGTTCATATGAATCAAAGGTGGCCACCGTAACTTACGGTGGTCTTCAAATGGCCTATGGTGACTTTTTTCTGTCTTACGGTGGGAATTTTTGTCAGGGTCGGTCTACCGTAGCTTACGGTAGCTATCGTAAGCTACGGTAGGCTTCAGCTAAGAAATTTTGTTTTCTTCATAACTTTCTCGTTTCAACTCCGTTTTCTTCGTCGTTTTCGCCCATGTTCTCGTAATTTCATCCTCTATCTTGTTATCTTCTTAATTCTTCAATTCCAATAAATTATTTTATTCATTTATGCTCCGCTCCGTATTCCGTGTTGTTGAGAAACCAATGGGGTTATATTACCACTTACCAGTAAGTATGACCGACTTGTTTTAAGGGTTTGTTTTTTCTAGCTTCTTTTCCTGAATAATACATGGTTTAAAGAAAAAAAAACAAAATGTTCATGGCATTGGCGGACCCTCCCTTTGGCCAAGGTGGGCGGCCACACCCCTTAAAAAAAATTAGTGTATATTTTTGAAAAAATTGACTTTTTTTCGATTTCATTACCCCTTTTTTGAAACATTGCACCTGTAAGGATTTTCTAGATCCTAAAATGTAATAAAATGTTGTAAATTGAGCTTGTGAGTATGTATCATGGTATTGAGCTTGTGAACGTTCGGTAAATAGTTTGTGAACCGTTTGGTGGGAAGTTCGTTTACGTTTGTTCGTTTAATAAATGAACGCACATGAACAAAAAAATTTGTTCGATTAGTTAAATTAACGAACATGAACAGATGTCTCGTTCGTTTAATTATGTTCGTGAAGATTCGCTCATTTACATTTGTTCATATTCATTAGACAAAATTACAGAAATCAACATTTATGTTATACTCAAACTGCACTTCGTACCTTTCACTATGAAATCGGCAAAAACCAACCTTTATGTTAATGTTTTGATACAGCTTCAACCTTTACCACTAACCTCGTCCAAAAACTCAGTTAACTTACCTCACATGCTTTTCATGTGAGGGTATTATGGTCTTTTCAACCCAATATTTCTTTTTTTTATTAATAAATTAAATAATATACATATGGCCATCATATAAATTCTTGTTCTCATCTCCCAGCTCCGACTAGAAAACCAGATCTAACAAGCTTTGTTTGTATATTTTTTTTGTTTTTTTTTGTCACAAGTAATCAATGACTTATCATATTATAACTAATTTCATGAAGATTTTGACCAATCAGATCCTCCAAAACACTTTCCATTGACCATAAATTCAAGATCAAATTCATCCATTACTCAATTCCGGAGGCGGAGCTACAACAACCACCGGTGGAAGCGGAGTAGCTACAGACACCGGCGACGGCGGAGGAGGATAGAGATCGGAAGGATTGGATGCACCGGAATCAGGAGTGGAGGTGATTGGAAAGTCCACCGGCGGCGTCAGACTGAGATCCGATTGAGAGCATGAGTCGCCGGAGTAGTTATGTGATTTAGGATGAATTTTAATACCCACTAGGTTGTTGATTATTACTACTTGGATTTAGAAATGGACCAAAAAACTGAGCATATAATAAATACAACAGCAGAAAAAAGAGATGATCTGAAAATTTCCAATCAATTTCTTGTATGGTACCTAAAGTTTGAAGCAATGGCTTCTGATAGATTAGATGATATTATTTCAAAGCTGTAAGAAAATACATACCGAATCAAAAAACTAATGGAGGGTTGGCTCAACATTTGTGGAGGCAGGCATTCTCAAATTTTATCGTGCTCAACCCTACAAATTTTACGTGTTTTGAGCGAAACACTGCCCATTTCGACTAAATGCCCAACCCACCTTAGACCGTGGGGTGTGGTGAGGCGGGGGTTTGGGACATGGGTTGACACGTGGCTTGGGGGGGCTTCGCTGGGCTGACCCACATTGAAGACGGTATGGTGGGGCAGGGGTTTGGGGCGTGGCCAGCCCAAACCGCTATTTGAATATTTTTTTAAAACAACAAATTTAATTTTTTTAATATTTTTAAATAAAGAAAATTACATAAAAAATTCCTAACGCTTATTTTTTTTCTTTATCTCTTCTCTCATCTCCAAGATTAGTTCCAACTCTTCACCCTCTAGGTGATCAATAGGCTGGGATAGAAATTTCAAATCATCTCGTTTTTGTTTCAGGGCATCTCTAGCTTCTTTGCTCTTTCGAATTTCGGCCCTTTGTTGTTGGAATACGTTGAATGTATCTAACTTGCATGCAATGTCATCCAACTGATCGCTGTATATTCCCCTACGCGAGCCCGAACTCCCAACTGAAGGCGATGCCGTACCTGATCTTGATTTTTGAGCACGCCTTTTTGCGGCATCTCTTCCATATTCAGGCCGGTTTGGCGAATCATCCAAAAGGTCCTCAAACTCTTGATCTCGTGCATCAGATTGAGCTTGGGACGAGGCCCTTGACCTTTTGGAAGATGTGTTCCTTTCGCTACCACTGTGGATATTCGTCCACTTTGGATGGAACTTACAAATCTCCCAACAATGCATGAAACGGAAGTCGCTCCCCACATTTGTTTTGAATGTAACCAATGCATTTGTCACAAAGTCGTCTTCGGTTTCACCACTTTTTGGGTTTTGCTTTGCTTTATTTAAAAAAACACTAAATTTTGTAAGTTGACCGCTTATCTCGCTCTACTTCGAGGATAAGCTATCGTTTTCACGATAAGCCTCCATTTGCATTTCTTGATGGAATGCTTTACTAATTGCTTCCCACAAATTGCTTCGATGTTGAGAATCTCCTATTTTAATAAAAACAAAATTTAATATATTACAAAGTTAAAATAAGGGCTACAAAATATTTAAAAATACCTAAAGTTGGATGTTGAGATTGTTGAAGCCAAGCCCTCGCCAATGTAAGTTCTTCATTAACGACCCATCTTTGTTGTTTTCGTTTGGCGGTTTCAAGTTCTTTCTCCGCCTCGGTTTTTTTCTTATGACTTATCTTTTTGATGGGTTTGGATGCGGAAGGACCATCGTTGGGTGGTTGAGTTTCGGGGACGGTTTCGGTTTGGGAAAGGTTGATGGACGTTGGTGAAAGGTTGATGGGCGTTTGTGAAAGGTTCATCGGGCTAGGTATTGAATCGTCGGTGTGTGGGAAGTTAGTAAACAAACGATTCCCGATATACGATGCATAACTCGCCATATCGGGCATAGGGGAGTGTATTAAAAATGGACGAGGCATTGAACAATTGGGTGGTGGGCTAGGATTATTTTCTTGGAATGCAAACGGGTTATTCGGGTCATAACCACGATTATGAGGATGCATTTTTCGTTTTGTAGAATGAGAATAGAGATGATTATAGAAGATGTGGAGTGTATTGTGGTTGAATGTGGTAAAAAAAGGAATAAAAGTGAGTTTTATAGTGAAAAAAAATATTTTTTTTAACATAGTCGTTGCCCAACGGCTAGTTTGGTTTGGCCATTGAGAGCCCGCCATGTCACCTTGCTAGACCCGCCCCACGCCCGGCTTTAAACTCCCATCTCTTGGGCCACGCTCCAACCCAAGCCCACCCAAGGTGTTGGCTTGGGCGTTTTCAGCCAACCCACGCTCCAACCCAAGCCCCATACCCCACAGTCTTATGTAATAACTCCTTACGATTTGCATATGCTGACGCCTCCTCCTAATATGATAAACAATTAACCATTAGTAATGTATATCTAATCATTTACCAAGCAACATCTATACTAATTAACATGTGTTCCATTTGTATTATATATCTCATCATTTATATCAATATAGTTTCATATTGAAATCCAATATTATTTCGTTTGTACCAAGTAACATGTGTTCTAATCCCAAATGGCTAGAGTGCTTCACGCTTGTTATCCAAAGTCGAAATGCAGATTACAACAAGAACATAAAAAGAAATCTAGGTTTTGAAATCAAACCTTCTTTCTGCTGAATTCAAGGTTACTCAAGTCTCAAAGGTAGGTTTCAAAATCAAACCCATATCAAATCAGCAACTAGGGGTGTTCATCGAATTAAATATCGAATTTTCGAATTATTCGAATCGAATTATTCGAATAATTTTTATTTTCCCTTGAATTCGAATTCGATTCGAATTCGATTAAAACATAACGAAATCGAATTCGTATTCGAATAAGAAACCCAATTCGTATTCGATTAAATATTCGAATTCGAATAAATTCGATTTAATTCAAATTCTTTTAAAACATGTAAAAAACTATTAAGATGAAACATAAATTTTAAAGCAACCATAAAGCACGATATCACATTAAAAAGTTTCAAATAAAGTACCATAAGAATTAAATTCAAAACAAGAAGTCGGGACTAACCACTCCTTAATTACAAGTTTATATTTTTCGGGTTAAAAATCTATTGATAATTTTGTTACTTAGGTCATGTAGTGGGTTTGATAATGGGTAATTTTAATACTTGGAATAAATTTTGAAATAATTTATAGTATAACCCAATAAAAGTTATATATGTATTATATATAAAAATAATAAATAAAAATGTATAATTTTTATTCTAATTTCGAATCGAATTGAAGTTGAAATTATAAATTCGTATTCGATTTACTTGACTCGAATTGAATCGAATTCGAATTCTTATAATCGAAACGAATTCTTGATAATCGAATCGAATTTAATCGAATTTCAAATTTTTCGAATTCGAAACGAATTCTGAACACCCCCTATCAGCAACAACTTCAAAATAATTACATAACATCAGAAGTCTCTAATCAAAATAGACCATAGAGAAAAACATGCATTCTTAGGCATACCAGTGATTTAAATAACCAATTTTAGTTTGAATCAAAAGCCTCTTCATTGCTCCAATTTTTCAAACGAACTTCTGATTTAGATTACCCAAGCGGTCGTTTAGTTTCTCAATGATCCATTGGACGCTTTGTTTTGTACATCTGCTAGTTTTGTGAGTTGAATAGTTTCTTTCTACCCTACACCTAAGCTTAGCCCCAAAAAAAAGTCAATATATTTATTTTCAAAATTGAGGTCCTTTACCATAGGTGGTCCAAAGCAATTGCCTTATTACATTTACATATAAGCCGGGCCTGAAAATGTCAACTAAACTCTTCTTTTTTCTTTAATCAGCTAACCGATAAAAGAAATCTTTGTAATTTATTAATAAAAAAAGAAAAGATTGGGTTGAAAAGACCATAATACCCTCACATGCAAAGCATGTGAGGTAAGTTAACTGAGTTTTTGGATGAGGTTAGTGGTAAAGGTTGAACTTGTATCAAAACATGAACATAAATGTTGGTTTTTGCCGATTTAATAGTGAAAGGTACAAAGTGCAGTTTGGGTATAACATAAAGGTTGATTTCTGCAATTTTGTCTATTCATTATTTATGTTATTCTTAACGATTTGTATACATTTATTTATTTCATTTATTTTTTTTAACTTCTTTAATTCTTATTTTATTACCCTAATAAATATAATGGGAAACACCATTCCCACCTTGCTTAGGCCATGTGTAGTCATAACGCCCCTTTGTGGGCGTTATGCGACACGTGGCGCGCCACGTATTCGGGTGGGCGTTATGGGGCGTTATGCATTTTAAGCCCGTAGTCATAAAGCCCCCGCCTAATCATTACTCAATTATTAATTTCTATTTTTTAATAATTATTTTGTAACTTATAAAATTAAAATTCATTTCATTAAATTAAAAAAACATTACACTTAAAAAAAACATGACAGTAACATAAAAAAAAACGGTTCCACTAAAAAAAAATTCGGACTAAAAAAATAAAAAAAACAACACTTCAAAAAACCTTACACTAATCAGTCCAAAGCCCATAAATTAAAAAACCAGCCCAAAGCCCATAAATTAAAAACCCTAAAATTCTTTTCTTCCTTGTCTTCCTTCTTCTTCGCTATATACCGCAACAACAAAAAAACAGAGCATTAATATATTAGGGGGAAAACCAGAAAAAAAAAATTCAAACAAACACATACATCACGCCGCTATGGATATCGCGCCATTCAAAAATTTTGAAACATAGCGCCCCGCGTGGCGGTGTTCATGGCGCCATCCCGGCGCTATGTGAGGTTTTGGGCGGTATATGGAGCCCCATTACACACTGTCTTATGCACTAGTGCTTTAACATCAATAAATACTATCGAACATCTGTTCTACGATTATTGCTTTAAGTTTCAGCGTTGCCTCCTCCGCTATCCACCTCTAGCCCCCGATGTTTTTGTCGATTTTATTTGTGTTTGTGAACACATTCATTTCCTTAATGAACGAACACAAACAGAAAATAACTTTTGATAAGCGTTCGGAAACAAATTATTTGGTTAGCAACCTTCTTTCGTTTGCAGCCCAGCCCGAGATGGAATTTTTTTTCTTTCAAAATTTATAAAACAAACTATGGTAGATCTGTACATACTCTTATCTCAACCTCAGCCCCTCTCCTGCCTCTTCTTCCCTCGTAGGTGACAAACAACACTGTCGTGTCAACACAGAACTGAAGTCTTTCTTCAAGCCCGAGAGTTTTATTCTTTTCCCGCCTCATTTTGTCTCCGTCAGAGTAGCAGCAGTCATCGCCATCTCTTTGTTTATTTTTACACTAAATCCCATCCTCAGGTAGCTTTTCTTCCTCCCTTCCTTCAAATTATTATTTTTTCCATAAGGTTTTGCAATTTGATGATGAAATTGAATACCGATTTCGAGTAATTAATATGAATTTGTTTACCTTTGAACCGAAAACCAATATGTGGTGAGGAGCTAGCTCTTTATGTCATGTGCTCACCAACTGCTTGTAAAAATGCTTGTATCGGGACTAGACCATCTTTTATGTTAGTTTAAAGGAAAATAACTTTTGGATACCATAACCTAGAATTCAAGTAAAAACTGGTGTTGCTTATTCCCATCAATCACACATCAACTTTTGTTAGTGATATTTGAGTTTAGTAGTGTTTCATTGCTTGTATTTTGAATAAATCCGCAACCCAAACTGTTGCTTTTTTTATTCGTCTTCATTGTGTGCAATCGGTTACCAGAATCCTTAAAAATCACCCGCCTTTTTCTTTTTCCACTCCTCATTCCCTCACATACCAGAATCCTTAAAAATCGGTCTATAGCGAGTCAGTGTTTTAACGTCACCATAGAAGACCTGTTCAGTTGATTCTCCCAACTCTCTTTTATGTGCTTTCTCTCCTCACCAAATCAGCTCAAATATTTTGTGTTTGTAATTTGCCTATCCCTTGTAACCCACCCAGTATCCGTGTCTTCATCTCTTTCACCTTTTCCGGTCAAATTCATGTTGGAATGGACACAAACCCTTCAGACTGGTGCTACGGAGATCGTAAGTTAAATCTTTCTTGAATTTCCTATATGGGTTTTTAACTATCTGACTAAAACTGTGCGAAACTGTATTTGTCCGCTAGGTGTTTGTTGAATTGCCTGAATGAGTTTTCATTTCTTTACCTGAAGTGGTGCAAGTGATAGTTTAATTAGCTTGACTGGCTTTTTCTTCTTGTTTAAGCTGTGACCCCTGGACTCTAAACCTCAAATTCTAAAGCACCCGTATCTATTTATTATGGAAGTGATTGATGAGGCTAAAGTTTTATTAACATGGGGATATACATCTGAATTTTGAATATATACGTGGAAACAATTAAAGTTCCAAACTTGAGTTTGATATGTTTGATGTTTGTGTAGTTGGTTCTTGTGGCTAATTGCTCATTTGTGCAGGGTATAAATACATACAGGACCATTTCTGGTTTACTGAGGTTATGTTGATTGTTCTTTCATTCCTTCTCCAAGTGTAATTCTCTATGCAGTTGCTACATCCAAAGGGAGGAGATGCAACAACCATCTTCTATTCCGTTAAATCACTCAAATTCCCTCTTCCTCCAAAACTGTGCAGACTCCACAGTTTAAACATCAAGACCCTGAATCCTTTATGCAATGGAATACGACATGAAAACTGTTATGCTAACACAGTAAAGTGCTTATCAAATGCAATTAACAAGTCATCAATTTCAGAGAGCCAAATCGATCCAACAACAGGCGAGGAGCTTTCACCTGAGCTCTCCAACAGGTATATACGTTGGCTATGTGAGGAAGGAAACACCGATAAAGCAATGGACTTTCTTTCTCAGATGGAAGCCGTAGGTTTTCGTTTGAGTTATGCTTCTTACACTTGTCTGATAACAGCACTTGCAAGTGCAGGCAGGACTTTGGAAGCAGAGGCAGTTTTTCAAGATATGGTAAGCTCAGGGTTTCAGCCAAGGCAAAAAGTGTATAATATTTTGCTCAAAGGGTTTTTGAGAAGAGGTCTTTTGAACGCTGCAGATAGGGTTATGGAGTCCATGAATGATCTCGGTGTGTGGAAGAATCGAGAAACATACGAGATTCTTCTTGGTTATTATGCGGGTGCTGGACGGTTAAATGATTCGTGGGAAGCTTTAGCCAAAATGAAGAAGGATGGGTTTGAACCGAATTCGTTTGTGTACAGTAGGATTATTGAACTTTACAGGGATAATGGGATGTGGAAGAAAGCTACAAATCTAGTAGCAGAAATCAGGGAAAACGGAGTTGTTCTTGACAAGAAGATTTTCAATAGTGTCATTGACACTTTTGGGAAATCTGGCGAATTGGAAGATGCACTCCAAGTGTTTGATAAAATGCAGCAAGAAGGGGTTACACCAGATATCACCACATGGAATTCTTTGATCCGGTGGCATTGCAAGCATGGTGATCTCACGAATGCGCTTGTGCTGTTCGATAAAATGCAAGCACAAGGGTTGTATCCTGATCCGAGCATCTTCGTTACCATCATTAGTCGCTTAGGAGAACAGGGGAAGTGGGATGTAATCGAGAAAACCTTTGAGCACTTGAGAAATGGAGGTCATCGACAAAGCGAGCTCATTTATGCAGTTTTGGTTGATATTTATGGGCAATATGGGAAGTTTGAAGATGCAGAAGAATGCATAAATGCATTAAAACTGGAAGGAGTTCCTCTATCAGCTAGAGTTTTTTGTGTGCTCGCAAACGCCTATGCCCAACAGGCAAGTTTTAAACCATCAGACTTGTTAATATTTTTTTAAACTTTCAGGATTTTTGTAAACTTTCATACCTTTTTATTCAGGGTTTGTGTGAGCAAACTGTTAAAGTTCTTCAGTTGATGGAGCGTGAAGGAATCGAACCAAACCTTATTATGCTCAATGTTTTGATTAATGCATTTGGCATTGCTGGAAGACACTTAGAGGCACTCGCGGTATATCAGCACATAAAAGAAAGTGTATGCCCATAGTCTATTAAACCTCATTAAACATCTTATATTGAAGTTGTTTATGCTAATTGTACTATTGATTGCTTCTGAAGGGTGTGACTCCAGATGTGGTTACCTACACTACACTTATGAAAGCTTTGATAAGAGCAAAGGAGTTTGACAAGGTACCTGTAGTGTATAGGGATATGGAGGCTAGTGGCTGTTCACCAGACAGGAAAGCCAGAGAATTGCTGCAAAATGCGATGATGGTTCTTCAACGTAGGCGATAGTTAGATCAACTAGATTGCGAAATTATATGGTTCGGGTAAAAAAAGGCATTTTTTAGTACAGGATAGGCTGGGTTGGGTTGACCCGCAATACATTTATGTCCCAATATTTTGTTGTTTTATAAATAATTTGGTTATCAAATATGATTGTGAAATTATATGTTTAACCCGTTTTCTTTTAAGCTCAAAATTTTGTATTCTACTTGTATTGTGCCCCAGATAAAATATTAAACTCTAATCGACCCGTTTATACTTAAATTGGTCAAAATCTTGGAGACCAAGAATGTTGCACTCTCTGAAATGTTTTCTTAATTTTATGAAACAAAATCTTGATGCTTCCTTCTTTGATGACCTACAAGGCTACAAGATTTCAACCAAAGGCCCATAATCACTCAAGAAAAAAGTAACTAGAAATGTAACGTTTAATTATCATATTCACATGAAGTTAACTTATAAGAGTCTATCAGCAAATATACTCCCATTTGATTTTCTTACACTGCACCAGCATTCTTTTTCCTAATAAAAACAAGTTTTTTAACTGAAGCAAAGTCTAGTAACATCAGTTTTCTAGAAATTCTACTCGAGACCATAAGTTAAATCTCGAGTTCAACAACCCATAATAGCACAATTGTAAACAAAGTTATCCGACTTTTTGCGACCAATCATGGTCCACTGTGGCGGTCCTTCTTTCGGGACCCATGAATATATTTCAACATGAGCATACTCCCCATGTGCCCAACGACCACCAACAATAATCACTCGATCCCCACACCCTCTAAACGCAATCCCCCACCCACACATATTATCTGCACTTTCAGGCAACCTGCCTATACTCTCCCACACCTTAACATTCTTATCATATTTTTTCACCTCCATCACTTCACAATCCGCAGCATACAACTCATTATCAACCACCGCTAGCAGCGGTGGCGCCATCGAACCACCACCTCCACCCGTCCACATGTCGGGAATTGCTCTCCATGTCTTAGCCACCGGATCATACTCTTCGCCACATGACAACGGTTTCATATCCTCCCCACCACACCCGCCAATCACATAAAACTTATCGTCCATAAACACGCCTGAACTCATTTTTCTCGGCTTCAGCAGGCT
Source organism: Helianthus tuberosus (assembly GCA_030545235.1). Taxonomy (NCBI): domain Eukaryota; kingdom Viridiplantae; phylum Streptophyta; class Magnoliopsida; order Asterales; family Asteraceae; genus Helianthus; species Helianthus tuberosus. Next base: position 50,276,169 of record CM060404.1, on the reverse strand, counting down.
GGGAAGCGTCTCCCATGCTCCAGACTCACTGTCGTAACTCTCAACTGTGTCCATGATCTTCCCGTTTGAGTTAACGCCTCCTGCGAATATCGCGATTGTTCCAAGGCTTGCAGACCCAAATAAGCATCTTGGTTTGTTCATTGTTGGCCCCTCTGACCATGAGTTTGTTAGCAGGCTGTATTTGTACACAGCCTGACCTGAAACATGTTTGCCTAGCACCAGAAGGTCTGTCCCAACCCCCATGGACTCTTTATCTGAAAACGCGAAGCATGTATCGCCGTTTATCAGAGGTAGATGCATCCATTTCTTGCCAACTCGATCAAAAGCCTCCCATTTCAACATGTGACAAGAAAAGTAAACCCAATGTTCTACTACTTTATTCTTGCTTCTTTCTTTGTAGATCTCACCACTCCTGATGAGATCATGAAAGCTTTTGTTCAGTGACGCAACAGAAGCATAGCTGTATCGTGGGCAACGGGTCAGAATCTTGATCGAATTCTCCCTACCAATGGCTTGGATCAGCGAGTTCTTCTTTGATGGCTCATGTGAGATCAAACAAAGGTCCAGATCATCGATATATGCTAATGTGAGTTCCAAATCATCATCAAAATCATCTTCCATTGGCATCTTTTCTAGTTGAGATGCCAGTGTCTCTATCTCATCATCGTTTATATGATGAAAACTGCTCGATTCTTGATTATGTTTCTCCGACATGTTTTCTTGAATTTTTTGGCACAAAATCTCGTTGCTTCTTTCTTTGCTCACCTGCAAGATTACAACTGAAAGCTAGTTAACATATATATTATAATAATCACTAGAAAACAAAGGTAACTAGTAATGTATAATTAATTAGTTATCATATGAAGAAAGCATAATAATTAAGAATCTATCAGCATAATAATTGAAGCAAGGTCCGGTAACACCAATTTACAAAAATATTTACAAGAAAAGACATAAAATGAAATAATATAATTACATAAGTACACAATAAACGAGTTTTTTTCCAGAGTAGTGTATTTACAAAAAGTATTTACCTTTTTGGGTATTTTGAAAAGTATTTACCTAAATGAGTACTTTTGTTTATCTCTTTTTTAGTTTTTTTGTCTCACTCCTAATCTAATTGGTCAAATCCTAAATTAATGATACCTAAATAAAACATAGTATTTTTATTTAATAAACCGACTTTTTGTAAATGATTATATTTTTTTATCTTACGTTTTAAATTATAATTCATATATGTCTGTTTTTAATTTGTAATAAAAATACTTTAAGTTTAAAAGTAAAAATTATGTATTTAGCCTGACCTTTTATTCTAAGAATAAAAACTTATTTAGTCATTACTTATTAACAGAGTCAAACAACAATTATAACAAAGTCGAACTACATTCACGTTGGACAATTATACACTACATTAAAAAAAGCAAAATTACGAAAACGTAAAAGCACAATGAAAGCAATTATTTAATACACAAAATAGTAAAGAGAACTAGATTGCTCTCTTAATAAATTGAGTAAATGATTAAATTAGTTTTTTATTACTAAGATAAAAGCCAAACTACATATATTTAACTTAAAGGTATTTTTATTACAAATTAAAAATAAAAAAAAAACCGAGATATACTAATTGATAAACACAATTACGTTGAACTTCAATTTACAAAAAACGTATGATAAAAAAAAAGCTTAGAACAAGCTAAATACATAATTTTTTAGGTATCCTTAATAAAGTAAATAATTAAATAAGTTTGTTGTTCTTAGAATAACAGCTAAATACATAAATTTTTATTTTCAAACTTGAAGTATTTTTATACAAATTGAAAACATACATATATTAACTAAAAAACGTAAGCTAAAAAAATATAATAATTTACAAAACTAAGTTTATTGAACAAAATCACTATAAAAACGTAAGCTAAAAAATATAATAATTTACAAAACTAAGTTTATTGAACAAAATCACTATAAAAAGTAATGTATAATTAATTAGTTATCATATGAAGAAAGCATAATAATTAAGAATCTATCAGCAAATTTGATTTTCTTTTTACTGCTCTTTTCCTATTATACATTTCTTTTTTTTTTTAATTAAAGCAAGGTCCGGTAACACCAATTTACAAAAATATTTACAAGAAAAGACATAAAATGAAATAATATAAATACATAAGTACACAATAAACTAACATCAAAAAAGTTATGATGGTTGATGTAACGCAAATATATCTATAAATAGAATTACACAATCAGATATCCTGAATGCAAGATCAATCAAAAAGTAGGACACACACCTATACGATTTATAATTGAATATTTTAAGAACTTGGAAAATGCAACTTTCTAATTCGACAGTACAAAATATAAAATTTTACCCAAAGTATGCTATTACCCTTTGCAACTTCTCTTCTTTGTGTTTTCTTTCTGAAAGTTACACATCGGATGGGAATTTAGAGTATTGGTCGACGAGGATAGAGCATTATAAAAGAACAATGATGAGGATTTGAGTTGTAATATTTTACAATAAAACTCTTCTTAGGGATAACTTCGATTATTCATCAACTAGTTACGACTTATATTGTTGTAAATTTATACGTAGTATATCTGTGTGCGAGAAACCGTCTCTACGATATCTATGTGCTTCTGTATTTAAAAGTCGGGTTTTACGCTTTATTAAGTTTCACTTTGTGACTCTAAGTCATGAGTTTCTACATTTCAACCCTCACCCCACCTTTTGTATAGAGTACATATATTTGGATTGGCTTTCTAACAACTAATATTTAATGATCACGTTTTATGTTCTAACTATACGTTACAATGCCAATGAGGTAGTGGTGGAGTGGTTGGGGAAAAATTGGTGTTCCTTGTGACTCAGGTTCGATTCCGACTCTCCTCATTATTTTCTGCGGCATCCAGGTGAAGAGCGAATACGGGTGGCGCCGGTTCGACTTGGATGGGAGGCGAAGTTTCACCGATTATTCCACTGTCATGCCTTCGGGCGGTGGAGGTCGGGTTTCCGCTCATCTGGGGAGAGCCAAGGGGCTGGCAGCGGTCGAGTAGTCGACCTTGGCCACAGTGCCCGGTGTCACGGTAGTTGGCACGTCGTCCCTTGCCATTTCAAAAAAAAAAAAAAAAAAAAACTATACGTTACAATCTTATAGTGTTTATGTAACTGAATTTAAAGTTTTATAAGGGGTAACGAATCTCTTAATATAAAGCATTACAACTTTTAAGCGAATGTTATATATAGAAAAAGAGAGAGAGAAAAGGAGAAAGGATCACAAAAAATAAAAGAAAGCCTAAAAAGTATTTGAAAACTTAAGAAAACCGGTATTAACCAAGAATTTCTTTATTTTATTTTTTAATGTTATTGATCTTTGACAAAAAAAAAAACACTATATGTAGTTTGCGATATATATATATATATATATATAGGGGAATGTTCAAATGAAAACCACTAATTAACGCGAAAACTCGAAAACTAACTAAAAAAGCCTAAAAAACATACCAACTTTTTTTTACATACCAATTTTCGCTATTTAAACTATATAATTTTTTTTTCAAAAAAAAAAAAAAATTTGTAGTGCACATGTGTAATAGTACACATGTGTATGTGTACTACAAATGTATGTGTACTATTACACATGTGCACTACAATTTTTTTTTTGAAAATTTTTTTATATACAAAAACTAGCGATTTTTAATAAAAAAAATTGAAAAAAAAATTGTGTCTTTTTTATAGGCTTTTTTAGTTAGTTTTCGAGTTTTCGCGTTAAAAGTGGTTTTCATTTGAACCATCCCCTATATATATGGGGGTGGTTAACGTATAATTTGCCTTAACGTACGATGTGTACGAGATGCAGTTACAACATGCGGATCCTTTTTTTACAACATGCGGGTTTCTTTTTTCAACATGGGGGGTTTGTGTTTTTTACAACACGCGGGGTTTTGTTATGGGGTGTTATAATGTGCGAAATTCACATCGTGTATGCTTGTACGTTAAGGCCAATTGTATAGTACACTTTCTCTCTATACACACACACAAACACACACACACACACACCTCGTTTGAGATACTGATATGTAACGTCGCTAGACACATATAACATTTTTTACGATACTAGTATTTTAGATAAAGAAATGAAAAAAAAAAAACTAAAATAAAGGATTGATTAGTTGATAGTGATTTTCTAGTTTTTAGTGGAAAACTACCTATATATGAATATTAAATTACCTATATATGTATATAAAAGGTTAAATTAAAAAGACGTGAACAAATTAGTTTAATGGGTTACACGTATATAACAGCCCAAGATATTAAAAAAGAACTAGTGATAAAAAACCAATTAAAGGATGTTCTTTTTGTATAAAAAGATATTATTAAGTTTACGCTAATACTTAAATATGTAACAATTGTATTTTTTAATAATAATTTTTATATAATATTCAACATAATTTACTATTTTAATAAATGATGGTCCCAAAGTTTTGAAAGTAACCGAATTGTTGTTGCAAGGAGGGAAAGGTGGGTGCGCTAAAGAATCTTTATATCAAGTTAACCCAAAGTTTAATACAAATATAATATTTATTAGGGTTATTGGATTTTATCACCCCCAACTATTGGCCTTTGGCCGTTGCCACCCGCTTCTAACACTTTGATACCCGGCACCCCAACTTGACTTTTTGTTTGCACTGGCACCACCCAGTTAAATCTGCTCTAACTTGGTTAGTTTTTTGTCCGATGTGGCACAATTTTGCTGATGTGTACATGATTACGTGGCGCTGATGTGTTATATCCCACTTATAAACCCTGCTAAGCTCATTTCCAGTCATCAAACACAATCGACAATGATGAACACTGAAGAATGAAGCCCTAATCTCATGAAACTAAGGTATGGCTTATCAAAATTCTTGAAATTAGGCATTGTTTTGAGATGTCGGAAACAATAGATGTTATGCTTTAGTATGGTGGTCACATTGAAGTAGGATTTGGTCAAGCACAGTATGTAGGAGGTGAATCAAGGCTTGTTAGAGTAGATGTAGACCACATTTCATACTTTGAACTTGTAGAGTATGTAATGAAATCAGGTTTTTACAGTTCTAGGGACATGTATATGTGTGGGTTGGATGCTGATGATGGGGGACTTTATCACTTTGAGAATGATAAAGATGTTTTGCACTTGGCTGCTAAGGTTTTGACGTGGACTGAACCATTTATTGAGATACTTATCCAACAAGGTCCAATACTGGCAGATGAAGCCCACTCCTGTTCCAGGCCCACTAACCCAGCTCCCCAGCCCAATGAACAAAAAGCCCAATCCAAAAAGTCTGCTAGGTCAACTGATAGGGTTTCAGTGGATATAAACAAAGAATCAGGTTTTCCAAGTAAGAGGCTTTGATGATGTATCTGTTGACTTGGATAATAATACCTGCACATGTTGAAAGTGGAAACTTAGGGGATATCCATGTAAGCATGTGTGTGCTGTGGCTGGGTTTTTACATAAGAATGCAAAAGAGTATGTGGACCAGTCAAAGATACAAACATGAAGATTTATGACTTCACAATCCCTCCATTGCCTAGTGAAAAGTATTGGCCCAAGATTGATTATCTAATGGATCCACCTCCAATAAAAGTTGCACCTGGTAGGCCTAAGAAGAACAGAAAGAGAGACCCTCACGAGGATCCAAAAAGGCCATACAAACTAACTAAGCATGGGGTTATAATGACATGTGGTATTTGTGGAGCAAGAGGTCATAACAAGAGAAAATGTACTGAAAAAGGGAACATGAATACAGGTGGACATTTATGAGGTTTAGTGTTTTATTTCATTTGTTGTAGATGTCAAATTATGCTAACTAGTGTGTTTTTATTGGTCATAGCTGAACTTGGATAAAAAAGACAGAAGGGGAACATAAAGAAGAAAAAGTCAACTTAAAAGTCAACCCAACAGTCAACTCAGTAGACCAGTCAACTCAACAGTCAACTCACCAGTCAAAGAGGGAGTAAACTGTCAGCTAAAAGAGGAAATCCAAGAGGGAAGGGCAACAGAGAAGGATGTACTTAGTTGGTCAAAGTTTGACTTATGTTTGGACAATTTGATGTTTTGTATTGCCTGTTTTGGACAAGAATCATTTAGGCTTAATGTTAAGTAGTGAATCTATGTTATGTAATGACTTAATGTTTTATGTAGTGTTTTGGTAAATTAATGTTAATGATGCAGGGGTAATTTGGTCATTATACAACAGTGGTATAAATACAAAAGTGGCTTATATAAGTTTTAAATGCTGCAGGGGTAATTTGGTCATTATACAGCAGTGGTGTATATACAGCAGTGGTTTATGTAAATTTAGGCTGCTGCAGGGGTAATTTGGTCATTATACAACAGTGGTGTATATACAGCAGTGGTTTATGTAAGTTTTGGCTGCTGCAGGGGTAATTTGGTCATTATACAGTGTGCTCCTGTATATACACCAGTGCTTTATATAAGTTTTACCAGCTGCAGCGGTAATTTGTTCATTATACAGAGTGCCGCATATACACTAACTGCTACAAATGGGTCAAAACCAACTGATGCAAATAGGTCAAAACAGACCAACAGCTGCATATACACTATACTTTGCAGTTTGGTTTTTGTCATTAGAAACCAACTGATGCAAATGGGTCAAAACAGACCACACTACACTACGCTTTTGCTTTTGTTCATTGTCAACTGCTGCAAATGGGTCAAAATAGACCACAAGTTGCTGCAGTTTGGTGTTGTTCATTACCAAATGATGCAAATGGGTCAAAACAGACCACACTACACTATGCTTTTGCTTTTGTTCATTGTCAACTGCTGCAAATGGGTCAAAACAGACCACAAGTTGCTTCAGTTTGGTGTTGTTCATTACCAAATGATGCAAATGGGTCAAAACAGACCATACTACACTATGTTTTTCTTTTGTTCATTGTCAACTGCTGCAAATGGGTCAAAACAGACCACAAGTTGCTGCAGTTTGGTTTAGGTCATTACCAGATGATGCAAATGGGTCAAAATAGACCACAAGTTGCTGCAATTTGGAAAGGTCATTACCAAATGATGCAAATGGGTCAAAACCAACCATACGTTGCTGTAGTTTGGTGTTGGTCATTACCAAATGATGTAAACGGGTCAAAACAGACCACAAGTTGCTGCACTTTGGTTTTGGTGATTACCAAATGATGCAAATGGGTCAAGACTGTACAATGCAAAAACAACTGTCAATTGCAAATAAATATACTAAACAACTGTCAATTGCAAATAAACATACTAAACAACTGTCAACTGGTTTTCATTCATAAGTTCAATATTGTACAACCAAATTAAATAACTTATTCAAAATGTACATCCATATGGCAATGACAAAAAAACATAGTAAACACAAATGGTTGCTTCCACATAGACTTTTGCCACGAATTTGTCTTTTCAGCATCCTGTTCTCTTCGAGTAGCAACTTGTTCTACAATTGCAAATTCTCATTCTTTAATTCTTCGTAACTTACTGGACTTGAACTACAGTTTGAATGAGCTTCAAAAAATTTGTCGAAATCTTGTTTCCACATAAAGAACATGCAATCGGATAACTACAAACAATATTCCCACTTCAGTTTCAACAAGAAATTAAGTTCAAGCCATAATTAAACAACTTACAGGCCATTGAGGGCAACCATAAAATTGATTACGATGTCGAACACTTTTTGGACCAGCCATGCGAAGAACATCAACAATTTCATGATGACAATACAAGTTTCCATCCAAATCAACCTTGAATAATTTAGGGGTTTGGTTCACACTCCACGAAGAATTGGAAGAGGAACTCATCTCAATTAGAACTTATGCTTCATTTGGACATGAGTCGATTAGGGTTTTTGTGGGATGAATAGAAGAGAACCAGATGGATGACTGTGAGGGAAGAAATTAGGGTTTTTTGTGGGATTTCTGTGTTATAAAGAAGGATAGAAGGGATATAACACATCAGCGCCACGTAATCATGTACACATTAGCAAAATTATGCTACGTCAGACAAAAATCTAACCAAGTTAGAGCAGATTTAACTGGGTGGTGCCAGTGCAAACAAAAGTCAAGTTGGGGGTGCCGGGTGTCAAAGTGTTAGTTGCGGGTGGCAATGGCCAAAGGCCGATAGTTGGGGGTGATAAAATCCAATAACCTTATTTATTAAACCGGTTCAAACAAAAAAGAAATTGATTAAACGTTTTGAGTATTGAGACATTATCAAACCTATTTTAACGATGTGGAGGGGTTGGATTCTATGATCACTAGTGAGCTTATATAAAAATGTTTGGATTCCTTGAAACAGATATTAAAAGTTACAGACAAAAAACAGAACAATACACAACAGGATGAAGTTCAAGTATGCATGAAACATGTAAAAGGAGTCAAAAGCTTCATTCAAGTGCACATTCGAGACTAAAGAAATAGCAAGAGACGAGGCGAATGCTTCATTTATTTTCGACAATCTTCTATTCTTCTTCACCAGTCCATAACGTAGCAAAACCTACCAAACTAAAAAAACACAACAAAAAGAAAGAATGCCTTACAAAAGAAGTCGATTGTATCGTTTTTCTAGTTGCAGTTAGGTATCCAACTTGCAACTTTGTTTTGTCGAGAAACCAATGGGGTTATATTGATTATCACTTACCAGAAAGCATGATCGACTTGTTTTAAGACTGCAGGGAGTGGGCGTGGTGTCGCAGCCCCCTACCCCTACCCTGGGAGCGGAAGCCGCGAGCCAGTCAGATGGTATCAGTGTTTATTAATTTGGCGATGGAATTTAAACATCAGGACCGTAGTTAGGAAATATTTATCAGAGTTTCAAACACCAAACTTTTTATAATAAATAAATGGGATAAAACCCAAGTTTCATTGACAATACATTTTTAGGGATAAATCCTAATTATTGAAAACATAAACTCCTTTTATTTAGGTAACTCTTTATAGTCACTTCTTTAAGCCTTCAGTTCTCTCCAGCTGGCTTCTATTAGCTTCACATTAAGTTACCTGAAACGCGTTTTAAAAAGATTTTATCAGCAAGAAATACTGGCGAGTGCATTCCAGTTTAATCAAACCAAGCTTTTATAACTTTACAGTATTGAGAGCGTCAACGATTACAATGTTTATATCTACCAATATACTCATTCAGTATTTGTCATATTCATTGTTCCACAGTTCCATGACTGTGTTCATGTTTCTCATCGGCTAACTTGTCGTCTAATAGTAACGGATTACAAGTAATGTATACAAAACCCCACATACCAGCAGCAATTGTAGAACACATAGACTTAATCATTGTTAAGTATAATTTAAAACATTTGAGGTTTTGTAAAAACAGTTTGTTAGAAAAAGAGAATGACTCACATTGTTGACTTAGGTGTTTCTATAGCTTCCTGGTGGTGTTCCTGATTATTATCTATTAAAATTAAACAATGCACACGCGTTAGTAAGATAACCCAAATCACATTAGCCATACTACCGAGACAGAACTCCAACGAACTGAGTCAGGCAGAGCCTTGACATTCGTTACGGTGCCCTAGATCAATCGGGTAGGGTAACAAATACGTGATCGAGGGTTATAATACTTACAACGAGGCAGAGCTTCGCGTTTTAGGGGTATTATATGGAGCAACACTTTGCTATTATAGGGACAGGGGAAAGAAAAGAAATGAGCGACGGACAACTGAGGCTTCGGCCTCCTTTTATAGGCCTGACCAAAGGCGGCTCACGCCCCGTGACCCACTAGGGTCAGTCTTTCGCTTCCCGCGAGGGACTAGGCTAGGGTTGTAGCTTTGGCAAATCATTGGTCTAGACTTAACACGCATGAGGACACGTGGCAGTATGGGGTTCCGCCACCTGACCCTCAGTCGCGCCCCGCGAAGTATACGACCAACATGGTCGCGGCCCATGAGAGGCTTTAAATGTTTGTTTTATTTGTTTTCTAATGAAGTTAATGTTATTTAGGGTCGTTTATGAGTAATCGGGGTATATTAGTAGCGTTTAGGGTGTTTTCGGAGGATTGTTATATCCTTCCCACCTTGTTTTAGAACTCGTCCTCGAGGTCTACTGGAACAGTTGTGGATATTTCCGTTGCATTTCTGACTCAAGCTCCCAAGTATATTCTGGTCCTCACTTTGAATTCCATTTCACTTTGACCATAACTAATCTTTTGTGTTTAAGATTCTTGATCTTTCTATCTTCAATCTATAGTGGTTTCTCTACAAACTTAAGTTTCTCATTTACCTCTATGTCCTGAAGAGGCACCACAAATGATTCGTCTGCTAAGCACTTTTTGAGGTTACATACATGAAATACATCATGTATTCCTGCCATTTCCTCTGGCAGTTGTAGCTGATAAGCTACTCGTCCTATTCTATTGATAATCTCAAAAGGTCCAACATACCTGGGGCTTAGCTTTCCTCTTTTAACTAATCTGACTACTCCTTTCCATGGAGAAACTTTTAATAATACCTTATCTCCAACTTGAAACTCCAATAGTTTCTGCCTGTTATCTGCATAACTCTTTTGACAATCTCGTGCTGCTTTTAGTCTTTCCTTGACTTAAATAATCTTGTTTGTTGTGTCTTGCACTATCTCTGGTCCAGATAGTTGCTTTTCTCCAATTTTTGCCCAACAGACTGGGGTTCGGCACTTTCGTCCATAAAGTGCTTCAAATGGTGTAGCGTTGATACTAGTATGATAGCTATTATTGTAGGAAAATTCTATTAATGGTAAATGATCAACCCAATTTCCTCCAAAATCAATTACACAGACTCTAAGCATATCTTCCATTGTCTGAATTGTCCTTTCGCTTTGTCCGTCCATTTGAGGATGATAAGCTGTGCTTAGATTCAATCTGGTTCCCATTGCTTTTTGGAAACTTGTCCAAAAATGAGATGTAAAAAGGCTATCTCTATCAGAAACAATAGATAAAGGAATTCCATGTAATGAAACTATTTCATTTACATATAACTTGGCTAATTGTTCCATACTGAAAGTGTCCTTCGTTGGTAAGAAATGAGCAGATTTGGTTAATCTGTCAACAATCACCCAGATTGTATCATTACCTTTTCGTGTCTTGGATAATTTAGTAACAAAGTCCATTTTATCAATTCCTATTTCCATATTGGCATTTCTAATTGCTGCAATAATCCTGAGGGTTTCTGATGCTCAGCTTTAACCTGCGAACAGGTTAGACATTTAGCAACATAGTTTGCTATATCCTTTTACATTCATATCCACCAGAAATTCTTTCTTAAATCTTGATACATCTTATCACTACTGGGATGTATTGTATACTTAGATTTATAGGCTTCTTCTAAAATTCTGTGGCATAGGTTTCTTTGTTTAGGTATCCAAATCCTTTTCTTATGGAATCTCCAAATTCCATCTGTTCCTTGTTCTAATTCCTTAATCATACCTTTTAATCATTCAGCATCATCCTTGATTGTTGTTTCCTGTATCTCTCTAATTGTTCATTTAAATCTATCTGCAGATTTAATCTGAGAGAGCGTACTCGTTTTGGCTTTTCATGATACTTTTGACTTAAAGCATCAGCCACTACATTAGCTTTTCCTGCATGATATTGGACATCACAGTCATAATCGCTAAGAATCTCCATCCAACGTCTCTGTCTCATATTTAATTCTTTTTTCCCCAAAATATATCTTAAACTCTTATGATCTGTGAAGACAACAAACTTACTACCATAAAGATAGTGTCTCCAAATCTTAAGGGCAAAAACTATGGCTCCTAATTCTAGATCATGGGTTGTATAATTATCTTCATGTTTCTTAAATTGTCTAGAGGCATATGCTATAACTTTTTGATGTTGCATCAACACACATCCATAACCTAACTTAGACGCGTTACACTAGACTACAAAGTATTCAGTTCCTTCTAGTAGCGCGAGTATGGGTGTGTTGGTTAACCTTTGCTTTAGAATCCTAAAGGCTTCTTCTTGTTTTGGTCCCCATTCAAACTTAACTGATTTGCAGGTCAGTTTGGTTAATGGAATGGCTATTCTAGAGAAATCTTGAATAAAACGTCTATAATATCCTGCCAGTCCAATAACACTTCTTACTTCCGTTGGTGACTTAGGGACTTTCCATTTGGTAATCGCCTCGATTTTTGTGGGATCTACATGAATTCCTTCATGATTAACCAGATGTCCAAGGAATTGCATTTCTTGTAACCAGAATTCGCATTTTGAAAATTTAGCATAAAGTTTTTCTTTTCTCAACAATGTCAGAAGTATAAGCAAGTGCTTTGCATGATCCTCTTTACTCTTAGAGTAAATTAGAATATCATCTATAAAGACAATTATGAATTTATCCAGGTATGGTTTACATATCCTGTTCATCATGTCCATAAATGCAGCTGGGGCATTGGTTAAACCAAATGGTATGACTGTAAATTCATAATGGTCGTACCTTGTCCTGAAAGCAGTTTTAGGAATGTCCTCTTCCTGCACTTTCAATTGATGATATCCTGAGCGTAAGTCGATCTTATAAAAGAAACGAGCTCTTTGAAGTTGATCGAACAGATCATCGATTCTCGGTAGTGGGTACCGATTTTTAATCATAACCCTGTTCAATTCTCGGTAGTCAATGCATATACGCATCGATCCGTCCTTCTTCTTGACAAACAGTACCGGTGCTCCCCATGGCGATGAACTAGGTTGTATAAAACCTTTTTCAAGTAGTTCATCAAACTGTTTCTTCAGTTCCTGCATCTCCGTCGGTGCTAATCGTTATGGCGCTTTGGCAATCGGTGCCGTTCCTTGTATTAAGTGAATTCTAAATTCAACCTCTAGATCTGGCGGTAATCCAGGTAACTCTTCTAGAAAAACGTCTGAGAATTTAGATACTACGGGAATATCTTTTAATTCTTTTCCTTTAGTGTTAATGATTACTGAAATCATATACACCATTCCTTCTTTCCTCGCATAGCTTGCAGCTTTCATCATAGAGATGGATTTTGTTAACCTGGTTGGCTTGTCTCCTTTAATTGTGATCTTTTCACCCTTTGGTGTACTTACTTGTACAGACTTTTGATCACATAAAATATTGGCTTGATTGGTTATCAACCAATCCATTCCTAATACGACATCAAATCCGGCTAGATTCATTAGGTAAAGGTTAGAAGTGAAATAATAGTTTAAAATTTCTATCCTTGCTCCCTGCAGGATTTCACTTATCTTAATGGAATCTCCATTTGCTGTCTCCACCAGACAGTGTTGTTGAAGTTTAGTTAATGGTTGATTGAGAAGTTTGCAGAAAGAAGTATTGATAAAACTTTGGTTTGCACCAGAGTCAAATAATACTTTGGCAAAAATATCATTAACTAAAAACGTACCGACAATCACATCCAGAATCATCTTGGCTTCTCCGGTTGTTAGAACGAATGCTCTGGCATTCTTCTTGGGTCCTTCAGTTGCCGTAGGTTTGCTGGTTTTTGCTAAAGCTAGTTTCGGACAGCTTCTCCATAATTGAAGCATAGCCTATTGCTAGCTTTCTTCCTGCAGTCCTCTTCCTTATGTCCAGACATCTTACAAAAGTTGCAGTATATTGAGAACCTTTGTAACACCTCGCAAAATCATACCCAATAAAATGATGACACGTGTCATGAACCATAAACGGGTAATAAATTTATTTTGAAAGAATGAAAGTGTCAACATGCAACCACTTGCCTCTGAATGACCATTTATCAGACTCGGGACTTTAAAGTAATTGATAACATGCTCTCGGGAATAACTGATAAAAGATATAAAAGTTTTATAATCATATATATAAAGGTTTCAAAACTTTGTCCTCTGACCAAAGCTTACAGACTGTAAAAGGCCCCGCTTACGGTCCGTAAGGACTGTAACTGGGCGATGAAAATTAAAAGCGGTTACGGACTGTAAGGGCTCAGGCTTACGGTCCTTAAAGACTGTATCTGGGCAGAAAAATGGACAGCTGCAGGTTTGTCACCTTCTACATCTTTAATTCAAAACCATGGGCTGTTGTCTGTATTTGGACACGATAAGGGACACTTGTTGAGCTCTCATAACACCTGGTGGCAACACTTGAACTCATCTTACACTATAAATAGCCCCATTTGCTTCACTTTCAACTTGCACAATTTAAAAATCTCAAACTTATCTCTCTAAGCTCATTTCTCTGGGAGTCCTGGTCAAGAAGGAAGCACTCCTCAGTTCAAGTTTCGAGCTAGGACCTTGTGTAAGTGTTCTTAGCCTCTGCTCTTAAGTTTTTAGGCTTTTATAGCCGAAAGTCAAAGTTACCGCAAAACGACTTTGAATTTTAGTGTAAACCTTAATGGTTCAGCCATTGTTCGAGACGAATGTGGCTACGTGATCGTAATTAAGTAGGTGTTAATGTCACACCCCAACCGATGGCGGAATCATCGGGGAACGGCACTGAGCAAAACAGATTATTTAAGAGAAATTCCATAACAACTACATTACCAGATAGTTAACATTACGTCCCATACCATAACCCATCAAGCAAATTAAGTTATTACAGTCAGCGATATCTCAAAAACAAGTAACATGTTCCGACAACTCAGATTCAAATAAAATAGAGTGTTTGTTTGTTTCTAGACTCTCTCCTACTTGGTTCCACAAAGCAAGCAAGCACAGCATCCTAAACACCTGTCACATACGTTAAAATAGAGGTCAATACACACAGTGTAAATGTGAGCATACAAGTTTGATAGTATAGTAGAGTTCGAAATAGTTTACGCATAACTAGAATGTACAACGTATAATGTGAAGCATGTAAGTTATCGACATAGATCCTATCAATACCAATGACTGCGAGTAGTGAGTGCGCATCACATGTTCACCACTATGAACACGTGAAGTAATTGTCCTTAACAACCCCTGAGTAAACAGGTGCTGAGTCCAAACTATAGTACTATCGTTGCTTAGGCAGGTAGACAACAATCAATGTGTAAACATAACAAACAGGCCTTCATCGAGTCACGTATAACATGCAATAGAGGTCAGCGTATAAATAGTGTTTGCGTTGTGTGTCGATTGTGATTTAGAATAAGTAACGTACGTAACACCCAAAAGTGCTTAAAGCAAAAAGGGATTGAGTATACTCACAGCGATGGAATTAATGGATTGAAGGGAGCGCTAGATTGATCAGCCTGAACGGTTAACGATAGCATAAGCGAAGTGCGGTGCATAAAACGATGAAGTGACCAAGTATCGAACAGTGACCCAATCGGATGGCAATCCGATCGGATGGCCACTCGATCTGATGGCCACTCGATCAGATGTCAATCCGTTCGGATGTCAATCCGTTCGGATGGTCATCCGATCGGATGGCCATTCAATTGGATTGACATCGTTTGGTGAGGATGTGTTTGTGTATGATGGTTTGACCTTTGAAGTTTTCATTGTAGCATTTTAAAAATAGAGAAGTATCTCTACCCTTCAGTTCGGCCGGTCGAACGGCGGTTCGATCGGACGGTGATCCGATTAGCGAGGCTTCTCAGTTAAGAATAAGTTCATAGCAGGACGGTCACTCGATCGGATAGCAATCCGATCGGATGGCAGTCCGTGGCATGAACATGTTGAAAATTGTTTAAGTACCAAAGATCCAAATGTCAAATGATCGGGTGGTCGGTCGATCGGATGGCAATCCGATCGGACGACATTCCGTTCAACGTCCAGATCCTTGAAAGTTTGGAATGAAAAGTTGAAGTGTGGAACCAATGCAACCCGATCGGATGGCCGGTCGATCGGATGGCAATCCGTCCTGACACATCTGATCGTTTTGAACTTGGTTATTTTGATTGTTTTTGGTTTGTTCGAGACGGTTTGACAACGTACTAAACAACAGGAACCCCATCTTGACCCAAGTAATCCGATCGAACAGGAATCACCCAAGCCCGATCAGTTAACTGTTCGAGACGGTGGTTCGTGCTTAACCCGAAGTCAGTTGTCTCTTTGATAGAATTCATATCTTGTACTAACACATCACTAAGAAAGAGTAGAAGATCAGAACGAGCTCTGATTCTATCAGTTTTGAGTGCATTGAGTGTAAAAGAGTTGAAAGAAAGTTGGAAAACCATCTTTCAGTCCTTTTAATCATGAATATGTGTAGTTCTATGCGAAAACATTGTTTAATCTTGTGGAAATCCTTCAGATCTGAGTTGTTCATGGTGGAATGAAGCCAAACCTTGAAGTTCATAAGAACTCCATGATGACATCACCCTAGAACTCCTCAAATCCGGTGATTTCATAGTTAAAAGTTAAGATTCAAAGGTTAAAATTATGAAGAAATGTGTATAGATCATAGAAGTAAAAGATTTAGGTTGGAAACTTACAAGAATCGCGAGAAATCGAGAGAAAAGGGGCTTGAGTGCGGCTGGTTCGAGTGAGGAGTTTTCACATCACAAATGATGTGACAGGGAGGTATTTATAGGGTTTCCCAAAAAGGAAAGGCATAAGTGTCGATTGAGGTCACCGATCAGATGGCTGTCCGATCGGATGGCAATCCGATCGGATGACCACTCGGTCGGGTGGCCACTTGATCCAAGTGTCCGGCGCGCTGAGTTTTGTCGTTTTGATTCACGTGTAGTGCGTTGCGATGCGATTCGAGTGAGCGATGCGATAGCATTACCCATTAATCCTAACTACTATATCTAAAATACAATCACTATAAATAACTTGTGTTTAGCGTTTACGTTTCGATTACGATGCGATAGAGTTGCGTTTTCGGTTTGCGATTAACCACCTCAACATAAACATAACATGCACAAATAACACATAATAGGCACACACACATAAAACAATTTCCATAATGTGTAATTCGAGTTGCGATTGCGGTGCGATAAGTCGACTAACAATTAATATGCGATTAGACCTCGATTATTAGCAAGTACTCCACATAATACAACTAAAGCAAATAAAACAAAGGTTCGATTACAGTCAAAGAAGTCAAAATAGTAATTAAGCAAGGAGTGACAGATCACTATTAGCAATCCTTTCTTCCTTTGACTTCAATCTTGACTTTGACTTTGACTTCCCGAAAAGCGGGTTGTTACAGCCTCCCCTACTTTAGAAAATTCCGTCCCAAAATTTAAGAAGTAGGCGTAACGAACAGTTGCAGGTACTTCGCCTTCATGTCACTTTCGAGTTCCCAGGTAAACTCGGCGCCGCGTTTGCCTTCCCAGCGAACCTTCACAATGGGAATGCGTGAGCGTCTGAGTACCTTGGTTTCTCGTCCCGTGATCTCGACAGGCTTTTCCACGAAGTGTAATGTTTCATCCACTTGTAAATCCTTGAGAGGGACATGTAATTCCTGGTCGGCTAGACACTTTCTGAGGTTCGAAACGTGGAAAGTCGGGTGGACATTACTCAGTTCCTCTGGTAGTTCGAGTCTGTAGGCCACTTTGCCAATCCTTTCCAAAATCTTAAAGGGTCCAACATATCGAGGCACGAGCTTTCCTTTCTTGCCGAATATGATCACCCCCTTCCAAGGTGCAACCTTTAGGAGTACGTGATCGCCAACGTCAAATTCAAGGGGCTTGCGGCGTCTATCGGCGTAACTTTTCTGTCGGCTCCGAGCTTTCAGTAGATTGTCTCAAATTTGGAGGATTTTGTCAGTCGTTTCTTGCAACAGTTCGGGACCGGTAATTTGCGCGCCTCCGATCTCGTTCCATACAATAGGCGATCGACATTTTCTTCCGTATAATGCCTCAAATGGTGCCATTTGAATGCAAGAGTGATAACTGTTATTGTACGAGAATTCAACTAAAGGTAAGTGTGTGTCCCAATTACCGCCGAAATCTATGACACACGAACGAAGCATGTCTTCAAGGGTGCGAATCGTGCACTCAGTCTGACCGTCGGTCTGGGGATGGAAAGCGGTACTTAGATTCAGAGTAGTACCAAGAGCGGATTGGAACGTTTCCCAAAGACGTGAGGTAAATCGACCATCGCGGTCAGAGATGATGTCACGAGGCATCCCATGTCGACAAATAACCTCGTTGGTGTAGATTCAGGCTAATCGTTCTACCTTGTAGTCTTCCCGTATCGGTAAAAAGTGAGCGGATTTGGTCAAACATTCAACGACAACCCAAATGCTGTCGTGACCTGATGGCGTGTGCGGGAGTTTCGTAATGAAGTCCATATCTATGCTCTCCCATTTCCACACAGGGATCTCGGGTTGGACGAGCAAGCCAGAGGGTCGTTGATGCTCGGCCTTGACTTTGGAACAAGTCAGGCACTTCGAAACATAGATAGCGATATCCTTCTTCATGCCCGACCACCAGTACTTGTAGCGCATGTCCTGGTACATCTTGTCGGCATCGGGATGAATGGAATATCGAGACTTGTGGGCTTCGTCCATCAGAAGTTGTCATAAATCGGTACGCTTGGGAATCCAAATTCGGTCTAAGAAATAGAAGATACCATTCGATTTATTCTCCAGTTGAGCGCCATCATTTAGAATTCTTTCCTTCTTCAAAGTTTGTTTGGTGAAACAAGCATGTTGGGCTTCGCATATCAGAGTTTCGAGGTTGTGCTGGGCTTGGACGTTATGAGCGCTATGCAGATAGCTTCGCCGACTGAGAGCATCGGCGACGACGTTTGCTTTGCCTGGATGGTAACGGATCTCACAGTCGTAGTCGTTGAGGATTTCTACCCACCGGCGTTGACGCATATTCAGTTCTTTCTGGTCAAAGATGTGTTGTAGGCTCCTATGATCGGTGAAGATCGTACACTTAGTACCGTAAAGGTAGTGTCGCCAAATCTTTAACACAAAAACAACTGCGCCAAGCTCGAGGTCGTGTGTGGTGTAGTTCTTCTCGTGGATCTTGAGCTATCGAGAGGCATACGCGATAACCTTGTCTCGTTGCATGAGGACACAACCAAGACCGAGGTTAGAGGCATCGTAGTAGATTACGAGATCGTCGTTTTCGTTGGGAAGTGAAAGCAGGGGGGCATTGCAAAGCATAGCCTTGGGAGTTTGGAAAGACTCCTCTTGTTTAGTTCCCCAAACAAAAGGTTTGTCCTTGTGCGTAAGAGAGGTAAGCGGTACAGCGATTTTAGAGAAACCTTCAATACAACGAGTTTTGTCGTTTCGATTCGCGTGTAGTGCGTTGCGATGCGATTCGAGTGAGCGATGCGATAGTATTACCCATTAACCGTAACTACTATATCTAACATACAATCACTATAAATAACTTGCGTTTAGCGTTTGCGTTTCGATTGCGATAGAGTTGTGTTTTCGGTTTGCGATTAACCACCTCAACATAAACATAACATGCACAAATAACACATAATAGGCACACACACGTAAAACAATATCCAGAATGCGTAATTCGAGTTGCGATTGCGGTGCGATAAGTCGACTAACGATTAATATGCGATTAGACCTCGATTATTAGAAAGTACTCCACATAATACAACTAAAGCAAATAAAACAAAGGTTCGATTACAGTCAAAGAAGTCAAAATAGTAATTAAGCAAGGAGTGACAGATCGCTATTAGCAATCCTTTCTTCCTTTGACTTCAATCTTAACTTTGACTTTGACTTCCCGAAAAACGGGTTGTTACAGTTAATCCCTCAAAAGGGCACCTCCTAATTACCACGTTTACTTAGTTAATTGTCGGGTCAACATAACTAACATAAAAAGTCAAACGGGTCAGTTTTTAAATAAAACCCAATCTGATAATGTAGGGGTTATAAAATATGTTTTATCACTTTAATAACTTGGTAAATATTATTTGAACATGTCTAGGCATGTTCAACCCGACAATTCTGAATTTAGGCTTGGTTCACAACCGAAAGTCGCAAAAGTTGACTTTTGCTTTGACTTTCAGTTCTGACCTGAATTAGCTTAGTTTCTTCATGCATTAAGGTTCCTTTGTGACCATATTATCTAGTAGTATAATCCCCTGAGGTTATATTACATGGTCCCTTAGAAATCTGAGTTTAATTACTTGATTCCGTATTTATGCTTAATGTTGACTAATATGCCCTTTTGTTCAAAAAATGAAATTTTTATAAAAACAAACATTCAAATGAATTATATTCTGATTAGTGAATTTATTTAACATATTTTGGCAATTATATTATGGTCATAAATTGAACTTACATAATAAATTACAAAACATGCATCATAAAGGACTAAAATACCCTTATGCATGCAAATGGAGTTTAAACATAAATTTTAACATCAAAACTCATTACTCACTGATATGATATCATAATTAGGACTAATTGAGATTCTAAGTCAGATTACTTACAGAGTTTATGCATAAGTTTTGTATTAAATTAGTAAAAGATGATTTTGCCCTTTTTACACATAAATTGAGATTTAAATAAGATTATCATACAAAAACCTTTTGTTACTGATGTAATATGATAAATAACTTATTTTGACCATTCAAAGCTGGTCATAACATCAGAATTCTTTAAACATTGAAATAATCGTCAGTTACCGATTTTTACGACATTAGAGTGCATAGTATAGTTTTAAACCATACTTAGCACCCAAAACTTTCTACTTACAAATTTTATAAACCACTTTTAATATTTTTACAGTTGGTATATGTCATGAACTCAGAATCCCAAATAAGTCTTTATAACTATGTGTGAAATGACCAAAATACCCCTACGGTGCATAGTTTGGTCATAAATGATAAACCACACATATATATGATATCCTACTATTATTATAACATAAATTAAATACTTTTACAAAAGGTTTATGACCAGAACCTCAGTTTGCATATAAACCCCTTTATAAGTCATGAAATGACCAAAATGCCCTTATAAGGCTTAATTCGGTTTTAATTTCTTTTTGGGCATATATGCTAACATCCTACTGATGTCTTAACATATTTTAAGCATAATAGCAAGTGGAATCTGTATATGGTTCACTCGGTCACCCGTTATGCTTATACGCATTCGGTTAGGTTTATATAGCTAGTTTGCATAAATTAATCGAAACGGGTTTAACCTTGTCATGCAAACTTCAAAATCCAGAATGTATTTAGTTACCCATATTATACAAGTATTCAAGCTTGTCGGGTCTAAATCACATTCCATTCCGGTCTCCGCTTAATCTAGCATTTCAAACCACAAAGTATCTTTAAAACTAACCGGTCTAAGTCTTTTACTTAAATAAGACCCGTTAGTATCCTAATTGGTTAATAAAACCTTCCCTACAGATTAAGTAGCCTCGGTAGAAGATATTTGCATAAAGTCCTAAGAATATACGGCTGAGTGACATTACTTGCATAATTAGATTAGGTAAATATTTTTAACTTATTTTCCCTTATACGGGCTTGGGATACGGTAAATTATTACCGCTTTGTCAGGTATGAGATCATTTAATTGGTTTGTGATATAATAAATCTGCATAACCCGTTTTAATCTGTTTTGTTTGATAACATAAACTTTGGGGGTTAACGACCATGTCCTGGATATCCTCGGCTCATTTAAATTATGAATGGCCACGACCTATGCACGGGGTGTAGGCATACACCCGACAGATGCAAAATGCTAAATATTAATTAACCCACAAGTTGGGGATAACTCCTTTGTGGGTTTTATAAGTGGTGAGTCGGTTAATCACGACCGTCTTCCAAACCGGCCCCAAATGTATGGCAAGCATGTAAAACTGTATACAAGATTTTAAATAAAATTGTCCCAAGTTATAAAAGAATCTTTGTACCTTGTGCATCTAAACCAATTTTATAAATGTTTTCAAATGAGTAAGTTAATTGTATTTACCAGTGAAAACTGACGTATTTTTAAAAGACTGAGTGATAGGTACCTTGCGTAAAGAGGCAGGAGCTACTTGGCATAAATAGATTGGATCTTGCAAGTCCCTAGTGCTTAAAGTCTGTCAAACCCTATTTGTGTATTTGTTCTAATGGTCCGCTTGTGGTTCCGTTTTACAATCCCTTTGTATATTCTTTGTTTGAACTTTGAACTTTATGGGTTGTAATAATATTTAATCTACTAAGCCTTCCGCTCTGCTATAAACTGTGATTATTTGACTATGATGATATCAACTACGTCACGATACTCTCCACCGGGCCCACCAGAATTATGTGGAAATATCGGGGTGTGAACCTTCCTGAGTGCTTCCTTTTGCAATTCTTGCAGTTGGGTGAAGAGGAAGAACCTATACCTTTCCCACGGTTGGAATTACCATAGCGAAATTCTTGGGTAAGCTTTTGAGCTAGGTTATTTCTCTGGTTTTCCTCTTGCGTACGTACCAATTCATCAGTCAGGGTGTTGGCTAGTTCTACTGCTTCTTCTATGGTTTGTGCCTCTAGCTGGGTTGACTACGTGTCTGATTTCACTAATTAATCCCCAGATATAACGGGAGATTAACACTGGCTCTAGTGAGGCTAAGGTTGGTACTATTCTAGCATATTCGAAGAATATGGTGGTATAACCCTTGCAGTCTATTCCATTCATTTTAAGATTTAAGAACTTATTGGCAATATGTTCTTTTTCACGAGGAGGATAGAATTTTCTTTCGACTATATCCTTAAAGTCAGACTAGGTATTTTAGTCTATCTATTCTAGTTAATTATATATATATATATATATATATATATATATATATATATTCAGAGTACAAAATTACACACGTATATATTATACTAAGTGCTGGCTTGGCTAATATTGCATCTCACGCTCGTCATACTTCCAGACGAGTTTCTCTCCTATCTGCCGCATCCTATTTCCATCTTCGACTAATTCTTTGCCATATGAGCGAAGTTCCTGCACATTTTCTTCGCTCATGGGTGGTAATGGTGCTGGTACTGGGTCAGGGTAACGTGGTATGAGTTCTCCATAAGGGTATGGATTGTTTAACACACTCTGAATATACATGTCTGTCACACCCCAACCGATGGCGGAAACATCGGGGCATGGCATTGAGCGAAACTGATTGTCCAGAAGTTTCCATAACAATTATCATTACCAATTAATTTAAAGTAACATGTCCCATACCATGTCTTAAAAGATAAAACAATTATTACAGACAAAATCTAGGCAAATAGTTCTGTTCCGACAACTCAGATTTCATTTGTACAGACAACTATTTGTTGACCTCTAAGACCTTATTCTAGCCTCGATTTCCTAGCAGATAAGCATCTTAAGCACCTGTCACATATGTTAAAATAAAAGTCAATACACATAGTGTAAAGGTGAGCATACAAGTTTGATAATAGCATATAGAGTTCGAAAGCGTTACGCCTAACCAGCACGTACACAGAGGATTTAATTTGATACATATATAAAAGAAAGTTTGCTAAATTATTTGTTGACTTTGGTTAAGTTTTTACAGGATTTAATTTGATACATATATAAATAAATAAATAGTTATATTGAGGAATTTTGATAACTTATATATTTAAACAAATAGAACTTATTCGACACAAAACGGAGTTAAGTTTTTTTCCAAATTACGAACCGATGTTTTCGGGATTTTGATCAGAACGAGGATACGAGTCGATTAATGTAAAACTTACCTCGAAATAGTGCTCTAAATGACTTGATTTTAGTTAATTAGAAGTTCAAAAACACCCGAATTGAAGCACCGTTTTTGTCGTTTAGAGCACTGTTTCAAGGTAAGTTTTACATCAATAGACTCGTATCCTCATTCTGATCAAAAGCCGAAAAACTTCGGTTTGTAATTTGGAAAAACACTTAACTCTGTTATGTTTTTTAATGGCGGACTATTTTACAAGGAAGAGTTCGGATTATTGTGGGTAATTAACTGAGTTGGGATTTTTATCGGCCAAAAAGAGTCAGTTCGGATTATTAAATCCAATTTACCATATATATGGGTATATGTGTTTGTATATATATATATATACATACTAGTAGAATGCCCGCACTATGCGGCGAGAGCGACACATCATATTGTGATACTCGTTTCTGGTAGTTTTCTTATTCATATAATATTTGTTGTAGCATCATTATGATATATATACATAAAAAACGAAGTAATCGGGTAATCCATTTCATTGTGTTGTGCATGATTCGATCGGTTCGGTTATTATCCTCAACCGAAGCCGAAACCAAAGCCATCAGTTAGTTTATTTTGTTAACCAATCGGTTTTTGGTTAACCACTTCGGTTTATTCGGTTTGATTGATGGTTTTTTGGTTTGGTTCATTTAGTTTTAGTTAATAGAAAAAAACCAAATTTGGGCTGAAACTTTTGCTTAGAAATATATGAAATTGAGGTATAAATAATGAAATGAAAGTATAAATATATGAAATGGAGATATAAAATATGAAATATATGAACTAGAGGTATAAAAGCTAGAAATACATGAAAATATGAGACGTTCGGTTCGATTCAGCTAAATTTTGGTTAAAGGAGAGTACAAAAAAATGATAATCTGTTTTTGGTTAATTCGGTTTCCAGTTTCAGTTAATTCTTTTGGTTGATTTGGGTACAGTTTCGTCTATTTTCAGTTTGGTTTAGGTTAACGATCCAATTATTACTCACCTTTAGACACTGTTAATCATGTAACATATTAATTTTTTTTAATTAATAAATATAGCAATACTATACTCAAACTAGAGAGAATAAAATACTCGTTAATCATGTCACCTTTTGTTTTCTTTCTTTCTTTTTCCCTTTTGTTCTTAAGTTATGACCTTTAAATATCCTAAACACAAGATAAGTATGTATCAGAAAAGCCTAAAAAACTAAAAAAATATGTATGAGAAAAAAATACCATTTTTTTTAATCTGATAAGAACAAAAGAGAAAACTTTACCAATAGTCTACTTTTACTCCTTATGTATTTCTTGTACAAATGTGTATACATGTAAGCAAGTTCTCTTCTTTAAGTTTTCTATCTGATATATAGAATTCGCTAAGAATGTGGGGTATGGTTGGACGTGGGTTGGGGGCATGGTGCGACACGTGGAGTATGGGGCATCCAAGACCAAAAGCCAATTTTAAAGGGGTATGGTGGAGCGTGGCTGGGGTGGCGTGGCCAAGCCACATCATAATGAGGTTCCGCCATGGCTAGTGCTCTTGGCCAATGAGGTTCCGCCATGTCATGTGGGTAGCCCCGCCCAATGCCCGGGCTGAATCACACGCCAAACGGGCCACGCCGAAACCCACGCCCACCCGGGGTGGTGACTTGGGCGTTTGTACCCAACCCACGCCCCATACCCATAGTCTAAGGATTTTAGAGTGATAGTTGACGAGAGTAGACATAAAAGAATAATAAAATGGTTTTAACATTAGACAATGTTTCCTTGTGTCACCTTTTGTTTTCTTTCTTTCCTTTTCCCTTTTGTTCTTAAGTTATGACCTTTTACATTTCAATCCCCTTCATAGTCCATCCTTAATCAGTAAAAATTTTTTAGACATACAGTCAAGATTGATTTTAGTGCATTAACCCAAGGCTTAGTGATTAAGTTTTATTCTCTAATCTAGGGATGAGCTCGGTACCGAACGAACCGGTACCGAAAATCCCCGAAAGTGGGTACCGGTACCAGTATTTGAGGGTAAAAATCGGTAAATACCGGTACCGAACCGGTACCGAAAATGCTAAAAGTCGGTACCGAAAAAGTACCCGGTTCGGTAAATTCGGTACCGGTACCGGGAACAATTTGCTCATCCCTACTCTAATCCTTACAATCCTATGACATTGAGGTCATTAAGTTGAATTTACGAGGCATCTCTTGGACATAAAGTCGGGTCTAGAGAAAAAGCCAATAAAAAAAGAAAGCCATTTTTTTGCTAATCTCATAAGCAAAATTTAGAATACTCATAAAAGTGAGCATTTGTGTTTGCTTTATTAAATAAAAAGGCTCTATACAGGAGTAATTGAATGTTCAAATGAATTTGTTATTCATTATCATGATTGGTGCATACTATTATGCATAATGAATTTTAGGTATTTAAGTAAACACGTGAAAACAATGTGACAGAGCGGAAATGTTTAGGGGTTGAGTATTTCCAGTGACGTGTTTTAATGTGTAGATCTGTGGTCACACCTCTTGTTTTTTTTGGCTTTTGGCAGGGATGGAGTTATTTGCATCGCTTGGATGATTTTTGAAACCCTTTGGCATTTGGGTGATCGAGATAGCGGATGTGGTGGTAATTTGGCAGGTTGTAGTGAGATCCGAAAAAAATGGTGATCCGCTATATGAGAAAGCGGATGTGGTGTTGACATATTTAAATTTCATACGCCACATAGAGGACAGGCAGCGTTAACACCACATTCGCTATCTCAATAATATAAGATTAGTGATTGAAAACATGAATTCAATCACGTGTCACACCTATGCAAATGAAGCATGAATTCACCATTATTGTTTGAATGTTTTCTGATGTCATTTTCGTAAAACAGAAAACATTCATTTTTGTTTTCAACAATTTTTGATAACTTATTTAGTATTTCTAAATGATTTATATCTTAAATTTTGCATTTGAGAACTATACACACTTTCAAAAGAAAACATATATTATTATTCAGATTTAGATTTAGATTAGAAAAGTAAACTACTGACATAACTCTAAACAATACCACTTAACTAGCTACTACACATCTTATTTTGGATCTCAAACACTATAATAGTAAACTACTCAAGATCATAATCTCAAGTTCAACAACCCATAATAGCACAATTGTAAACAAAGTTATCTGACCTTTTCCGACCAATGATGGTCCATTGTGGCGGTCCTTCTTGCGGGACCCATGAATATATCTCAACATGAGCATACTCCCCATGTGCCCAACGACCACCAACTATTATCACCCGATCCCCACACCCTCTAAACGCAATCCCCCACCCACACATATTATCTGCACTTTCAGGCAACCTGCCTATACACTCCCACACCTTAACATTCTTGTCATACTTCTTCACCTCCATCACCTCACAATCAGCAGCATACAACTCATTATCAACCACCGCTAGCAGCGGTGGCGCCATCGAACCACCACCTCTACCCGTCCACATGTCGGGAATCGCTCTCCACGTCTTAGCCACCGGATCATACTCTTCGCCACATGACAACGGCTTCATATCCTCCCCACCACACCCGCCAATCACATAAAACTTATCGTCCATAAACACGCCTGAACTCATTTTTCTCGGCTTCAGCAGGCTGGGAAGCGTCTCCCATGTTCCAGACTCACTGTCGTAACTCTCAACTGTGTCCACGATCTTTCCGTTTGCATTAACGCCTCCTGCAAATATCGCAATTGTTCTAAGGCTTGCAGACCCAAATAAGCATCTTGGTTTGTTCATTTTTGGCCCTTCTGACCATGAGTTTGATAGCAGGCTGTATTTGTACACAGCCTGACCTGAAACATGTTTGCCTAGCACCAGAAGGTCTGTCCCAACCCCCATGGACTCTTTATCTGAAAACGCGAAGCATGTATCACCGTTTATCAGAGGTAGATGCATCCATTTCTTGCCAACTGGATCAAAAGCCTCTCATTTCAACATGTGACAAGAAAAGTAAACCCAATGTTCTACTACTTTATTCTTGCTTCTTTCTTTGTAGATCTCACCGCTCCTGATGAGATCATGAAAGCTTTTGTTCAGTGATGCAACAGAAGCGTAGCTATACCGTGGGCAACGCGTGAGAATCCTGATCAAATTCTCCCTACCAACGGCTTGGATCAGCGAGTTCTTCTTTGATGGCTCATTTGAGATCAAGCAAAGGTCCATATCGTCGATATACGCAAATGTGAGTTCAAGATCATCATCAGTATCAT
This sequence comes from Helianthus tuberosus, assembly GCA_030545235.1. Taxonomy (NCBI): domain Eukaryota; kingdom Viridiplantae; phylum Streptophyta; class Magnoliopsida; order Asterales; family Asteraceae; genus Helianthus; species Helianthus tuberosus. The sequence continues at coordinate 50,248,402 of CM060404.1, read as the reverse complement.
CTTCCATTGGCATCTTTTCTAGTTGCAACGCTAGTGTCTCTATCTCTTCATCGCTTATATGATGAAAACTGCTTGATTCTTGGCTATGTTTCTCCGACATGTTTTCTTGATTTTTATGGCACAAAATCTTGTTGTTTCTTTGATCACCTACAAGATTACAACTGAAAGCTAGTTAACATATATATTATAATAATCACTAGAAAACAAAGGTAACTAGTAATGTTTTAATTAATTAGTTATCATATGAAGAAGAGTAAATTACAAAAAATAGTCCTTTATGTATGTCACTTATTGCAAATTGTGTCATTTTTCTTCAATAATTACAGAAAATGTACTCAATGTTTGCAAACCCTTGCAAATAATGTCCTTTATCCCTAAATGAGTTAATTTTTGTGGTTAAATCTGACCAAATGGACCCCACATGAGAGTATTTTTGTAGTTAAATCTGACCAAATAGACCCCACATGAGAGTAAAATGACCAAAATACCCTCATGTGGGGTCCATTTGGTCAGATTTAACCACAAAAAATTAACTGAGTTGGGACTAAAGGACATAACTTGCAAGGGTTTGCAAACATGGAGTACGTTCTCTTTAATTACTGAAGACAAAGGACACAGTTTGCAATAAGTGACATACATAAAGAATGATTTTTGTAATTTACTCTATGAAGAAAGCATAATAATTAAGAATCTATCAGCAAATTTGATTTTATTTTTACTGCTCTTTTCCTATTATAATTTTTTTTAAGGCAAATTGGATTTAAATAATCCTAACTCACTGTTATTGGCCAATAATAATCCCAACTCATTTAATCACCAATAATAATCTGAACTATTCACTTTTGTTTGTAAAATACTCCCAGTTAAAAAAACACTAACTAGGTTAAAAAATTGCTGATGTGGCATCTGATGTGGCCCTTTTAGCTGATGTGTCATATGACGTGGCAGTTGATGTGGCATTTTTTGATGACGTGGCAGCTGATGTGGCAGTCTATGTGGCATTTTTCGATGACGTGGCAGTTGATGTGGCAGTCTACGTGGCATTTTTCGATTACGTGGCAGCTGATGTGGCAGGTGACGTGGCAAGCCACATCAGCAATTTTTTAACCTAGTTAGTGTTTTTTTAACTGGGAGTATTTTACAAACAAAAGTGAATAGTTCGGATTATTATTGGTGATTAAATGAGTTGAGATTATTATTGGCCAATAACAGTGAGTTGGGATTATTTAAATCCAATTTGCCTTTTTTTAATTGAAGCAAGGTCCGGTAACACCAATTTACAAAAATATTTGCAAGAAAAGACATAAAATGAAAGAATATAATTACATAAGTACACAATAAACTAACAACATCAAAAAAGTTATGATAGTTGATGTAACACAAATATATCTATAAATAGAATTACACAATCACATATCCTAAATGCAAGATCAATCAACAAGTTGGACACACACCTATACGATTTATAATTGAATATTTTAGGAACTTGGAAAATGCAATTTACCAATTCGACAGTACAAAATATAAAATTTTACCCAAAGTATGCTATTGCCCTTTGCAACTTCTCTTTTTTGCGTTTTCTTTCTGTAAGTTGCACATCGGATGGAAATTTAATCTATTAGTCGGTGAGGAGAGAGCATTTATAAAAGAACAATGATGAGGATTTGAGTTGTAATCTTTTACAATAAAACTCCTCTTATGGATAACTTCGATTATTCATCAACTAGTTACGACTTATATACACAAAAAAGCTAAAAAGAAAGAAAGTGCGGTGTGAGTATCTTTAGAGGGGGCATGAGAGGCGTGATACTGACCTGGCCCACTTACACGAGATACACCACTTGTCTTGACAAGGTGATTCGCGATAGGCCAATTGTACATTGCCATGACTATTGTTGTATATTTATACGCAGTATATCTGTTTGCGAAAAACCGTGTCAACAATATCTATGTGCTTCTGTATTTAAAAGCTGGTTTTTACGCTTTATTAAGTTTCACTTTGTGACTCTAAGTCATGAGTTTCTTACATTTCAACCCCCACCCCACCTTTTTTACAGAGTACATATATTTGGATTGGCTTTCTAGCAACCAATATTGTTTTATGTTCTAACCATACGTTACACAATCAGATATCCTAAATGCAAGATCAATCAAATAGTAGGACACAGTGACACACACCTATTCGATTTATAATTGAATATTTTAGGAATTTGGAAAATGCAACTTACCAATTCGATAGACAAAATATAAAATTTTACCCAAAGTATGCTATTACCCTTTGCAACTTCTCTTCGTTGCGTTTTCTTCCTGAAAGTTACACATCAGATGGGAATTTTGAGTATTAGTCGGTGAGAATGGAGCATTATAAAAGAACAATGATGAGGATTTGAGCTGTAATATTTTACTATCAAACTCTTCTTTTGGATAACTTCGATTCAACTAGTTACTACTTATATACACAGAAAAAGCTACAAAGAAAGAAAGAGCGATGTGGGTATCTTTAGAGGGGGCATGCGAGGCGTGATACTGACCTGGCCCACTTACACGAAATACACCACTTGACTTGAAAAGGTGATTGGCAATAGGCCAATCGTCCATTGCCACGTCTATTGTTGTATATTTATACGCAATATATCTGTGTGCGAAAAACCGTGTCTATAATATCTATGTGCTTCTGTTTTTAAAAGCCGGTTTTTACGCTTTATTAAGTTTCGCTTTGTTTTTAAGTCATGAGTTTCTACATTTCAACCCCCACCCCACCTTTTGTATAAAGTACATATATTTAGATTTGCTTTCTAACAACCAATACTTAATGATTACGTTTTATGTTCTAACTATACGTTACAATTTTATAGTCATTTTGTAACTAAATTTAAAGTTTTACAAGGGGTAATGAATCTCTTGATATAAAGCATTACAACAACTTTTAAGCGGGTGTTATTGAGAGAAAAAGAAATACTTAATGATTACATTTTATGTTTTAACTATACGTTACAATTTTATAGTCTTTTTGTAACTGAATTTAAAGTTTCACAAGGGGTAATGAATCTTTTGATATAAAGCATTACAACAACTTTTAAGCGGATGTTATATAGTGAAAAAGAGAGTGAGAGAGAGGGAGAAGGGATCACAAGAAATAAAGAAAGTCTAAAAAATATCTGAAAACTTAAGAAAACCACTATTAACCTAGAATTTCTTTGTTTTATTTTTCAATTATTTTTAATGTTATTGATCTTTGTCAACAAAAAAAACATTATATGTAGTTTGCGATATATATATATATATATATATATAGGTTTACGATCCTGTACATTAATCAACTTTTGTGAGAAGGGAGAGAAATAATTTGGGAATGACAAGTATCATTTATCTTAATTAATTCAAAAGGGTGTATTAGTAATTTTCCATTCTTATCAATTAGTTGATAACTGCAAAAAAACTGGTGATGAGATATTTTAGGGATTGTTTCGAATTTTGTAATTTTTTGCAAGATCCAATAAGATTTTCATGTACGCATCATTCTTCATCAATTATAAATACATGAGGTATTATGAAATCAGCGGAGACAATACAGTTGTTAACCTTCTGCGATTCTGGTGTTAGTATGCTTTGATTTTGTCTTTATGTAGTGTTTTATACATTGAATTGTTTAGGGTAAGTTGTTGTTTTAGTGTTTTATCATGAACAGAGGTTTTTTTTTTTTTTTTTTTGATATTTAGATGTATAATGTTTTATCCCCAATCAATAGTGTTATATTCTGTACAGACATCTTCATTTTCTTTCATAGTGTTTTATCTCCAATCAATAGTGTTATATTCTGTAAAGACATCTTGATTTTCTGGTTCATAGTGTTTTATCCCCAATCAATAGTGTTATATTCTGTACAGACATCTTAATTTTCTGATTCATAGTGTTTTATGATTATTAAGTGATTTAAATCAACAGATTATTATTAATTAAAATGTGTAGTGTCTTACAATAAACATATAGTGTTATATCTTCATATAGTGTTTTATCAAGGGTTAATAGTCAAGGAAATCGGATAATCAACTTTTGAAGGAAAGTCGCTGGTTTTTAGGTGAATGATGGGGGTTTTGGTTGTGTAGGATACGATTACCATATTTGAAACATTTGAAAAGACACTATTGCCCTTCAATTTTACATACGGTCCTTCTAATTAAAACACAATTTACATTTTTATATCATATTGATCTCAACCATTAGATCAAATATCCAATGGTTTAAAACACTTCTTACCCTTCTCACATTTTAAACACTTTTTACCATATCCCTACTCTATATATATATATACCTCGTTTGAGACACTGATATGTAACCTCGCGAGGCACATATAACATTTTTTACGATACTAGTATTTTAGATAAAGAAATGAAAAAAAAATAAAGAATTAATTAGTTGATAGTGATTTTCAAGTTTTTAGTGGAAATATGAATAAATATTAGCTAGAGAACCTACACATGTGTAAGTCATGATATATTATATTACTTACACATAACCTATATATGTGTATATAAAAGGTTAAATTAAAAAACGTGAACAAATTAGTTTGATGGGTTCCACGTATATAACAACCCAAGATATTCAAAAAAGAACTATTGATAAAAAGAAACAATTTGTGTATATATTTTTTATTATGTTTACTCTAATACTTAAATATGTAACAATTGTATTTGTAATAACAATTTTTATATAATATTCAACAAAATTTACTATTATACATATTATTTTGAATTCTTGATGAACAGTAAACTTTGAATTTAATAATAAGCCACTATGTTTATTGCCATATAAACATGGGCGTAGCATAGTGGGGGCGGGAGGGGACGGCCGACCCCCTGAATTTTTCGCTCAATAGTTGAGAGTATGTAGTTTTTGTATAGAAATTTTTTGGTATATACGTTTTTTGACCCCCATTTTAAAGAAAATTTTGGGTATAGACGTCTTCGACCCCTTAGTCAGAAATCTCAAGCTTCGCTATTCTATATAAACAATATTTCTACTTCTACTTTAATAATAAACCATTATAGCAAGCTAATAACAATAACAGATGGTCAACTTTTTTATATATATTTAATCTTTCAAACCTAAAATGATAAATTCATTAATTCAATGAATACAATATTTTTAAAATAATTAATGTAATATGGTTTGTAATATTTAGTTTTTCTACAGACATTAAAATCGAACTAATTTTTTATGGTATCGGTTTTGATAATTATTATAAAACATCATCTGCGATAATAAAACCGATATCGATGAACAATATTTCTACTTTTAATTTAATAATAAGCCATTATGCTTATTGCCATTTGAAGTCTCTATAAACAATATTTCTAATTCTAATTTAATAATAAACCATTATAGCATAATAGATTGGGCTAATACCAGATTGTCAACTTTTTTTATATATATTTAATCTTTTGAACGCAAAAAGATAAATTCATCATAATTCAATGAATACAATATTTTTAAAATAATTAACGTAATATGGTTTGTAAATATTTAGTTGTTCTACAGACATTAAAATCGAACTCATTTTTTATGGTATCGGTTTTGATAATTATTACAAAACATCATCTGCGATAATAAAACCGATATCTATACCGATACCATGATGAACCGAATCAATATCATCCGAACATCGGTACCGGTGTTCGTTTTTATAGTTTCAATCGATGTAAAATACATGTTGATTGTTATACCGAATGCATGCATCGTATCGTACCTGTAGTCTAGCAATTAATTTGATTTGGTGATGGACAGTCATTAGAATCTTTTATGTTTTCTTTTTAATTTTTTATAATAATATGTTATTTATTCATCATTTAGTTTGATTTTTTGGTTTTAGTGACTGGTGGTACCAACAGGGGGAGTGGGGTAAGAGTGCTATGGGTCCCAAAGCATGATTCATCTTATTCCCATTCTCAACAACTACAAAAACGAGTGTCGGCGCCCACACGGCAATAGTTGTGGCCCTTTATTGGGCTAAATGGGCGGCAATTCTTTTTTTTTTTTTTTGTCTGTCACTCCTCTATTGGCCTAATAAATTTACGATTTTATCCTGTTTTAAAATTACGATTTTGCCATTAGTTTAAAATTATGTTGTTGCCCCCACTTAAAAATAAATTTACCCTTTCACTCCTAGCTAAATATTTCAATTTTGCCCTCGGTTAAAAATTACGATTTTACCCCGTTTCAATTTACAGTTTTGCCATTACTTTTTTCCCTTAAAATTACGATTTTCCTATCAGTACAAAATTATGTTTTTACCCCACTTAAAAATAAATTTACGCTTTTGCTCCCAGCTAAAAATTCCAATTTTACTCTCAGTTCAAAATTACGATTTTGCCCCGTATAAATTTATAATTTTGCCATTAGGTTTTTTCTCATAACTAATTTACGATTTTGCCCTCAACTTAAATTTACATTTTGGCCATCGTTTTTCTTTGTTTTCCTGGTGAAATTACAATTTTACCCCAGTGTAAAATTACAGTCGTGCCGACAGCTTCTTGGCACTCCCCCGTTGGTCCATTTAATTTACGATTTATCCCCGAATTAAAATTATGATTTCGCCCTCAGTTAAAAATTACGTTTTCCCCATCTTTTTAGTTTTTTTAGCAAAACTATAAAGGTTTTTTTAATTGGTTTACTCGATTTAATTTTTTTCGTGTCAAGGAGATGCCTAACACTGGCTCATTAGTCCTGAAAATTTACTGTTTTGCTCTGAGCCCAAAATTACGGTCTTATCATTGTTTTTGTTTTTTTTTCATAGCAAAATTATAGTAGTCTTTTTTTAATTGATTGAAAATTATTCGGCCATCGCCCCGCAACGCGGGCTGGGCATCAACTAGTTATTATTATTATACATACATATTAATTGAAAGGGTTGATGAACAGTAACCGAAATATTAATTTTTTATATTACCATCATTGAAGAAAGCAATAATTATTTTCGAACAGTAACATAAATATTGTCAAGTTATTATTATTATTGATGTTATTATATTATACATATGAATTCAAAGGGTTTAAACACACCATATAGCCTTAGGGGCTCTATAGTGATTTAAAGCCCCTATGGGCTTTATAGTATCACGTCAGAGCTACGTATGCACCATGTAAGCGAGAGCTTTATCGTTAACTTGCATAATATGGTTTAAAGCATCCTATTAAACAAAATACAAAAAAAAAAAAATTTGATTGGTTGAAAATAATGAACACCACAAGCAAAAAGAGTCGTTACGCCGCATCTAATTCTGAGTAAGGCGACGAAACTTCTTAACCATTGTCTTAGAGAAAGAGCCATGTTGCAGGAATCCGTCCAAGGACGCATGAGGGTGACATTTTAGTAATGATGGTTGGTCAAATGACATTTTGGTAATTTTCCCTATATCTATCATCCTCTCTTTAACACAAACTCACAATAAGGTTTAGAATTTATATCTATAGCACCTCATGTTACCACAATGAGTACAAAGTAGTTCACATCCTCTCTTAGCTTGGTGCCAACGATGTCATTCCTAACACATTAATTAAGTCTATAACATTTATGAAATTTGGTGAAAAACAGTTCACATGCTTTGGGCCAAATCAATTTACAATTTTGTCTCCGCTTTAAAATTATGATTTTGTCATCAGTTTAAAATTACGTTTTTACCTCCGGTTCAAAATAAAATTATGCTTTTGTCCTCAGTTAAAAATTACAATTTTGCCCTCGGTTCGAAATTACGATTTTGCCCTGTTTAAATTTACACTTTCGCCATTAGTTTTGTTTTGTTCCTCCCAGCTAAATTACGATTTTGCCCTCAATTTAAATTTACATTTTTGTCATCGTTTTTGTTTGCTTTCCCAGTAAAATTACAATTTTGCCCCCAGTATATAACTACAGACACAAGATGGGGGAATAGTGCCAGTAAGCTGTCTGACACTCCCCCATTGGCCCAACCAATTTACGATTTTATCCCCGCTTTAAAATTACGATTTTGCCATTAGTTCAAAGTTACGTTTTTACTCCGGTTCAAAATAAAATTATGTTTTTGCCCCCCAACTAAAAATTACCATATTGCCCTCGGTTCAAAATTATGATTTTGACCCGTTTAAATTACACTTTTGCCATTAGTTTTGTTTTTTCCCCACCCAGCCAAATTACGATTTTGTCCTCAATTTAAATTTACATTTTTGCCATCGTTTTCCTTTACTTTCCCAGTCAAATTACGATTTTGACCCGTTTAAATTACAGTTTTGCCCTTAGTTTTGTTTTTTCCCCACCCAGCCAAATTACGATTTTGCCCTCAATTTAAATTTACATTTTTTCCATCGTTTTCCTTTACTTTCTCAGTCAAATTACGATTTTTCCCCGGTGTAAAATTACAATAATGCCATCGTTTTAGTTTTTTTGACAAAACTATAGTAGTGCTTTGTTTTAATTGTTTGACTTGGTGTAATTTTTATTCCTGCTAGGCGGCTGCATGGCACACGCTCATTTATTCTAAAAAAATTACAATTTTGCCCCTGGTTTAAAATTATTGTTTTTCTATCGTTTTTGTTTTTCTTAAGCAAAAGTATGATAGTGTTTTAATTTATCATTGTTTTTCTATCGTTTTTTGTTTTTCTTAAGCAAAAGTATGATAGTGTTTTAATTTAATTGGTTGACTCAATATTTTTTTTTTGAGATTGTGTTATAAGTAGTATGTACAAGTAACCGAAACATAGACGTACATGTTATGAGTGAGAAATATTCGGCTTAGTGCCCCGCAACGCGGGCGGGGCAAAATCTAGTTTTAATAAATTATATGGTCCCGAAGTTTTGAAAGTAACGGAATTTTTGTTGCAAGGAGGGAAGGTGTGTGTGATAAAGAATCTATATCAACTTAACCCAAAGTTTAATACAAATATAATTGTTATTGGTTTATAATTAGATACAAAGTCTCCTAAAAATAAGAAGTCGTACAAAGGATATCAAACGGGCTCCGATTGACCTCATTTCAGTGGCATTGGAATCGTCTTAGCGAACTCTACGATTTGAGATTTTATGTTTTCACTTTTGGACTCATTGTGTCTTTTCTATATTTGTGTCATTCTGTCTTTTTGCGACTCACTGTGTCTTTTTTCCTCAATATTATGTTATATTTTTCGGCATTGTGTTATATTTTGTTTGACATTGTGTCATCTTGTGCGATCCATTATGTCTTTGTACATTTCTTATTTTAGCAGCCTTTGTGAAATAACTTAACCCAATAGTTATTAAACTGTTCAAAGTCTGAAATATGTAAAAAATAGCACAAAGTCTAAAAAAGTGATGTAAAAAAATAGCACGAAGTTTAACTGGTACATTGTACCATATTATATGGTACATCGTACTGCAAAGATCCGAAATGAGGCTACCGGGTACGGGAAGTTTAACTGTTTTGAAATTTGAAGTTACTTATGAAATATGATCCAAAATAATAGCACTTAGTTTAATTGGTACATCGTACCGCATGATATGGTACATCGTACCGAAACGATCCGAAATGAGCCTACCCCCCCCCTCGTACCGGATTTTAGGGACCTAGCGAATTGCGATCCCGTACCACGTTCCCGTGCCGGAGCGTACCGCGAACCATCTGACTATGGTTCAAACAAAAAGGAAATTGATTAAATGTTTCTAGTATTGAGACATTATCATCCTATTTTAACGATGTGGAGGGGTGGATTCTATGATCACTAGTGAGCTTATATAAAAAAGATGTTTAGATTAATAAGCGTCCTTGAAATAGATATTAAAAGTTGCAGACCGAACAAAACAATTACACCACAGCAGGATGAAGTTCAAGTATGCATTAAACATGTAAAAGGAGCCAAAAGCTTCATTCAAAGACACATTCGAGACTAAAGAAATAGCAAGAGATGTGGTGAATGCTTCATTTATTTTCGACAATCTTCTTCACCAATCTATAATGTAGCAGAACCTACCAAATTCAAAAAACAAAACAAAACAAAAAGAAAGAATGCCTTACAAAAGAAGTCAATATATTTTTTTCTAGTTGCTGTTAATTTTCCAACTTGCAACTTTGTGCTGTTGTGAAATACCAATGGGGTTATATATAGGAAAAGTGTAAAATACAATACGGCTTAACGTACATCACGTACGACAACGTGCGTGATTATGTGTATAACGTGCGTGATTAATGTTTTCATCATGCGTGATTAATGTTTTCCAACATACGTGATTTGGGTTTTTTAGTTTATAACGTGCGTGATTTTCAAATGAACGTCCGTAATTATCTGTCGTACGTGATGTATGTTAAGCGGTATTGTACGTTAACTGGCCTCTATTAATTACCACCTATTGACCGACTTGTTTTGAGGGTTTCTTATTTCTAGCTTCTTTTCCTGAATAAGACATGATTTAGAGAAAAAAACAAAACCACAATGTTTGGCGTAAAATACAAACATAGCTGTCAAAACCACATAAGGCGAACTACTGGTAGACACATGACGAGGAGCTTTCAAAGGCACAACCGAGGTGTGCATCTTTGGCCAGGCACAAACCAAGCAAGATTCAATTTTTCTTATTATTTTCAAATTATCTTAACTATGATTAAAAATGAACTTTGTATCTTTTCTGTAAACTAGTTAAATTTCCGCCCGTGCGTTGCGGCGGGGACCCAATGATTGCAAAATGCGTGTCAGTAACGGCAAGCAGATACCGAATATCAAACCATAAATAAAAATGTCGTGAAAAGGATAGTCAATCCGTCCTAAAAAAGAGATTTTAAATAACCTAATATATAATAATAGGACCCACACGTCCTACATGTTGGAAATTCGGTTGTTTTCAGTTCAGTTATTACGGTGCTAACACGTTAAAATATGGATGAGCTCGGTACCGGTAACGGCACCGAAAGTACCGATCCGGAAAATCATCGAAATTAGGTACCGGCACCGAAGCTCGGTACAATACGGTATGGTATTTGAAGGTAAAAATCAATAAATATAGGTATGGTGCTAGACCGGTGTCAAACCGAAAGTAACGATTCTGAAAACGCCAAAAGGTGGGTACCAAATTGGTACCGAAAATGATTTGGTATAGTAAATTTGGTACCGATACGATACCGGTTTGATTACAGGATTTGATACGATTTGCTAATCAATAATCTAAATATCCAAGTTAATTTTACATGCTACAATTCATTCATTACGTAAAAAGACAAAAAATAAAGCAAAATAAGTTGTTGTGTATATAAAACATCATTCAAACGAAATCCAGTTTACTTATTGTGTGTATGAAAAGTAATCTAAACTGTGCAATTACTTACATTGCTACGTTGCTACAGGATTTGATAAGCTCGGTACCAACCGGTACCGAAAATAACGTTACCGAAATCCCCAAAAGTGGGTACCGGTACCGAATATACCTGGTACAGTACGACATGACATGGTCGGTACTGGTACGGCACTGGTATTTGAGGGTAAAACCCGATGAATACTGGTGCCGAACGGATACCGAAAATACACTCAGTTTGGTAAATTTGATACCGGTACCCAATGCTGTTCATTCATTTCTATTTTTATTATTGTTCATTCATTTCTCTTTTTAATAAAGTGAGTACCGGTACGGAATATACCTGGTACAGTACGACGTGATACGGTCGGTACTGGTACGGCACCGGTAGTTGAGAGTAAAACCCGATGAATACTGGTGCAGAACGGATACCGAAAATACACTCAGTTTGGTAAATTTGATACCGGTACCGGTACCTGATACTGTTCATTCATTTCTATTTTTATTATTGTTAATTCATTTCTCTTTTTAATATTTATTTATTTATTACTGTTCATTCTGTTGTCTTTTTAATATATAGGTAATATATAGGTAATTCTTTTATGTTTGAGCTTTTGTTATCAGGTTGACGATTCTAAATGTTACTTCTTTTAAGTTTTTGCGTGCGCTTTTTAGCCTTGTGCCTAGGTGACCGGCGTGGTGTTTGCGTGTTGAGTGTTTTGCCTACCTAGAAGGCTAGAATCCAAGACCACGAACACCTCATATATGAAGTTGAGCCCCACTAACCTATAGGTAACAGATCTTGTCATCATGATACTCTAAGTGTAATTATTTGATTTACAGCAAATACGAGGCTTCAAATAGACAAAATTATAAAGTATTCTTTTTTCCTTCATTTTAGGCTGGATGCAGATCTAAAAGAACTACCTCAGCATAAGAAATTAAGAATGGAATGTAGCATTCTTAAGCATATAAATGGGAGCTAGCTGGCCGAATGATTTATGAAGTATGAACAACTAATAATCTATCAAAATAACTAGCATTATGCAGCAAAACCATAAATGGTTTGCTTCAGTATTTCACAATAATAAATCTAGGATTACCCAAAATCCAAAAGGGTTTAATTAAAAAAAAATCCAAAATCCATGAAAAAGAAAAAAAACTATCCCTACAAAAACACACAAAAAAACCCCTTCATTCCTCTCTATATTTTGATATTGCCTTAAGGATTAAAAAAAATATGTGTGCTATAAGTGCACCAAAGGGCTAGTAGCCTAGTTATTACCAAGGTGTAATGAAAATTGTCCCTTCCTGTTGTGAAGGTTGAGGATTCAAGTCCCACGATGAACAAAAGATATAGATTAATGAGAAGGATTAGTGGATATGTGAGTTAACCATTCTAAAAAATAAGTGTTTGCACTTCTTAGCACCCTGTTGTATGTTCTTCAACGATATATCTGATTCCGTCAAACATTCATTAATTTTATTATTTATGTCAATAGTATAATAAGTCATTAAAAAACTTCTTGTCTCATAAACTTTTCCATCCTTTATTTGTTATCATATTCACAATTACCCGTCTCGTCTATCCAAATGAAGCATAAATTCACGATTCGAATAGGAATAAATATGGGACTATCACATTACATTACTGTTTGAAAGTTTTCTGATAATTTTTGATAACTTATTTAGTTTCTCTAGAAAATTTATATTTAGCTTCTCTTGCAAAATAAAGCATATTTTATTAATTAGACAAGTAAAACATTGACGTAACTCAAACAATCCCACTGTGACAATTGGCAAAATTCCGGTAACTCCGTACAACCTGAACAACTATTTCAACTATTATTTTCACGTGTTTAACTTGATTTTAATTAATTAAAGTCTTAAAAGTCTAGGAATTACAAAAATCATAGTGATTTGTCCAAGTCCGCAGAAAAATACAGTAATCCTGCGGAAGTGTACAACATTCCGCAGAACGAAACAGTAACTGTCCGAAAACCCAAAAATAAATATTATTTGACATAAACAATATAATGGGTATTAAAAACGACACAAAATCCGCAATCGAATCTTGTTGCGTTAAGCTGCATGGCTAGTTAAGTAAACTGTCAGTCAGCAAAGCCGGTACCGGAACCGTGTCAGAAATAGTAAAATTTTTAGTCCAAAAAGTTGGATTAATTATTTGAATAATAAAGCATGTGCAAAAATAATATTTGTCATGCATTTATCTAAACAAAACACGGTGTCAGTATTTAACCTGGTACAGGACCCGAACCGACTGTTTCACCAGAACTACAAACTAAAGATTTTGGTGAACTAGTTTTACCTAGTGTCACACTACTTTAAAATATTAGAGCTTAAAACCTTGTAGATATTTTTATATAAAATGTCAAAGTTCTTAAAATTCCTAAAATTTCTAGTTTAAACAAGATTTTTATAAAAAAATTCAGCAAATATCTCTCCCCCATAGCTGATTTTTGAAATTATGTGGGCCCCATGAGCCTACTCATTTTGTTGATGGTGTGTTGGAAGCTTCAAATGCATGATTAGTGTACCTAGAGCAACTAAGTGGCTGTTTGGTAGCTTCTGAATGGTCATTAAGAGGCTACCTCTTAATGGAACCATTAAGAATTTTACCAATGAGAAGTTAGAAGAATGTGACATGTGATGATTTACCATTCAGAGGTTACCTCTTAACCATTCAGACTTGAGGTTACCTCTTATTCATTCAGAGGTTTTAAACCATTAAGAGGTAGCATCTGAATGGTTATTAAGAGGCTATCAAACAGCCCCTAAATCTTTCCTTACACTCCACCTTCTCTTCCATAATTCCCAAAACCATCAACTAAAACCATCTTTCTCTCTCTCTCCTAAAATTCGTTCAAGGCCAAACATCACCTACATCACTTTCATTTCAATATTCAAACTCAAGAACACATGCTCATATGGAAGTTCATGGATAAAACAAGATACTAGGGAGTTTAATAAAGCTATTTGGAGCATTTTTTTTTTTGTGGAACTAGAAGCCCTAGATCATCAAGATTTTTCTTATCTTCATCCTTATTTCCTAGCAAAAATTGTAAGAACATTACACTAGTCTTACTTTTATTCTTGATTTCTTTTACAAGTTCATCATAAACCCACATGAATAACAACAAGAACAACTAAAAATCATTATTTTTATCCATGATTTTTCTATGATTATGGGATGAACTTGGAGAAATCTAGACTAGTAAACTTGAATCTTGGTTATTTTTACTTAAAAATATGATCTACATACATGCATGTAGAATCAACCAAGATTCATCAACAAAAGTGATGAACATGAATTATGATGAACATTCATGCTAGTAAAATATGAGAAATTATTTAAATCCAAGAAAATAAATTTTTGAAAAATTTCTTGAATAAAGTTTCCATTTCTGCAAAGAATCAAAAGTATGGAATATGTTAGTAGTAAACGTTTTAAACACATATTTATGCTTCAAATGACCTTGTGAGTCATCTAAAACAAGAATTTTCAATAGAATCTTGTTCTACAATTTTTTGGCAAAAATAAGAAATAAAGTTTCCTTTTTGGAAAAGTTGAGAACTATATCATGTTCATGCTACTTTTGTTGACAAATTTTGATGGATATTGATACTTGATGATGTTTTGTGTTGAAATAAATTGAAAACAAGTTTTGTATAAACTTGGGGAAAAATCCATATTTCAAACAAAAGTTGTTAAACAAAGAAGTATGTAACTAGAACAACTATTTGAGGTCTTTGAACACGGTTAAACAAATTTTGGACAAAGTTATAAATCCATGTTTTATAAAAAGATTTCTAAACAAAAGTGACAAGTATATATTTTTAGATAAAATTTGTACTTTCAAAAATATTCATCAAGTATCATAAATATATATTTTGATGTGTACATTATATGTTTAGTTCAAGTAAGGAACAAATACAAAATTTATACACATCCACGAAAATTACAAAAATATATATGAACTTGAAAAATGAAATAAAAGGTCCATCATTGGACATGAACACAAAAACGGACAAATTCGGACACTATTGGACAATATGGACTTTTGGACATAATAAAATGGCACAAACCAAATAAATGGTAAAAACGAGACGGACGACACTAAAGGGACAAACGAGATGAATAAACCAAGCAGAAACATAGAAAATGGTCATAACAAAATACGAACTGTCACAAAAGCTTATGCACTAAAAAGGTTCATATTTGGCATAAGTAATGATTTTTATAAAAACTAGATTTTTATAAAAATACAAGTATTACTATTATTTTTTAGTAGCCTAAAATCTTGTAAATTAAAAAGTTGTCCATAAGTTAAATTTGGCTAATGTCCATTTCTCATAAATAAAATTTGGGGTAAGCCCACTTTTACAAAACAATGGACTAAAATATATTTTTAGTCAAAATTGGGCTAAAGCCCACTTTACAAAATACTTGGGCTAAAAACCCAATTTTTGTAAATTATTATGGACTAGATACATTTATAGAAAATGATTTGGGCTAGGCCCATTCTTACACAAATTATTTGGGCTAAGTCCACAATTATAAACTAAATTGGGCTAGGCCCACTTTTATAAAAGTGTTTTGGGCTAAGGCCCACTCCTACAAATCAATTTGGGCTTGATCCATTTTAAATAAAGTTATTTGGGCTAGGCCCATATACACCAAATACCCAAAATGGACTTAAGATCTAATGCATAAATTAAGGCCATTCAAAAAACAAATCAAATAGAATATAATATATATATATATATAGATATATATATATATATATATATATACAAGGAAGTTATATATATACGAAAACATAAACAAAGGAAGCAAACGATTATAGGAAACTAAAAACGAAATACGAGATGAAATACTTGTACGATAAACAAACACAAACCTAAGTGCCTAACGAGATTAGAACACTTGTAGGTCGAGAAACAAACGATGAATTTGGAATCGAATAGAGATTTGCACGGAACGCAAATCTGTGAGTTCATGTTTCCCCTTTTACTTTGAATGTTTATAGTTTTAAACTTTCGGGGATGTATACATGTTACAAATAGTATGATGATACGATGAAACTATTTTGATCACATGCGGATAGGTGTTTAAAATAAAGGGACCATTAATGAATAAACAAGTACCGAGGAACAAACGGATAGATCTATTTGGGTTATGGCAAGCCCCACTCTTAACGGCAATGATAACCACGTTCGTTAAGAGTGCCTTTGTGTCCAAACTAGTGTCGTTGACACACACGATAAATTGTCAAGGTTTGGTTACCTCCTATTCGGCATACATATTAGTGTCCTTGCAAAACACTAATGATCATACGATTTTTCACCATACAGTAGAAACTCGATAAATTAATACTCGATTATTTAATAAACTCTGTAAGATATTATTTTTTGCCGGTCCCGACTCGGGGATAGGGTGCTAAATTAATAATTCGCTAAAATTATAAGATAATACATTTTTGATAATTTCTTTAGACCCCATATAAAATATAAATTAATAATTCGTTATATATAGCATATTACATAAATGATTTATGAAGGTTTCTTGAAAAATGACTCAAACTTGTTTAAGATCAAAACATGTAAATAATTACATCACTAAAGTACAAAATATAAAATAAAATAATAAAAAACAAACCTGTTTCATCCATATTAAAGATGTCTTTCATTTCAAACTGATCAACTTTGTCTCTTATAGATTTTAATTTGTCCTCCATGCCCTCCATTTCAACAGATCCACTCTCTCCAAAACGCCGGAAATTTTTAATTCCATATCTTGCTTTGAACTTTCCAAGCCAACCAATAGAAAAAGTAAAGTCTGGAGTATCCACTGGATACATATCTTTCATGAACTTTTTCGCCTTCTCGATGATTAGTTCACCTGTCATATTCACATGTTCTTGATATTGAAGAATCCATTCATAGAGAGATTTTTCTAGGTCAGGAAATTTTGCCGGTTTGTGTCGCTTAACATCGCCTCTTTCGGGAGCAAGTGAGAGATACTCTAAAGACCGCTTAACTGTATTCGATATTGTCGCTTGACTCACCTGCAAACCATAGTTACTATGAACCCATTCTTGCAATTGCTTTTGAGTGAGACTTAGATTATCCTTGTTGTGCTTGCATAATGCTCTTCGAATCTCGTCTGTCATTGTTGTTTTTTTCACACCTTTAAGATGGGAGGCCATGTTGTGTGTATGATTTGTTTGTGTTATCCTATTTTGATCTTGTATTTATATAGAAAATATTTTTAATGTCCATAAAGTGATACATTGAACACAAGAAGCATAATAAGGTGGGAGATTGAAGGTTTCTTTCAAATTGGGCCGTTCATTTCATATTGATGTGTGCAAAATGCAACATATAAATTACATCAATTGTGGCATAAAACTAACCTTTTTTTAGTACTAATGTTGGAAAAAGTGTGCTTTTGTCTTCCTTTTGTATTTTCAGGATTAAATGAGCTCAAATTAACAAAAGAAGCAAAACGACAGCAAAATCTAACATAAATACAAGAAAAGGAACAAACGTGACATGCCCGACCCCACGACAGCATCTTCCCAAGCAAAACAAGAAGACAGAAGACTGAACACGCCCCGTGCTCAGCCAGCACGGGGACGTGCCCAAGTGTCAGCAGAAAAGACAAAGTGGTAGAAGCTTCCATTGCCCACCACGGGGCCGTGCTCAGCGGGCACGGGGCCGTGGTCAACTATAAGATTCGCAGAATCCAAGCAAATCTTCATAGTACAGATATGCTTCTGCACACAGGGTCGTGCTCAGCGGACACGAGGGCGTGGTCAACTACTAACAAGCTGCAATAAATGAAGAAAGAGAAGGATGTGGACACGGGGCCGTGCCCACTGGACACGGGGCCGTGCCTGAGCTTCTGTTCAGCCTATAAATAGGAGTGCTTGGCTCAAGCTCAAACCATCCCTTGGCACACCGCCTCTCTCACACTTCACCCACCACCCACCACCACCATAACACCATCATCCACCACCATCATCCATTGTCCATCATAGAGTGTGTGAGTCGTCTCGGGATCCAAGATTGATCGTAAGAGTTCTTGATAATCAAGGCCATGTTTGCCTAAGTCTCTTACATCACTTGGTGAAGACAAAGTGTCTAGTGTAATACTTTTTATTTTTAATCTTTTCGCACTTTTTACTTGGTTTTGTATTAATGACTTTAATAACTAGTTTCTTATGTTGAATGTGATTTTTCCTTATCGTTTGTCCGTGGTGTCTTGGCATTATTTTACTGTCTATATAAAATAAAAGATTTTCACCATTCATATCTCCACGGTCTATATGGAGGTATGTTGGCTACCTGGTCGGGGGTTAAGGGAACGGTTTGGTAAAGGTCTTGCCTTGTTCAGTGTATAGATCCTGCAAGGACCTGGGTCAAATTTAGTAGGACCTCCTTCAATACTTAACGTATTGGATGGTGGGGGTCCAAACTCTTTGATCCCCTCATATGTAAGCTACTATTAATACTATAACCCGGCTATTTAGGACTGTATCCCTGCTGACTCAGACTACTTAGTCGAGGGTAACGTCACCTTCAAAAGAGGGGCCTACCATAATTTGCATTAATAACTTAATTAATTATCTTTCAATAATCCGACCCTTTAGGATTGTATCCTTGCTGACTCAAACTACTGGGTTGAGGGTAACGTCACCTTCAAAAGAGGGGCCTACTACAATAACTAAGATAATCTCTTAAAATAGTGCAAAAGTGCGGAAATAATCAAAGGTTACACTATACACGAGTCGGAACCAAGTGATTCATCTTGTCTATCTGTTTTTACTTTTATTTTTATTTTCAGCATTTTAGTTAGTTTTTATTTTTAGTCTAAAACATTTTTCTAAACTTTTGATTTGATTAGACGTTGAGGATAAACCGGTACTAAAAGCTCTTGTGTCCTTGGACGACCTCGGTATCTTACCAACACTATACTACGCTCACGATGGGTGCACTTGCCCATATGTGTGTTTAGTGTTAGTAAATATCGTGTTTTATAAATTTAAAACTTGGCTAAAGAAAGTGTAAAAAGGCTTAAAATATACTTAAACTTATATATACACTTCACACGCATCAAGTTTTTGGCGCCGTTGCCCGGGACACAAGGATTTTAAGAAAGCTTAAAATCGACGGCCTAATCAGTTTTTCAAAACGCGCGCACATTTTTCTGCATTTTAGTTTAGTTTTGCATTTACAGTAAGTTGAACACGGGCCGTGCTGCATATTTTTCATAAACACCCACATACAGTAGTCTGAACACAGGCCGTGCTCACTGAACACGCCCCGTGCTCAACCAGATCAGTAAATTTAATTAAAACGCCCAGATTCAGATTCTGTACACGGGGCCGTGTCCACTGAACACGGGGCCTGTCCAGCCTCTGTTTCCGTTTTTATTTTTGTTTCCTGATCTCGAGACTTGGTTGTGGTCTGCTGAGTGATTCTTATGGATCAATACTCAGGAGGTTACAACTACACCTATGAGGAGGATGATTATAGGAGTAACTATTGCACTAATTGTAGTAATCCGCACTCGGTTCAATATAGTCACTCATATCAACCATCCGATTCATACACCTACTATGAGGAACCCAGGTACGAGCCATCAACTTCATACACATCCTATGAAGACCAAAGGTATGAACCTCCTCCCTCATACTCATATTTTGATGAACCAAGGTATGAGCCTTCTTACTCATACTTTGAGGAACCAAGATATGAGCCACCACCTTCATATGCTTATTATGAGGAAACATGGCGTGAACAACCCACCTCATACGAGTATTATGAAGAACAAAATTACGACCCTTATCCATCATATGCTTACAATGAAGAACAATGGTGCGAACCATCTACTTCATACGGGTATTATGAGGAACAAAGGATCGAACAACCGGATTCAAACTTTGAAAATCTCGATACTTTTTCTATAACCAAAGTGACCGATAGGATATTAGAACACCTTAGAGTTATCGATCGCTATATAAAAGAATCTCGCGCAAGGGAAGAGGAGTCCCGCGCAAGAGAAGAATTAAATAAAGAAGCGATAACTGAAAGTGTAAAAATGTAAGAACAAATAAGTGAAAAACCGACACATGAGTTAAACAACGAAAAAGGTGAGTACGACAACGTTAAAATTCAAGAAGAGTCTAATTTTGAAGAAATTAATCTCTTGTCACCTTCTTTTGATAATCATTGTTTAGTTCCCACTCATGCTAAGTTTTTAAAAGAGTTAAACACTAACACTAAAATTGACGAAACGGTAAGTGTTAAGTTAACTAATGATCAAACCTCACTAATAAAAGAAGACCCATTTGAAATTAACATTACACCGGTTCCATGTTTCTTTCAAAATTCGTTTATTAGTAATGTCACAATTGATAAAGATCTTTGTATTAACATAATGCCTAACTACATTTTCGAAAAATTAAGTATTAGTGATTTTTCTCCACTTCAAATACCCATTTTTCTATCCAATCGGAAAGTAATAAAATCAATCGGTGTAGTTGAGGATGTCTTGGTTCAAACAAATCAGATGGTAATCCGGACCGACTTTGTCATCCTCGATGACGCTCCTCTAGTGTTGGGACGACCATTTGTAAAAACTCACGAAGCTTTGAAAAACCGGAAGTACAACAACCACAACGTCGAGTAAATCCAAATGTTCAAGAAGTGGTTAAAAACGAAGTCATCAAATTACTTGACGCCGGACTTATCTATCCTATCTCCGATAGTCCTTGGGTGAGTCCCGTCCAAGTAGTTCCAAAGAAAGGAGGTATGACGGTAATATCTAACGAAAAAAACGAATTAATACCCACAAGAACCGTCACAGGATGGAGAGTATGTATAGACTATAGACGATTAAATGAGGCAACAAGGAAAGATCACTTTCCTTTGCCCTTCATTGATCAAATGTTAGAAAGATTATCCGGTCATAAATTTTACTGTTTCTTGGATGGTTTTTCAGGTTACTTTCAAATCCCGATAGCACCCGAAGACCAAGAAAAGACAACCTTCACATGTCCCTATGTAACTTTTGCTTATCGACGCATGCCGTTTGGTCTATGTAATGCCCCTGCAACATTCCAACGTTGCATGGTAGCCATTTTCCATGACATGATAGAAAAGACAATGGAAGTCTTCATGGACGACTTTTCTATCTTTGGGGATTCATACGACCAATGCCTCGATAACGTTGAACGAATGCTATCCCGATGTGAGGAAACTAACCTCACCCTTAACTGGGAAAAATGCCATTTCATGGTAACAGAGGGAATAGTGCTCGGTCACAAAATCTCGAGCGAAGGAATGGAGGTGGATCGAGCCAAGATTGACACCATTTCTAGATTACCACCTCCATCCTCCATTAGAGCTATCAGAAGTTTCCTAGGGCATGCCGGATTTTATAGGCGGTTTATCAAAGACTTTTCTAAAATTTCAAGGCCTCTAACAAAATTACTTGAAAAAGATGCTCCTTTCATCTTTGACAAGGATTGCAATCAAGCATTTCTAACCCTAAAGGAAATGTTAGTCAATGCACCTATCATGATAGCGCCTGATTGGAAATTTCCTTTCGAAATCATGTGTGATGCAAGTGACTTTGCAGTTGGAGCTGTCTTGGGACAAAGAAAAGAAAAGCATTTCCACCCAATTTATTATGCTAGTAAAACACTTAATGATGCACAAGAAAATTACACAACAACTGAAAAAGAATTACTAGCTGTGGTATTTGCTTTTGATAAATTTCGTTCTTATCTTGTTCTTTCTAAAACTATAGTCTATACAGATCATGCAGCCATTCGATATCTCTTCAAAAAGCAGGACGCAAAACCACGTTTGATTCGGTGGATTCTACTCCTCCAAGAAATTTGATATTGAAATCAAAGACAAAAGAGGAGCAGAAAATACCGCAGCAGATCATCTTTCACGCTTAGAAGACCCAGCTTTGGAGGCAACCAATGATGAGCAAATCAACGAAAAAATTCCGACTGAATCTCTGGAAATGGTGGAATACAAGGAAGAACCATGGTACGCCGACTATGCTAACTACCTAGCTAGCGGTATAGTCGCAAAAGGTTGGCCACATCATCAAAGAAAAAAATTCTTTGCTAATGTGAAACACTATTTTTGGGAAGACCCATATCTTTTCAAAATGTGTGCCGACCAACTCATCCGACGATGCGTACATAGTAGCGAAGCGCGAAGAATTCTCCACCATTGTCATGAAGGTCCATACGGAGGGCATCATGGTGCCGCTAGTACCGCACGAAAGGTATTTGATTCAGGATTTTATTGGCCAATCATTTACAAAGACGCCCAAAGTCTTGTCAAGACTTGTGATGCTTGCCAAAGAACAGGTAATTTTTCTTCCAAAAACGAAATGCCACAAAATGGCATTCTTGTTTGTGAAATTTTTGATGTGTGGGGACTCGACTTTATGGGACCTTTCCCACCATCGAAAGGAAACAAATATATACTTGTGGCAGTAGACTACTTGTCTAAATGGGCCGAGGCCGAGGCACGTCCAACGAATGATGGAAGAGTCGTGTCTAGGTGGTCAGGACCTTTTTCCATCACCCATATTTTCCCACACGGTGCAGTAGAAATTAAATCTCGGAATGGACCTCCATTCAAAGTCAATGGCCAACGGCTGAAACTCTATCAAGGATTCATTGAGGATGAAGAGGAAGAGATCTCGCTTCAAACAACCGGAGATTGAAAGCATCAACCTCATACCTGGTAAGTTACGAACAAACGGGATGACATCTAAATCGGTAAGTCTTCTAACCAAGTTTTGGGAAAAACAAGGGCACTCACACGAGCACTAAAAAAAAATTTCAAAACCTTGCTCGGCACGGGGCCGTGTCCGCGCTACTGTCGGGATAAAACCCCTTTTTCATAACAGTTACTTCATTCCACACGCCCCGTTTCCCCAAAAACGCTCTGGTTCCAGGCGATTTTTCGCAGATTTTCGACGTCTCCTATCATTCTAACAACACCAAGGTATGATTCTATCACCATTAGTAGTTAGATTAAGCACTTGCATGTAGTTAAAACATCACAAATTTGGGGAAAAATCTAGGGTTCTTGAACTTCGTCCGAATCGAACCTCAAATTTTTGCCTAAATCTGTTTGCATTTAGTTAGATTAGTGTTAAGGGAAGTAAATCCACTTGTATTGTTCATAGATTCGCCCGATTTCTCATAAAAACCCCAAACCCTTGTTTTTTAACCGAAAAAGATAAAACTGAATGGGTAAACGGGTTATTTTGGGAAAAACGACACTTGGGGTTCCATTTTCAGGGGAAACCGCACCCATTGGACCAAAAATTTTCAAGTTTTCGAAACCGGGTCGAAAAATGACATTTTTGTGTAACAGACACCTAGACACGGGGCCGTGTCCGCTGAACACAGGGTCGTGTCCAACACACTGTTTGTAGTTTTGTCCGAAAATTCTACTGTTTCGTGCTAACTTTTTGTGTATTCTTTCAGATGTCTAGGAAGTTCACGAGGTTTAACGCAAATGAGCTCGATGCTAGGGCTAGATACGAAGTACTTCAAACAAGACCGGAGGAATACCCAAGGCAAGCATGCACGGATTTGTTAGCATTGGTAAACAAACTCGACCGCTTTAACAACCTTGTAACCGGGCCATTAAGAGTCGCTTTAACAACTAGACTTCGTTCCGTCCACGAATGCACTTTGGAATTCTATAGCACCTTCACGTTCAATGGAAGATGCGACCCATTCGACAATGATGGAATAGCATTCCGGTGTGGTAGAACTAAGTATTCAATTTCAATGGCACAATTCGGGGCGATTGTCGGATTGTATGCGGAAGAAGATGCCGGAAATGAGGAAAATACCGGAGGGATGCGAGAGATCGACGAAAACGATCGCCAAGCCGCGTGGGCTCAGATTGGTGAAGGGCACTACAATCCGAGCAGCACTAAGAGCACAAAGTTGAGGGATCCGCTCTACCGATACATCCATAGGCTCCTCGGCTATTCTCTTAGCCAAAGGCATGATAGCGGCGGCGTTGTCGGGTTAAGAGATCTAGTTGTCCTCCACTGCATCCATAACCGCAGGCACCTCGATGTCCCTTTCCTCATGCTCCGAAACATGCATCTAAACCGCCTTGCTTCTGCACCAACCCCTATCTTCTTTGGAGGATGGGTGTACCGTCTCTTCAAGCACTTCACCAACATACCTAGGTCATTCGGTAGAAGCCCATGGTCGGGAAGGGTAGATATACACATTTGCCGCTCAATGAACCTAATTTATGAGGCTGAAGACGGGACGGTTAGCTTCCAAAGAATGCAAGGGCACGCATGGAACCCGTAAGAGGCACTTGTCCTTCACGCTCCACAACATCATCAGTACCAGTACCAGCCCCATGGTGATCCAGGCCAGTCCTCCTCAGGAGGCGGTTTTCCTAACTTTCAAAGTTAACATGATTTGTTGCAGGAAAACCTCATGTGCACCAGGAACACCTATAATATGGCAAGCAACACGTACAACCGGGTTGGAGCAATCGAGAGAAACATATCCGATATCCAAGATGATATTGGAAATATCCGGGAGTACATGGCTGGGCATGGTGGAGATGATGATGATGAGGACGAGGACATGGATTAGGCGGGAGGAGCGGAGGAAGAAGCGGTTGGTTGGTGATTCCCCAGGTTAACCTTTCATCTTGAACAATTTGAGGCCTGCGTGCCGAGTGTTGAACAATTTACTTTCTTTTAATTTTCTGCACTTATTTTTCCTTTTCTTTTTTTTTTTTAACTTTGTTGACATGGATGTTGAACTTGGTAAAATTAGGATGTTTGCTATGGTGTGGTATAGTGTTTATTGGTTAAGCAGGTACATACGAGGCTTAGAGTACTAAGCATAAGTACTACTAAAGCCGGGACAGGAAAACCGAAGAAAGAAACCTGTTTTTCAACCTGGCAGATTGTCCACACGGGGTCGTGTCCAGCCGACACGCCCCCGTGCCCACTCCCCCAAACCTGCTGTTTGTTTTAATTCTGCAGACTTTGACAGACACGGGGTCGTGGCCAACCAACACGCCCCTGTGTCCACCTTCTGTAAGTTTTCGTTACTGGCACCTGAACACGGGGTCGTGCCCACCAGGCACGGGGCCGTGTCCAGCGCCCAGTAACATAAATTTTTGCTTTTTCACACCTTTTTACACATTCAATCAACCTAAAAACTTATTTTTGGGACACATTGAGGACAATGTGTAATTTAAGTGTGGGGGGATGCTAAAACCTTGAATCTTGCAAGTCCTAAATACAAGCCTTACACAAAACTCTATTGGAACCGCTAATCACCCTAATTTTTTTTCAAAAATTTTCATTTTTTTTACTTGTCTAGGTTTAATTTGGGAATTTCAAAATTCTAAAGAGGTTATATTTTTACAAATTTACAACCGATAGCGTCGTGATAAAAAGAACCAACATAAGAAAATTATGAAAAGGCATGACAAGCTTAGTTAAAATTTGATTATATATACTTGATCACATAAAAACCCATTCCCACAAAAGTGAGTTTTGAGCCTTTATTGAGCATACAAATACATATCATTAAACTAAATGATCATTTTTTTTCGTTTCTTGTGTGAATAGCCGCTTGGTTCTTACAACTCTAGAACTTGCCACGACGATACATTCCCGGTCCTTACCAACTTAAACCCGAGTAAGTAAATGATAGAGGCATTAGGACTAACCCTTTTTATTTCTACACCATTATTTTCCTTTTTTTTACCACCTACCCAAAATCCCCCTAGTTAGCCCCTTTGAGCCTAAACCTTTTCATTTCATAACCCAAACCAAACACACTTTCACCCACCAAAACCTTTTTCATTTTTAAACCCTTTGTTTTAGTAACTAGCTCGGTTTTTCGCATGACTTTTAAAAAAAAAAAGTGTTGATGATGAAGCAAAAGAAATAAACAAGCAAGTTCATCAAAAATAACTTTGTTTTAAATTATGGCTTCATCAAAATAAAAAAAAGTTGAAAATTAGAGAGTCTTACGAAAACCGATGCTTGTTACGTTTTTTCGCCCTTTTCTACTAACCACTAACCCAACCACCTACCTTTAACCCAAGCCTAACCCTTCACCCAAAAAGACCTCTTGATATTTACAAAGGTATATAGTTAAAAAGGAGGAGGATTGATTACTTGGCAAGCCTATGGTAGGAGTAAGTTCCATGCCGTTGTCGAGTGATTCACTAAAATACATCTTCGGCCGAGTGTTGAGTGATCCCCCGTGAGGTATGTGAACTTGTATATAAATGGAATTTTAAAGAGGCATGTTATGCCCTAATAAGTAATTTATCTTATGAAAAGTTATAAATAAATCATGACGAATAGGATTGTAAATAAATAAAAATAAAACTTAATAAAGAATCTTGGAAATCCCGACACTCTATGACAAGCTCAAAAAACTTTCTCTTCAACCCATTCCATTTAGGAGTGTAAAGCCACATTATAAAGAGTTTTGCTTGAGGACAAGCAAAGATTCAAGTGTGGGGGTATTTGATGTATGCAAAATGCAACATATAAATTACATCAATTGTGGCATAAAACTAACCCTTTTTTAGTACTAATGTTGGAAAAAGTGTTCTTTTGTCTTCCTTTTGTATTTTCAGGATTAAATGAGCTCAAATTAACAAAAGAAGCAAAAAGACAACAAAATCTAACATAAATACAAGAAAAGGGACAAACGTGACATGCCCGACCCCACGACAGCATCTTCCCAAGCAAAACAAGAAGACAGAAGACTGAACACGCCCCGTGCTCAGCCAGCACGGGGGCGTGCCCAAGTGTCAGCAGAAAAGACAAAGTGGTAGAAGCTTCCATTGCCCACCACGGGGCCGTGGTCAACTATAAGATTCGCAGAATCCAGGCAAATCTTCATAGTACAGATATGCTTCTGCACACGGGGTCGTGCTCAGCGGACACGGGGGCGTGGTCAACTAATACAGACAAGCTGCAATAAATGAAGAAAGAGAAGGATCTGGACACGGGGCCGTGCCCACTGGACACGGGGCCGTGCCCGAGCTTCTGTGCAGCCTATAAATAGGAGTGCTTGGCTCAAGCTTAGACCATCCCTTGGCACACCACTTCTCTCACACTTCACCCACCACCCCCATAACACCATCATCCACCACCATAATCCATTGTCCATCATAGAGTGTGTGAGTCGTCTCGGGATCCAAGATTGATCATAAGAGTTCTTGACAATCAAGGCCATGTTTGCCTAAGTCTCTTACATCACTTGGTGAAGACAAAGTGTCTAGTGTAATACTTTTTATTTTTAATCTTTTCGCACTTTTTACTTGGTTTTGTATTAATGACTTTAATAACTAGTTTCTTATGTTGAATGTGATTTTTCCTTATCGTTTGTCTGTGGTGTCTTGGCATTATTTTACTGTCTATATAAAATAAAAGATTTTCACCATTCATATCTCCACGGTCTATATGGAGGTATGTTGGCTACCTGGTCGGGGGTTAAGGGAACGGTTTGGTAAAGGTCTTGCCTTGTTCAGTGTATAGATCCTGCAGGGACCTGGGTCAAATTTAGTAGGACCTCCTTCAATACTTAACGGTATTGGATGGCGGGGGTCCAAACTCTTTGATCCCCTCATATGTAAGCTACTATTAATACTATAACCCGGCTATTTAGGACTGTATCCCTGCTGACTCAGCCTACTTAGTCGAGGGTAACGTCACCTTCAAAAGAGGGGCCTACCATAATCTGCATTAATAACTTAATTAATTATCTTTCAATAATCCGACCCTTTAGGATTGTATCCTTGCTGACTCAAACTACTGGGGTGAGGGTAACGTCCCCTTCAAAAGAGGTGGCTACTACAATAACTAAGATAATCTCTTAAAATAGTGCAAAAGTGCGGAAATAATCAAAGGTTACACTATACACGAGTCGGAACCAAGTGATTCATCTTGTCTATCTGTTTTTACTTTTATTTATTTTTTCAGCATTTTAGTTAGTTTTTATTTTTAGTCTAAAACATTTTTCTAAACTTTTGATTTGATTAGACGTTGAGGATAAACCGGTACTAAAAGCTCTTGTGTCCTTGGACTACCTCGGTATCTTACTAACACTATACTACGCTCACGATGAGTGCACTTGCCCATATGTGTGTTTAGTGTTAGTAAATATCGTGTTTATAAATTTAAAACTTGGCTAAAGAAAGTGTAAAAGGGCTTAAAATATACTTAAACTTATATATACACTTCACACGCATCAATATACATGCATTGTATACAATAATTAAGTGGAAGCTTAAAAGGTGTTTGTAAACTAAGTATTCTACTATAAATTAAAAAAATATTAATTAATATATAAATTAATAGTTATTAATTTATCGCTTAATTAATAACTCTTTTAATTAATAAATTTTGGTGGTCCCAAGTGTATTATTTTATAGAGTTTCTACTGTACTATACAAAACGAATTTTACTACTTCAAATGTTTTGGAGACTCATTTGATGCAAAAACGAAATAACATGAATTCACTCAACTTTTGTTGACGTTTTCAAAATTAACATGTATTACAGGAGATTAGTGGACAGCTTTGGGAAAAATATGTTCGAGTTGTTATCAAGAACGCAAGCTTTTGAGATGTCATCCGCTTTCAGTTGTTATGTTGTGTGAAACTGTTTTGAACTTTGAACAATGTGGTTAATGTTGTAGTTATTTTAATTCCAAACAAGATGTTGGTATTGTAAATAATGGTTTCAAAACGAATGTATGGATTAACATATTTTTATGGTTTTAATATGTTGTTTACTCGATTGATTGTAACGATTGCCGCTCTGGCCACACCTCGCAATACGCTTCCGCATAAACCCAAAATTGGGGTGTGACACCCACTTTACCAGCCACACATCTTATTTTTGACCTCAAACACTAAAATAGAAAACTACTTGAGATCATGTGTCAAATCTCGAGTTCAACAACCCATGATAGCACAATTGTAAACAAAGTTGTCAGACTGTTTCCGACCAATCTTGGTCCACTGTGGTGGTCCTTCTTTAGGGACCCATGAATATATTTCAACATGAGCATATTCCCCATGTGCCCAATGACCACCAACAATAATCATCCGATCCCCACACCCTCTAAACACAATCCCCCACCCACACAAATTATCTGCACTTTCAGGCAACCTGCCTATACTCTCCTACACCTTAACATTCTTGTCATACTTCTTCACCTCCATCACCTCACAATCAGCAGCATACAACTCATTATTAACCACCGCTAGCAGCGGTGGCGCAATTGAACGACCACCTCCACCCGTCCACATGTCGGGAATCACTCTCCACGTCTTTGCCACCGGATCATACTCTTCGCTACATGACAACAGCTTCATACCCTCCCCACCACACCCACCGATCACATAAAACTTATGTTAGATTTGGATCAGGCAAATATTGAAATAATCAAAGAAAAACAGAGAAGAAATGCAGTCGAATGCAATCTTTATTGCTGAATGCTTAAGCTTATGGAATGATTACAGTAATTTCGACTGATTTTGAATTGAAAGTGAAAAAAAAAATGAACACTAAAACTGACTTAAATAATAAAAAATGCAACAAACTTCAGCATATTATTCGGTCCAATCAGTTCCTTTATTTTGTGATTCCAACGTTAACTTTTCAACGTGCACCTCCTGCAAACTCTGTCTTTTTTCAATGTTTATATTCAGCAGAGTTAGTCAACACTAAACCAACAACTTATCGTCCATAAACACACCCAAACTCATTTTTCTCGGCTTCAGCAGGCTGGGAAGCGTCTCCCATGCTCCAGACTCGCTGTTGTTCTTAACTTTATTGGAGAGAAAAATGTATTGATTGTTGCATTCTACAAAGTAAACAAGAGGCCTATTTATACTAGAAACAAAGATCAATACACGGAAACACATTTATTAGTTGGTGCTGGAAAACAGGCTGGAGAGTAGGCTGGAGAATGGCTGGCAAAATCTTTGATTGAGGAATGATGACCAGAATCCGCTTGTGACAATCCTTTCCATTTAACACTCCCCCTCAAGTTGAGTAATGGGATCTCCGATACTCAACTTGTTTAAACATTTGCTGAATATTCTTTCATTAACTGCCTTCGTTAGAATATTTGCTAATTGATCTTCAGACCGTACAAATGGTAGTTCAAGAATCCCTGATTCTAGCTTCTCTTTAATGAAGTATCTATCTACTTCTACATGCTTTGTACGATCATGTTGCACCGGATTTTCTGAGATCTGAATAGCTGCCTTGTTATTACACATGATTTTAGTAGGTTCTGTCGGAGGAAAACCAACTTCAGTTAGAAGGTTCCGTATCCATAGTATTTCTGTCAGACCCCGTGCTATTCCTCGACACTCGGCTTCTGCACTGGATAGAGCAACCACCTTTTGCTTCTTGCTTCTCCAAGTAACTAGATTTCCCCCAACTAGAGTGAAGTACCCTGATGTTGATCTCTGATCTCCTCTATTTCCAGCCCAGTCTGCATCAGTGTACCCTTGGATTTTTAGATGTCCATTTGATCTGAAGAGAACTCCATGGCCAATTGTTCCTTTGAGATATCTCATGATTCTACATACGGCTTCCATGTGTGCTATTTGAGGCTGGTGCATAAACTGGATAACAACACTTACTGCATAGGCTATGTCAGGACGTGTGTGTGACAAATATATCAACTTCCCTACTAGCCGTTGATACCTCTCTTTTTCGACTAGTTTTGCCCCTTTCTCCATTTGAAGTTTATGATTCACCATCATTGGTGTGTCTGCTGGTTTGCAATCGATCATTCCCGTTTCGGCTAACATGTCTAGGATGTATTTTTTCTGGCATATAAAGATTCCTTGTTTGGACCTTAGTACTTCAATTCCAAGAAAATACTTAAGTCTTCCCAAGTCTTTCATTTTGAATTCTTGGAACAGATTCTCCTTTAATTTTGTCATCTCTTCCTTATCATTTCCTGTAATGATCATATCATCAACATATACAATTAGACATGTTACAAGTCCTCCCCTTTGTTTGATGAACAAAGTGCGGTCCGAGTTACTCTGTTTGAATCCATATCCTTTCATTGCGAGTGTGAATCTGCCAAACCAAGCTCGAGGGGATTGCTTTAGACCATAAAGAGATTTTTTCAACCGACATACTTCACCTGTCTTGAAATCTGTTGTAAAACCAGGGGGTGCTTCCATGTAAACTTCTTCTGTTAATTCCCCATGTAGAAAAGCGTTCTTTATGTCAAATTGATGAAGTGGCCAATTTTCGTTTGCAGCTATTGAGAAAAGAACTCTGATAGTGTCAATTTTGGCCACTGGTGAGAAGGTTTCCAAGTAGTCGATCCCGTATGTTTGAGTATATCCTTTAGCTACCAGTCGGGCTTTGTACCTCTCAATGGTTCCATCTGACTTGTGCTTTACTGAAAACACCCAACGACACCCACGGGTTTCTTTCCTGGTGGAAGAGTACACTTTTCCCATGTATCATTCTTTATCAGGGCCTCCATCTCTGTTTCTATTGCTTTTTTCCAACTCTTAGATTCTAAGGCTTGTTTTACATTGGTTGGCGTATGTTCAGAATATAGTGAGGAAACAAACGCCTTAGCTTCATGAGACATGCTCCCCTGGCTATGTTGGCTATCGGATAATTTGAGTTTTGAGATTCTTTTTCTGGGGAATACCGTTTGGGAGGAACTCCCCTATTTGCCCTTGGTGGCAACACATATCGTTCGGGTGTCTCCCTTGGTGCAATATGCTCTGCTGTTGTCACCGGTTCTGTGGGCTCACTATCACTATGATTAAGGGAAGCAGGAGAACTTTGTTCAGTGTGCTCCTCCTGTTCAATGTGCTCAAATTCATACTGATTAGGAAAAACATCAGAGATTTCAGGAATCTCATGATTACTTACCTCGGGCATCAGATTGGAGAGATTTTCTTCAGTAACACTGTGCTCAGTTGGTTGTATGTTTGTGTCAGGCAGTGATTCTCCTTTGGTACTGTGATCTTCTCTGGTTATGACTTCCTCAGACGATGAGAATCGAGTTAGCCAACTCAGTGTGTCTATGTGTTCTTTCTCCCCCTGACCAATGGGTTGGGTGTTATAGAAGTATTCTGTTTCAAGAAATTCAAGGTTCATAGTAGTGTGCGTGTGACGTGTTTTTGGGTTATAACAACGATAACCTTTCTGATTAACTCCATAGCCCACGAACACACATTTCTCGGCACACGGGTCAAGTTTTGTTCGATTGGTTTTGGGTATGTGAACAAAGGCTGAGCAGCCAAAAATTCGTGGTTCAAGAGTAAGAGGGGGAGGGATCTTGGCAAATTTTTCTAGGGTTTGTATGGTGGTTTTTAGTTCAAGAATTTTTGTAGGAAGTTGATTTATGAGGTATACAGACGAAGCAACTGCTTCGGACCAAAAAAAATTAGGGACTTTGGATTCGATTAGGAAGGCCCGAGTCATCAAGAATTATACGGTTTTTGCGTTCGGCGACTCCATTTTGTTCAGGAGTATGTGGACAGGTGGTTTGGTGAATTATCCCCTTGGTTTGGCAAAAATGTTTTATGGATGTATTAACGAATTCCCCCCATTCTCGGATCGAAGAATTTGAATTTCTTTTTGAAATTGAGTGTGAACCATAGCATGGAATATGGTAAATTTTTCAAAAACTTCAGACATGTGTTTCAAGAAATAAACCCACGTCATACGGGTACAATCATCTATGAATAGCAAGAAATAACGAAAGCCTTTTCCCCCGTAATAGGGGACGGACCCCACCCCCATACATCAGAATGAATTAATGAGAAAGGCACATTAACTCTTGCATTATTTGGTTTGAAAGGTTGTCGATGGCTTTTAGCAAGTAAACAAGTTTCACAATTTATTTTATCACGAGAAGAAAAAAGTTTAGGGAATAAACGATGTACATAACCAGCAGATGGATGTCCGAGACGCCTATGTCATAACAATGCTTCCCGGTTTGTAGTTCCATAAGCCGGCATCACAATACCTTGTTGAGCCACCTCATCCACATAGTACAACCCCTGATGCTCAGTGCCACGTCCAATAATCATCCCCGTCCTGATGTCCTGTAGGATACAAAAAGTGGGATGCATTAGCACTACGTAATTCATTTCTTTTTTCACGTGACTGATTGATACTAATTTATGTGACAATGATGGAACATAAAGGCAATTTGAGAGTTTTAACGTTGGGGAGATTTCAATTGTTCCTCCCCCTTCTGCACGCATAACCTCTCCGTTCGCAGTTTGAATATGAGTTTTCCGCGGTTTGGATGTTGACACCAAATCAGAAATTTCGTATGTCATGGTGTCTGTTGCCCCACAATCGAAAATCCAAGATTTAATTTTTTTATGACAATTCTGTACCGCATTTGCCTTTCCCATTTTCTCTTTGCTTTTCTCTGTCCCTACACGTGCTCCCCACATTTTCATTTCTCTATCTTCCTTCTTTCCTAAAACCAGATCTCTCTTTCTACTCAAGCACAAGCAGAGTAAAAAAAACAACCCCAAACAACTCAATGAATTCCTCTGTTGAGGAAACAAATTACGAGTCGAAATCGGTGGGTAACGGAAACAAGGGTTTCAATCGATGTTGTGCAAGGGTTTCAATTGGTGGATAACGGAAACAAGGGTTTCAAGGGTTTCGGTCGAATCGGTGAATCGGTGGTGAAGAGGATTTCTTCAATCGATGTTGAGCAAGGGTTTCAAGGAAGGAAGCGCAAACGGAGTTAGATCAGAACCAGTTATTGATTCAACAAGTGAACGAGAATCGTCAGGAAATTAATGGGAATATTTCAAAGGTGAGTGATGTTTACCCGAATATGTAGGTTAATTTCTCGAAGCTGGTTCAGCAGCGACGGGTCGAGAGTAAAAATGATGAGGTCGAGATTTGCATATTCGTGACTTGTATTTTGATTAACAACTTTGGTCGGTCGGATTGATGGTGACTCCGACAAGGTTGTATGTCGGAATTTTTCTGAGACTGTTGAACAAGTTTGATTTTTTTTTGGAAGTTTGATTTTGGTTATTGGGTTTTTCTGGTTTGAGGTTGGATTTGATGGGATGGATTGTAGATGATGAGCAAAGTGTTTTTCAAGAATCAGAAACACTACTCTGATACCATCTTAAGTTTATTGGACAGAAAAATGTATTGATTGTTGCATTCTACAAAGTAAACAAGAGGCCTATTTATACTAGAAACAAAGATCTATACACGGAAACACATTTATTAGTTGGTGCTGGAAAACAGGCTGGAGAGTAGGCTGGCAAAATCTTTGATTGAGGAATGATGACCAGAATCCGCTTGTGACAATCCTTTCCATTTAACAGTTGTAACTCTCAACTGTGTCCATGATCTTCCCGTTTGCGTTAATGCCTCCTACGAATATTGCGATTGTTCCAAGGCTTGCAGACCCAAATAAGCATCCTGGTTTGTTCATTGTTGGCCCCTCTGACCATGAGTTTGTCAGCAGGCTGTATTTGTACACAGCCTGACCTGAAACATGTTTGCCTAGCACCAGAAGGTCTGTCCCAACCCCCATGGACTCTTTATCTGAAAACGCGAAGCATATATCACCGTTTATCAGAGGTAGATGCATCCATTTCTTGCCAACTGGATCAAAAGCCTCCCATTTCAACATGTGACAAGAAAAGTAAACCCAATGTTCTACTACTTTATTCTTGCTTCTTTCTTTGTAGATCTCACCACTCCTGATGAGATCATAAAAGCTTTTGTTCAGTGATGCAAGGTGAGAATCTTGATCGAATTCTCCCTACCAATGGCTTGGATCAGCGAGTTCTTCTTTGATGGCTCATGTGAGATCAAACAAAGGTCCATATCGTCGATATACGCTAATGTGAGTTCAAGATCATCATCACAATCATCTTCCATTGCCATATATTCTAGTTGCAACGCTAGTGTCTCTATCTCTTCATCGCTTACATGATGAAAACTGCTTGATTCTTGGCTATGTTTCTCTGACATGTTTTCTTGATTTTTATTGCACAAATTCTTGTTGCCTGTTTCTTTGATCACCTCCAAGGTTACTACTGAAAGCTAGTTAACATATATATTATCATAATCACTAGAGAATAAAGGTAACCAGAAATGTATAATTAGTTAGTTATCATATGAAGAAAACATAATACGAATCTATCAGAAAATTTGATTTGCTTTTTACTGCATCAATACTCTTTTCCTAGCATGACTTTCCCTTTTTTTAATTGAAGCATGGTCTGGACTGTTAATATTTGTCAATTGACCTCATCGATTATGAGAGGTCTTGAATTGTATTTATAGATAAAATGTACAACAATATCTCCTATGATTGAGGAGATCAACAATAAATCAGGAAAGAGAATAAATACATAATAACTATACATAAAGAGAAAATCATTTACTAATACCCCCTTCAATCGAAACGGTGGCGGTCCGAGACGCAGTAACGTACGAAACTGCTCAAATTGGGCACGCGGAAGACTTTTTGTGAAAATATCAGCCACCTGAAGATTGGTCGGAACAAATTTTGTGTATAACTTTCCTGATGTAACAAGCTCCCGGACAAAATGATAATCCAAGTCAATGTGTTTTGCTCTTTTATGTGCCACTGGATTTTGTGTCATAAACAACGCACTCTTATTATCACAAAGGATAGTAGGTCGATCTGGTGGCAAGGCTCGTAATTCACGAAGAAGATGAGTGATCCAGATCATCTCTGCAGCCGTGTTAGCCATTGCTCTATATTCAGACTCACAACTGGATCTAGACACAGTAGGTTGCTTCTTAGCACTCCAGGACACAAGATTACCTCCCAAGAAAATAGAATAGCCATAAGTGGACCTACGTGTCTCCAAACAACGAGCCCAGTCCGCATCAGAGTACCCAACAAGAGAACTTTTGTGAGGGCGAGTAAAGTTGAGGCCATAAGCAAGTGTCCCTTTAACATATCTAAGGATGCGTTTGACGGATTGAAAGTGATAAGTCATCGGAGCATGTAGAAATTGAGAAACCTGATTCACAGCATAAGATAAATCTGGCCTGGTGATAGTCAAGTACTGAAGTGCACCAACTAGAGATTGATACAAAGTAGGATCAGAAACGGCAATCCATCAGACGTGAAGGAGATAAGTGGAGCCAGAGGAGTTCTAACCGGCTTAGAGTCAAGTAAGTCTGCACGAAGAAGAATGTCCCTTGCATACTTGGATTGAGTTAGAAATAACCCATTTTCAGTATAGGATACCTCAAGGCCGAGAAAATAACTTAGATCACCAAGATCTTTGATGGCAACTTTCGTATTCAAGTGAGAAATAAATAAGGCGACAACACTTTCATCATTACCGGTAAGTATAAGATCGTCAACATAGACGAGCAAATACATAATACATGGCCCACGAGTAAAAACAAAGAGAGAAGTGTCAGCGCGACTACATGTAAATCCATAAGCTAAGAGACAAGTACTTAAACATTGAAACCAAGCACGTGGGGCTTGTTTCAAACCATAGAGAGCTTTAGATAACTCACACACGTGATTCGGAAATTACGGATCGACAAAACCAGGAGGTTGTTCCATAAAGACTGTTTCATTTAGATTTCCATTTAAAAAGGCATTTTTAACATCTAGTTGATGTAATTTCCAGGAGTTTAAGACAGCAAGAGACAAAACGATGCGCACCGTGGAGGAATTTATAACTGGACTGAAAGTGTGAGAGAAGTCCAGTCCCGGAATCTGAGTAAAACCTTGAGCAACTAAGCGTGCTTTGTAGCGCTCAATGTTACCGTCCGAATGATATTTAATACGATACACCCATTTTGAACCAACAACATTTGCTGAAGATGGTCGTGGTACCAAGGTCCACGTATGATTGGTTTTCAATGCCTCTAATTCGTCATGCATAGCGGCCAGCCATTGAGGATCTTTCAATGCAGTTTTGACACCCTTTGGTTCTTTGGCTGAGAGTAAGGCTTGGTGAAGGCGATGGGTTTCTAGTGAAGCAAAATCCGCTTGATGTTTTGGTTTGAAAATACCTGCCTTGGATCGTGTGGTCATTGGATGAGTGGAGGAGGTGGGTGGAATAGGTGGTGGTTCGGTGGAAGAGGGAATGGTGTAAGGTTGCGGATCAGTAGTTGGAGGTGAAAGAGGTTGGGCGGAGGATTGTGGGGAAGGAATATATTGGGCCGTAGGTGGTGTGGAAGGGATAGATTGGGCCGTAGGTGGTGTAAGGTGATGTGGGGCTGGAGAGTTTGGGGTGTGGTCATCAGGTTGGGCCAAAGGTGATGTATTGGGCTGAGTTGCTGGTCCATCAGTAGGATGTTTGCATAAGGTGCAAGAAGATGGGGCAGGAGGTGCAATAGGGCCAGGTGTCGAAATATGAGATGGTGCAACAGGTGTTGTAGTTGGTTGAAGAGTGTCATCAATGAAGGATATGAGCTCCAAATTGGAGAGATCCGAGTTGGAGGCGGATCCATTAAATGGAAAAACCGACTCATTAAATCTTGCATGGCGACTAATAAACACACGCGAAGTGGCAGCATCAAGACAGCGATATCCTTTATATTGAGAGTTGTACCCAAGAAAAGTGCAAGGAATGTTGCGTGGGTCCAGTTTGTGTTTTGAATAATCACGTAAACACGGGAACACTTGACATCCGAATACCCGAAAATTACCATATTGAGGATGTTGATTGAAAATTAATTGAAACGGAGACTTGTTATCCAATAATGGTGTGGGTAAGCGATTAATGATAAAGGTTGCCGAGATAAAAGCATCGACCCAGTAACATGCTGGAATATGGGCATTGAATAACATTGCAAGTCCGGTTTCAACAATGTGACGATGCTTCCGTTCTGCTCGACCATTTTGTTGCGGTGTATACGGGCACGAAAGTCGATGAAAAGTGCCATTATCCTCAAAAATTTTACGCACCCGGTGGTTTACAAATTCTGCACCACCATCACTTTGGAACACTTTTATCTTTCTTGAACATTGTGTTTGAACAAGATTAATAAAAATAGGTAAAACAGAATAAAAGTCCGTTTTAGATTTGAGCGGGTATAACCAAGTGAACCTGGAAAAATCATCAATAAAAGCCACATAATAGTGAAAACCATCCGTAGAGGAAATAGGTGCAGGGCCCCATAAATCACAATGTATCAAATCTAAAGGATAAGCGGCACGCTTAACATTAACATTAAAAGATAACCTTTGTCCTTTTGCAAGTTGACACGGAGTACAAATAATTGGTTTGGGTAACAAAGAAGTAATAGACAAAACACCCAATTTATTTAAACGTGAAATAATATTAAATGAGACATGTCCTAAACGAGCATGCCAAAGTTCAAAAGAAGCTTTATTCGAGACTCCAGTAGCAACGAGAGCTTGTGGTTCATTCTTGAGCACATAAAGACCATTGACACAACTGCCTCTAGCGAGTACCTGTTTTGTTTGCCGATCCTGAATAGTAAAGAATGGTTGAGAAAACAATACATCTACAGGATAGTCCGTGGTTAATTTGCTTACTGATAAGAGACGCTTTTTAAGATTAGGAATAACCAAAACATCCTTGAGAGGAATATTATTGGAAATAACAGTGGAACCAATATGAGTAATAGCACCAAACATAACCTGAGATGTACCTGGATATGGGGCTGTCTGATTTAGATCTGCACATTCAGGGGCCATGTGATCGGTAGCACCCGAGTCAGCATTCCAGTCGGGGCCATTCTCAGTCACATGGCGTTGAATATGAAAGGCCTTTGCCAAAGATTCATCAGTTGGTGCAGTTTGATTGGCATAAGTATGCAAGTTAGGACATGAAGAGGCATAATGCCCATTAGTGCGACAAAGTTGGCAGTGAGGAGGCCAACGAGCAGATCCGCGACCCCTACCACTAGCATAAACACCTCGAGATCCAGATCCGCGGCCCCTGCCCTGTTGAAAAGAAGAGGACCGATTATGTTGAGCGTGAAAGGAAACAGGGGTAGGCTAGCCATGGAGAGATTTCAAAAAAAGTTCCTGACTTTCAGTCTTGTTGACTAATTCACGAAATGGTAAGGTCGGTGTGTTGGCTCGAATCGAAGTGGAAAAAGTCTCATAAGATGGTCCCAAACCACAAAGAAACCAGTGAGTTTTGTCAATCTCTGCAACAGGATGTCCTATTGCAGCCAATTGATCACATAAACTTTTAAATTTGCGACTGAAATCACTGACCGAAGATGTACCTTTAGTGAGTTGACGAAGAGAATCACGCAACACATGAATGCGTTCAACCGAAGAGTTGCTGTAGGCTGCTTCAAGGGCAACCTAGATCTGCCGAGCATTAGTGATACCGATTACCTCAACGGCTGCTTGTTCAGAAAGGGAAGATTTAAGAAGAAGAATAGCCTGCTGTTCAGAATCGGCCCATTTAGCATAATCAGGGTTTGAGACAGCTTTGTCTTCAACAGTAATGGTTTTAGGAGGAGAGGAAGAGGAGCCGTCAATGTGCTTCAATAGTTTTAAAGAGGCGAACAGGGGTTGAATGTTGTCTCGCCATATCAGATAATTGTCTGAGGTGAGTTTGGTAGACATAAGATGTAAAAGGGTATTGATGGGGAAGGAAGAAGGGGTTGTTTCAGCCATAACAAAAGAGGAAGAAAAAGTGGGCGGTGGTCCAGGAAAGAGAAAAGAGAAAAAAATGAGGTATTTTTAGAGAAGAAAGGCTGATACCATGTTAATATTTGTCAATTGACCTCATCGATTATGAGAGGTCTTGAATTGTATTTATAGATAAAATGTACAACAATATCTCCTATGATTGGGGAGATCAACAATAAATCAAGAAAGAGAATAAATACATAATAAGCATAAGAAGCATGATACTGACATATGGCGCCCTTACACGAGATACACCAGTTGTCTTGAAAAGGTAATTAACAATAGGCCAGTTGTACGTTGCCACATCTATTGTTGTATATTTATACGCAAAATATTTGTGTTCGCGATATATCTCTGTGCGCAAAACCGTGTCTACAATATCTATGTTCTTGTGTATTTAAAAGCCGGTTTTTACGCTTTATTAAGTTTTACTTTGTGTCTCTAAGTCATGAGTTTCTACATTTTAACCCCACCCACCTTCTTTTTTACAAAACTATGTACATATTTTCATATTGGCTTTATAGCAACCAATACTTAATGATTACTATTTATGTTCTAGCTATACGTCACAATCTTATAGTCTTTATGTGATTAAGTTGAAACTTTATAAGGGTAATGAATTTCTTGACACACAACAACTTTTAAGCACACGTTATATAGAGAAAGAGAGAGTGAGAGAGGGAGAACAGATCATAAGAAATTCTATAAAATATTTAAAAACTTTAGAAAACCGTTATCAACCAATAATTTCTTTATTTTATTTTTTCATTCTTTTTAAATGTTATTGATCTTTGAGAACAACAAAAAATATTTATATAAAAAAATACTATATTTAGTTTACGAGATACATATATGAAGCTAGTAAGCTACATATATATACCTCATTTGAGAGATACTTACTGCATGTAACTTCCATAGATACATATAATTTTTTTAAATACTATTCTTTTAAATAAAGAAATGAAAAAATAAACTTAAAATAAAAAAGTGATTGGTTGATAGTGATTTTCAAGTTTTTAGTGGAAATATGATCAAACTTCAGCTATTTAAAGAATCTTCACATGTATAAGTAATGGTATATTACATTACTTACACATAACCTACTTATGTGTTTATAAAAGGTTAACATTAAAAAGACGTGAAAAAATTAGTTTCGTGGATCTTACGTATATAACATACACACTTGTAATTAACTTGATGGATCTAACGTATATAGCATACACACTTGTAATTAACAAGCCCAAGATATTTAAAAATGAACTATTGATTAAAAATACAATTTAAGGATGTTCTTTTTGCTTAG
This sequence comes from Helianthus tuberosus, assembly GCA_030545235.1. Lineage (NCBI taxonomy): Eukaryota > Viridiplantae > Streptophyta > Magnoliopsida > Asterales > Asteraceae > Helianthus > Helianthus tuberosus. The sequence continues at coordinate 50,207,049 of CM060404.1, read as the reverse complement.
AAAAATATTTTATTAAGTTTACTCTTACACGATATGTAACAATTGTATTTTTTAATAACAATTTTTATATAATATTCAACATAATTCACTATTTTAATAAATTATATGGTCCCGAAGTTTTGAAAGTAACGGAATTGTTGTTGCAAGAAGGAAATGGGGAGAAAAGAAGGAAGGTCGGTGTGATAAAGAATCTTTATATCAAGTTAACCCAAAGTTTTATAAAAATATATAATAGTTATTAAATGGTTCAAACAAAAAAGAAATTGATTAAACGTTTTGAGTATTGGGACATTATCAACCTATTTTAAAGATGTGGAGTGGTTGGATTCTATTATCACTAGTGAGCTTATATAAAAAAAGATGTTTTGATTAATTAGCGTCCTTGAAATAGATATTAAAAGTTGCAGACCGAACAAAACAATTACACTACAGCAGGATGAAGTTCAAGTATGCATGAAACATGTAGAAGGAGCCAAAAGCTTCATTCAAAGACACATTCGAGACTAAAGAAATAACAAGAGATCTGGTGAATGCTTCATTTATTTTCGACTATATATGAATTCTCCAGCATCATCAATCTTCTTCACCAGTCCAAATTCAAAAACAAAACTAAAAGAATTAATGCGTTACAAAAGAAGTCGATATAATCGTCTTTCTAGTTGTAGTTAAGTATCCATCTTGCAACTTTGTGTTGTTGAGAAACCAATGGGGTTATATTACCACTTACCAGTAAGTATGACCGACTTATTTTAAGGGATTCTTCTTTCTAGCTTCTTTTCCTGAACAAGACATGATTTAGAGAGAAAAAAACAAAACCACAATGTTTGGGGTAAAATACAAACATAGCTGTCAAAACCACATAAGTAGACACATGACGAGGAGCTTTCAAAGGCACAACCGAGGTGACAATCTTTGGCCAGGCACAAACAAAGCAAGATTCAATTTTTCTTATTATTTTCAAATTATTTTAATTTAGGCTTGTGATGATCAACAGTGAACCTTAGTATCTTTTCTGTCAATTGTTTTAGATTTGAACTTTTGCTATCAGTTTGATGATTCTAAATGTTAATTCTATTTGGTTGTTTATAATATTGTTGTACTTTTTGTGAGCGCTTTTTTAGCCTTGTGCCTAGGTGACAGGCGAGGCGTTTGCGTCTTGAGTGCTTTGACTACCTAGAATCCAAGACCACGGACACCTCGTACGTCAAGTTGAGCCCCACGAACTTATAGGTAACAGATCTTGTCATCATCATACCGAAAGTGTCTAATTATTTGATTTCACAGCAAATATGAGGCTTCAAATAGACGAAATTATTAAGTATTCTTTTTTCCTTCATTTTAGGCTGGATACAGATCTAAAAGAACTTCCTCAGCATAAGAATGAAAATATGAAATGTAGCGTTCTTAAACACATAAATGGGAGCTAGCTGGTTGAATGTTTTAACAACTAATAATTCAACAAAATAACTAGTATTATGCAGCAAAACCATATATGGTTCATTTCAGTATCTCACAATAATAAATATAGGATGATGTATAACATTTAACATACAAAAATCTAAAATGATGTTACGTGTGTACAATTACTTATCTAATCAAAGGATCAATAAAATCTCCTCAAAGTTGATTGACAAATGAAGTTCTAATCCCTACACATCCTAAGTACAAGGGTTGGTTCTGTAAATAGTTATTAGTAAGTTTAAGTTGTGAATTAGATTAGTTATACAAGTGTGAGGACTGAAAGCGATCAAGCGAAATATTATAACCTACATCTAAAGGGAAGGGACATCTTCCTCAAGACACTTCGATTCAATATGGCGACAATCTTCAGACATCTCCAAATGTCACGATGTTTCGTCAGAAGACACAACCTTTCACTCGCACCTCTCCGTTTCTTATAAATATCGTTGTTTATTCATTCATAATCATCACATGTACAAAACATTCAGTTTATATTCAAGTTCGATTCATGTTCTAGAGATCAAAGATCATTCTGGGCAACAATTGGTATTAGAGCACTAGGCTCTAGGCATTGGGAATCGCAAGGCAACGAATCGTAGGAAGTCATTCGCAACCAGCTTTCATCAATTTTATTTTTCATTCGCAAATTAGTTTTTGGTTCAGGAGTCGAAGGGTTCTGTTCGAAATCTAGGGTTTGATTTCGGTGTTATAGTGCGAATTAGATAGTCAGGAATTCGGTTAATACACGTTGTGGTTATACGCGGGTTAAAGATTTGAAAGTTTATTGAATTCAAGAGAATTGAATTTTACCAGTACAGTTGGTTCATATTCGTGATCAGGAAATTATAGAAACAAGAAAGTAAGGTTTGTGAGAATTCGAAGTTAGCAATCATATTAGGGTTCATGAGTGTGTCCAACCAAGTACAGGAGCGCAGAACAGGGTTGTTTTGTTTCGTTTGGACTGCCAGGAAGAATCAGAATTTAATTCGGTGGTTATACGCCATCAGTTCTATTCATGGGTGAAGGTGTGAAGGACAAAAGTTGTTACTGAATACGAAGAACCAAAATTTTATCAATACAAGAATCAAGAAACAGAAAATTCAGGTTTGTCTGTCTCAATGTGAATTTTGTATTCGTATTGATAGTCATAGTATAGAAAAAGAAAACTGAGCGAGTCAATTGGGAAGAAGAAGATCGAGTGAGTCGATCGTGTAGAAGAAGTCAGTGAAGAAGGAATCATTCAAGTGATTTGAAATGTGTTGTTCGAAGAATCAAAAAGTCAGTGATCGTTGATCGTTGTTTTTTGTTACTTTTCCTATACGAAAGCAACAGGAATCGAAGGCGAGAGGCTAAACAATTTTACGTAGAATCCAGTTACCAAGTGACTATTAGGAGGGTTTTTTTCAACCAGAAACAAAGTGCTATGCAGAATAGAAAAAGTAGATACAGTAATGCAAAGAAACACGGTGATGCAACGAATGCAGAAAAGGGAAAATTGATGCAGTGAATATAGGAAACAAGAAGAGAATTTGTTGCAGTGAGTGCAGAAAAAAAGTACAGTGAATGCAAAATTGGAAACATTAAATGCAAAAAAAGTTGAAGTTATTGAAACAATGAATACCATTGGTGAGACATCAGAAAAAAGTTTGTGTGATTCGGACCCGTGTGGAAGAGGGTAGTCAATTTGTGAGGAGTTGAAGAAACGAAGAACCGTGTGATGTAGAGATAACTTATGAAAGGTACAATAAAATAATCCAGTGAGTGGATCAGGTAAAAGTGAAGAATCTGTGAGGGAATCAATCTTTATGAAGAACCTGCTGTGAGAGACAACCATGAAGAGGATGTTTAATCTGTGACAGATCAAGAAGAAGACACGCGTATCCTGTGACCGGGTTGAAAGAAAGAATTGTTGTGTGATACAACCACAAGAGAAATCTGAGTGCGTCAGGTTGTCTAAAAATCTATGCGAGATGGATTTAACTCATGTGATATGATGGTCACAAGTTTGAACACTTAATGATTAGTGACTAACTTTAATTATTCACCAACTAGTTACATGGAACGCATGATACTTTAAGTGGTGGTGTGGCCAACCTGCATGAGACATGTCACTTGTCTTGCAATAATGACCGGTTGCAAGTCATGTGTTGCCACAATTTTATATGTATACATACATACATACATACATACATACATACATACATACATACTATTTAAAATAACTTAGTTGTCTAACTTTACTCAATATATGCTTCTGTCACTTTTTATACACTTTGTTTCTTTTCCGTGGTTTGTGTTTATTTTATGAATATTTACATTTCAACCCCCTTTATAATCCATCCCTACTCAGTACAAAAATATAGGCATGTAGGAAGATTGATTTTGTTGCATTAACCCAATTCTTAGTGATTAAGTTTAATTTTCTAATCCTTACGGTCCTGTGACATCAGTGTGATTAAGTTATGACTTTTGTAATTAATGATGAATTTCTTGGACATGAAGTCGGGTCTAGAGAAAAGCAAAAAAATGCCAGTTTTATGCTAATCTCAAAAGCCAAATTTAGAATACTAATAAAAGAAAGCATTTGTGTTTGCTTTATTGAATAAAAGCTTTATAGTAACTGAAATTGTTCAAGTGAATTTGTTATTTGTTATTCATTATAAAAAAATTGTAGTATGTAAGCAAACATGTGAAATAAGTAACATGTTATGACTATTTCTTTTCAAATAATGTTTGTGAAAAACTAGAAAAAAAATAATAGTTAACTTTACTGTAATTTCTTTTTTTAATCGTGAGGCGTAATGCGTGTGAAACTCTTTGGAGCTTGGTGTGACATAGGTAATGATTAGGGATCGAGTCTATTCAGCGTCAGGATTAAACATATAGATTTGTGGCCACTCCTCTTGAGTTTTTTTGCTTTGATCGAGTCTTTTCACATGATTTTTGGGTGATTTTTGAAACCCTTTTGGCATTTGAGCGATCCGCTATATGAGATAGCAGAGGTAGTGATAGGTGATAGTTAGGTGGTTGTGATGATCCGCTATCTAAGATAGCAGAAAAAACTGATGACGCTATCTAAGATGGCAGATGTGGTGTGGAATCAAAATATGTGTGCTAGAAGTGCACCAAAAGGCTTGTAGCCTAGTTATTATCAAGTTGTAATGAAAAATGTCCTTTTATGTGAGGTTGAGGATTCAAGTCATGAGAAGGATTAGTGGGTGTGTGAGGTAACCATTCTAAAAGGGAAGTGTTTTCACTTCTTAGCACCCTGTTTATGTTCTTCAACTATATATCTGATTCCGTCAAACTTTCGTTAATTTTATTATTTATGTCATATCATCAGTCATTAAAAAACTTTTTATCTTATGAACTTTTTCATCCTTTATTTGTTAATTCACAATCACCCGTCTCGTCTATTCAAATGAAGCATAAATTCACATTACATTACTATTTACATTACATTACTGTTTGAAGGTTTTCTGATGTGATGTCATGGTTGTAAAACAGTAAACACAGAATTTTGTTTTCCCCAATTTTTGATAACTTATTTAGTTTCTCTGGAAAATTTTTATCTTCAGAATTGTTTTTAAAAACTATCGACCCTTGCAAAATAAAGCATATTTTATTAATGAGACAAGTAAACCATAGACATAACTCTAAACAATCCCACTTTACCAGCCACACATCTTATTTTCGAACTCAAACGCTAAAATAGAAAACTACTCGAGATCATGAGTCAAATCTCGAGTTCAACAACCCATGATAGCACAATTGTAAACAAAGTTGTCAGACTGTTTCCGACCAATCCTTGTCCACTGTGGTGGTCCTTCTTTCAGGACCCATGAATATATTTCAACATGAGCATATTCCCCATGTGCCCAACGACCACCAACAATAATCACCCGATCCCCACACCCTCTAAACGCAATTCCCCACCCACACATATTATCTGCACTTTCAGGTAACCTGCCTATACTCTCCCACACTTTAACATTCTTATTATACTTCTTCACCTCCATCACCTCACAATCAGCAGCATACAACTCATTATCAACCACCGCGAGGAGCGGTGGCGCCAATGAACCACCACCACCACCTGTCCACATGTCGGGAATCGCTCTCCACGTCTTAGCCACCGGATCATATTCTTCACCGCATGACAATGGCTTCATATCCTCCCCACCACACCCGCCAATCACATAAAACTTATCGTCCATAAACACACCCGAACTCATTTTTCTCGGCTTAAGCAGGCTGGGAAGCGTCTCCCACACTCCAGACTCGCTGTCGTAACTCTCAACTGTGTCCACGATCTTTCCGTTTGCATTAACGCCTCCTGCAAATATCGCGATTGTTCCAAGGCTTGCAGACCCAAATAAGCATCTTGGTTTGTTCATTGTTGGCCCCTCTGACCATGAGTTTGTTAGCAGGCTGTATTTGTACACAGCCTGACCTGAAACATGTTTGCCTAGAACCAAAAGGTCTGTCCCAACCCCCATGGACTCTTTATCCGAATACGCGAAGCATGTATCGCCATTGATCATCGGTAGATGCATCCATTTCTTGCCAACTGGATCAAAAGCCTCCCATTTCAACATGTGGCAAGAAAAATAAACCCAATGTTCTACGACTTTATTCTTGCTTCTTGCTTTGTAGATCTCACCACTCCTGATGAGATCATGAAAGCTCCTGTTTAATGATGCAACAGAAGCATAGCTGTATCGAGGGCAATGGGTGAGAATCTTGATCGAATTCTCACGGCCTACGGCTTGGATCAGTGAGTTCTTCTTCGATGGCTCATGTGAGATCAAGCATAGGTCCAAATCGTCGATATAAGCTAATGTGAGTTCAAGATCATCATCAGTATCATCTTCCATTGGCATCTTTTCTAGTTGAGATGCTAGTGTCTCTATCTCATCATCGCTTATATGATGAAAACTGCTTGGTTCTTGGCTATGTTTCTCGGACATGTTTTCTTGATTTTTTATTGCACAAATCTTGTTGCTTGTTTCTTTGATCACCTACAAGATTACAACTGAAAGCTAGTTAACATATATATTATCAAAATCACTAGAAAAAAAGGTACCTAGTAATGTATAATTAATTAGTTATCATATGAAGAAAGCATTATTTTTTTTAACAGCCAACAGAATCAATTCCGAGCACTCTCGGGGCACCCACTGGACCAAACGGAGTACTCCGAGAGTAACCCGAGTCCCCCACCAATTCCGGGGAAAACCCGATATCCCACCCGCCCATAGGCACGACGGTGAAATTACCGGTAAAACCCGTTTGACTCAAGGATCGAAACCAGGTTTCCTTGGGTCTCCTATCATTGCCCACCAATGTCTCACTCTACACCAAGTGGTAGTTGAACTTGCATCTCTCAAGACAAATGCAAACCTTCCACCACTTGATCTAGAGATCATTGGGTGAAGAAAGTATAATAATTAAGAATCTATCAGCAAATTTGATTTTCTTTTTATTGCTCTTTTCCTATTATAAATTTCTTTTTTTTTATAATTCAAGCAAGGTCCGGTAACACCAATTCACAAAAATATTTACAAGAAAAGACATAAAATGAAAGAATATAATTACATAAGTACACAATAAACTAACAACATCAAAAAAGTTATGATGGTTGATGTACACAAATATATCTATAAATAGAATTATACAATCAGATATCCTAAATGCAAGATCAATCAAATAGTAGGACACACACCTATATGATTTATAATTGAATATTTTAGGAATTTGGAAAATGCAACTTACCAATTCGATAGGACAAAATATAAAATTTTACCCAAAGTATGCTATTACCCTTTGCAACTTCTCTTCTTTGCGTTTTCTTTCTGAAATTTACACATCGGATGGGAATTTAGAATATTAGTCGGCGAGGAGAGAGCATTATAAAAGAACAATGATGAGGATTTAAGTTGTAATATTTTACAATAAAACTCCTCTTATGGATAACTTCGATTATTCATCAACTAGTTACGACTTATACACACAAAAAAAGCTAAAAAGAAAGAAAGTGCGGTGTGGGTATCTTGAGAGGTGGCATGAGAGGCGTGATACTAACCTGGCCCACTTACGCGAGATACGCCACTTGTCTTGAAAAGGTGATTCGCAATAGGCCAATTGTACATTGCCACGTCTATTGTTGGATATTTATACGCATTATATCTGTGTGCGAAAAACCGTGTCTACAATATCTAGATGCTTCTGTATTTAAAAGCCGGTTTTTACGATTTATTAAGTTTCACTTCGTGACTCTAGTCATGAGTTTCTTACATTTGAACCCCCACCCCACCTTTTGTACAAAGTACATATATTTAGATTGGCTTTCTAACAACCAATACTTAATGATTACGTTTTATGTTCTAACTTTACGTTACAATGTTATAATCTTTATGTAACTGAATTTAAAGTTTTACAAGGGGTAATGAATCTCTTGATATAAAGCCTTACAACAACTTTTAAGCGGATGTTATATAAATAAAAAAAGAGTGAGAGAGAGGGAGAAGGGATCACAAGAAATAAAGAAAGACTAAAAAATATTTGAGAATTTAAGAAAACAACTATTAACCAAGAATTTCTTTATTTTATTTTTTAATTATTTTTAAATGTTATTGATCTTTTACAAAAAAAATAACACTATATGTAGTTTGTGATATATATATATATACACCTCGTTTGAGATACTGATATGTAACCTCGTGAGACACGTATAATATTTTTTTACGATACTAGTATTTTAGATAAAGAAATGAAAAAAATAAAATAAAATAAAGAATTGATTAGTTGATAGTAATTTTCAAGTTTTTAGTGGAAATATAAACAAATATTAGCTAGAAAACCTACACATGTATAAGTCATCTAATCTAATCTAACTTATAATAAAAGACTTCAAATAATGCCACATTGCATTCTCTCTTTCAACCTCATAAAATTTATTTATAATTATTTAATAAATTTCTTTTAAAATTAATATTAATAACTAATATATAGATATCATTTATTTTTATCCTTATCTTTATCTAAGATTAATAAATAACTTCAATTTTGCAATTTAGACTCTTTTTTTTTTTTACCTTTAACCAAAATTTTTTCATTTTTTTCAATTTAATCCAACTCTTTTTTATTTTCAATTTTGGTCCACCATACTTATCATCTTTCCCAAGTTTTTCGCTTTATTCTAAATTTTGTGAGTTAATGCACCGCAACGTGTGCGTGGGGTTCAACATTTTTTTCCCGTTTGACTGTCCCGTCGCATCACTTCTATTTTTCTCCGTTTAACAAGTTCGACCAACGCGCGGGTCCTGTATTGACTTAGTTATTTTTTTATGTTTTACGTTTCAGTTTACTTTCTCTGCAAGGAGCGTTCGTGATTCAAAGATTTTAGGTCTGCTTTTCGTTCGGCGTTATTTTTTCGTTTTTATTTAATTTGTTTTTACGAGCTTTTCCGGTGTTGATAGTCGCTGATAGTGTGATATAGCATTGGTACTACTTGACACAGTTTTACAACAATCGCTGCAACGTATGGGCTTAATACTAGTGATATATTATATTACTTGCACATAACCTATATATGTATATAAAAGGTTAAATTAAAAAGACGTGAACAAATTAGTTTGATGGATTACATGCATATAACAACCCAAAATATTTAAAAAAACTACTGATAAAAAAACCAATTCAAGAATGTTCTTTTTATATATTTTTTTATTAAGTTTACTCTAATACTTAAATATGTAACAATTGTATTTTTTAATAAGAATTTTTATATTATATTTAACATAATTTACTATTTTAATAAATTATATGGTCCCGAAGTTTTGAAAGTAACGGAATTGTTGTTGCAAGGAGGGAAAGGTAGGTGTGATAAAGAATCTATATCAAGTTAACCCAAAGTTTAAAACAAATATAATAGTTATTGGTTTGTAATCAAATACAAAGGCTTCTGATAGTAAGAAGTCGTACAAAGGGTATTGACGTGAGGTCGAAGACTCACTCAAAAATAATCCAAAGACACTAAATAGCTAGTGGTAAATAGGTATCTAACACAGGGAGTTTGTGGAATATATATTATCTAAGCAGTTTGCAAATTATTAGAATTAAAACTAAAATGCAGAAAATTAATCTCGTAGTTTTGGTTATTTGGTTTGTAAAACTAAAATTAACTAAAAAGCAATTAACAAGATTTTAATTCAGAGATGAGAGTATATGTTCTCCCCCGGTTTCAGGTTTCTATGAATGATATGTTAAAGTTTAATTGGGATGAACTACATAGACATAGTTCGTAAATGCACATTTGATTGTGATAAAAGGGGACTAAGTACTTGGATTACAAGAACGCAAGGTAGTCACCCAAGAGCCAATTTGATATAGCCAACCCCGAATCCCTCCCAATAAATCCTGATTGCCTACGACACCAAGAACTGATGGTTTAGAATGCAAAAATTAACAATACAAATAACTACAAATCAAACTCACAGTCACCATAGTAATATAATTACAATGACCAAATTACTATCCCATAAATAACATAAACAATAACAATCATTCAATTCGAAACCTTACAATCTGAGGGAAAACATACAAGAACTTAGCCACACATTGTTCGGTTGATCATCACTTCAATTCCGGTGTTCATATGAATCAAAGATGGAAAAGCAATGATAGAAACACCCAAAATGATGTTTTGTCACCCTAAATTCGCCCCCAAAACAGTTCTGAACGAAAACCAATGATAAGGATGATCAAAAGTCACAACCACCAACAATTAAAAAGGAGTTACAAAATTTGCGTCTGGCTCCACCGTAGCTTACGGTGGTCTTCAAATGGCCTACGGTGACTTCTTTCTGTCTTATGGTGGGAATTTTTGTCATGGTCTACCGTAGCTTACGGTAGCTACCGTAAGCTACGGTAGGCTTCAGCTAAGAAATTTTGTTTTCTTCATAACTTTCTTGTTTCAACTCCGTTTTCTTCGTCGTTTTCTCCACGTTCTCGTAATTTCATCATATATCTTGTTATCTTCTTAATTCTTCAATTCCAATAAATTATTTTATTCATTTATGCTTTGCATTCCATGTTGTTAAGAAACCAATGGGTTTATATTACCACTTACCGGTAAGTATGACCGACTTGTTTTAAGGGTTTCTTATTTCTAGCTTATTTTCCTGAATAATACATGGTTTAAAGAGAACAAAAAAAAAATGTTCACGGCATTTGCGGACCCACCCTTTGGCCAAGGTGGGCGGCCGCACCCCTTGAAAAAAATTAGTGTATATTTTAGTCAAAAAAACCGGCCGCACCCTTTGAAAATATGGTTGAACACCTCATCCGCACCCCTAGCAGATGATTCCTGGGTCCGCCACTGGTTCACGGGTAAAACACAACGATTGGTATAGCCGTCAAAACCACATAAGGCGAACTACTGGTAGACACATGACGAGGAGCTTTCAAAGGCATAGCCGAGGTGGGCATCTTTGGCCAGGCATAAACAAAGCAAGATTCATATTTTCAAATTATTTAAATTTAGGTTGGTGATGATCAACAATGAACCTTGGTACCTTTTCTGTAAATTGTTTTAGATTTGAACTTTTGGTATCAGTTTGATGTTTTGCGTGCGCTTTTTTAGCCTTGTGCCTAGGTGACAGGCGAGGCGTTTGCGTCTTGAATGCTTTGACTACCTAGAATCCAAGACCACGGATACCTCGTATGTCAAGTTGATCCCCACAAACTTATAGGTAACAGATCTTGTCATCATCATACCGAAAGTGTCTAGTTATTTGATTTCACAACAAATATGAGGCTTCAAATAGACGAAAGTATAAAGTATTCTTTTTTTCCTTCTTTTTAGGCTGGATACAGATCTAAAAGAACTTCTTTAGCATAAGAATGAGGACTACATCTAGATTGTGAATTAGATTAGTTATACAAGTGTGAGGACTAAAATAGATCAAGCGAAATATTATAACCTACATCTAGAAGGGACATCTTCCTAGAGACACGTCGATTCAATATGGCGGCAATCATCAGACATCTCCAAAGGTCACGATGTTTCATTAGAAGACACAACCTTTCACTTGCACCTTTTCGTTTCTTATAAATAGGGTTGTTTATTCATTCATAATCATCACATGTACAAAACATTCTGTTTATATTCAAGTTCGATTCATGTTTTAGAGATCAAAGATCATTCTGGGCAACAATTGGTATCAGAGCACTAGGCTCTAGGCATTGGGAATCGCAAGGCAATGAATTGTAGGAAGTCATTAGCAATCAGCTTTCATAAATTTAATTTTTCATTCGCAAATTAGTTTTTGGTTCAGGAGTCGAACCAGGGTTCTGTTCGAAATCTAGGGTTTTGAGGGGTTACGGTGCGAATTAGATAGTCAGGAATTCGATTAATACACGTTGTGGTTATACGTGGGTTAAAGATTTGAAAGTTTGTTGAATTCAAGAGAATTGAATTTTACCGGTACAGTTGGTTCATATTCGTGGTCAGGAAATTATAGAAACAAGAAAGTAAGGGTTGTGAGAATTCAAAGTTAGCAATTAGATTAGGGTTCATGAGTGTGTCCAACCAAGTATAAGAGCACAGAACAGGGTTGTTTTGTTTTGTTTCGTTTGGACTACCAGGAACAATTAGAATTTAATTCGGTGGTTATACGCTATTAGTTCTATTCGTGGGTGAAGGTGTGAAGGCCAAAAGGTGTTAATGAATATGAAGAACCAAGATTTTATGAATACAAGAATAAAGAAACAGAAAATTCAGGTTTGTCCGTCTCAATGTGAATTTTGTATAGTATAGAAAAAGAAAATTGAGCAAGTCAACTGGGAAAAAGAAGATCGAGTGAGTCGATCGTATAGAAAAAGTCAATGAAGAAGGAATCACTCAAGTGATTTGAAGTGTGTTGTTCGAAGACTCAATAAGTCGGTGATCGTTTATCGTTGTTTTTGGTTACTTTTCCCATACGAAAGCAATAGGAATCGAAGGCGAGAGGCTAAACCATTTGACGTAGAATCCTGTTACCAAGTGACTGTTAGGAGGGTTGTTTTTTCAACCAGAAACAAAGTGCTATGCATAATAGAAAAGGTAGGTACAGTAAATGCAAAGAAACACGGTGATGCAACGAATGCAGAAAAGGGAAAATTGATGCAGTGAATATAGGAAACAAGAAAAGAAATTGTTGTTGTAGTGAATGCAAAACTGGAAACTTTAAATGTGATAAAAGTTGAAGTTATTAAAACAATGAATACCATTGGTGAGACATCAAAAAAACATTTGTGTGATTCGGACCCGTGTGGAAGAGGGTAGTCAATTTGTGAGGAGTCGAAGAAATGAAGAACCGTGTGATGCATAGACAACTTATGAAAGGTACAATAAAATAATCCAGTGAGTGGATCAGGTAAAAGTGAAGAATCTGTAGGGAATCAATCTTTATGAAGAACCCATTGTGAGAGACAACCATGAATATGATGTTTAATCTATGATAGATATGGAAGAAGACACGCGTATCCAGTGACCGGGTCGGAAGAAAGAACCGTTGTGTGATACAACCACAGGAGACATCTGAGTGCATTAGGTTGTCTAAAAAATCTATGCGAGATGGATTTAATTCATGAGATATGATGGTGGGCAAGTTAATCAAGAGCATGTGTAGTTCGTGTTGAGACAACTACACAAGAAGAGGTTCGTGTGATACAAATCAAGTACGGTCAAAACTAGTGTGAAACAAAATGTTCGTGTGAGGCAAGGTTCGTGAGAAACATTGTTAGTGAGGAACAAGGTTTTTGAGGAGCAAGGTTCACGAATAAGAAGATCCATGTGAAGTGTTGGATACTAAGGAGATTCGAGAAGATAAAGCTACTTGGAGTTCAAGTCTACAACAAGTCAAGGATGTTCGTGATGAGGGGGTGAATGAAGTTCTAATCCCTACACATCCTAAGTACAAGGGTTTCATTTGTTAATAATTATTAGTTGGTTTAAGTTGTGAATTAGATTAGTTATACAAGTGCGAGGACTCAAAGCGATCAAGCCAAAGATTATAACCTACATCTAAAGGGAAGCGAGATCTTCCTAGAGATACGTCGACTCAATATGGGGGCAATCATCAGACATCTCCAAAGGTCACGATGTTTCATCAGAAGACACAACCTTTCACCGCACATTTTCGTTTCTTATAAATAGGGTTGTTTATTCATTCATAATCATCACATGTACAAAACAGTCCGTTTATATTCAAGTTCAGTTCATGTTCAAGAGATCAAAGATCATTCCGGGCAACAACAAACACAAGTTGGAACACTTAATGATTAGTGACTAACTTTAATTATTCACCAACTAGTAGTTACTGCTCATGTATGGGAAAGAATTTTAGAGATAAAATGAGAGATATGTGTATCATTAAAAGGAGCATGAAACGCATGATACTTTAAATGGTGGTGTGGCCAACCTGCACGAGATATGTCACTTGTCTTGCAATAATGACTGGTTGCAAGTCATGTGTTGCCACAATTTTATATGTATACATACATACATATATACTATTTGAAATAACTCACTTGTCTAACTTTAAGCAATATATGCTTTTGTCACTTTTTATACACTTTGTTTCTTTTCGGTGGTTTGTGCTTATTTTATGAATATTTACATTTCAACCCCCTTTATAGTCCATCCCTAATTATACATATTATTATACATATTTATACAAACTTATGATGAATAGTAATATGAGTTTTTTAATAGTATTAATTTTTAATAGTATTTTACACATACTAAAACAGATTATTTTATTATATATATATTACAACAAACTTATGATGAACACCGGTAGGAGTCCAATTTTTAATAGTATTTTATGTATATTAAAACAATTCATAATGAATAGTAATATGAGTTTTTAATAGTATTAATTTTTAATAGTATTTTATACATACTAAAACAGATTATTTTATTTTATATATATTACAACAAACTTGTGATGAACACCGGTAGAAGTCTTTTTAATAGTATTAACTTTTTTTTTAATATAAATCGCTTTTATGTGAACGTATGAGATACCCACATTAAAAGGAACCTTTCTTTTTTAATATTGTTATTATTATTATTATTCTTTTGAAACCATACATAACTATTATTACAACTAATTTTTTTTTATTATTGACCCTATACTATTTACATCAAATGCTTTTAATCATTTATATTTTTACTAATTTAGATTATCCATGATAATTTGCGTTCTCAGCTTCTCATGTAAAAGCTGATTACACGATAGTGTTATATTTTTTCTCTCTCGATATTTCGGTATAAATTTTCTTGAAAATAGAGACATTTAACATAGATTATTATCTTAGAATCGTAAGCTATACGAGTGTTGGTACTCTACTACTTCCCTAACGAACCGAAACATTTTTATTCAAATAGCATTGTGACTGGTATCGGTATTATTAGAAACGGTACCGGTATTAGTTATATACGCTTTTAACTCATTTAATTTTAAAATTAATTTAATGTCTCTCTTATAATTGTGGTCTTTAACTTAAAAAAAAACTGAAGACACAATTGTGTTTTTTCGTATAAATTTATATTTAAAATAAAGTATTGTTCTGTTTGTATCTTAGGTTATACGAGTGTCAATGCTAATATCATGACGAACCGAACTAATTCTGATTGAACATCAGTATCCATATAGTTATTATTGGAGCCTATATCTATTTTTATAGTTTTAGGTTTATTTAAAACACATGTTGGTATTCTTTTGGCATACCACAACTTCATATTTTAGTCTTGTCTTTTGGTTACTATAGCGAGGTACCACGCCAAATGAATTCTCGACGCGTAGCGCGTGGGAATACAACTAGTTGTTTATAATTTATATGTATTAGTTTGTAACATGGTAATGAATAGTATCATTTTTTTTTATTTTTTTTTTTGTGGCCTTTTTTTATTCTGTAACAACATTTTGGTTTTTTTACCATTTTGTCACAAAAGTTAAACAAGTTTAGTTTTTTATTACTTTTTATTTTACGTTTTTTTTCTGGATTTTATCGTCGTTCGGTTGCTACTTAATACGGTGTTTAGTGGTCACACTTGGTCCCTCGGGTGTTTTTACCCACTCAACTTTCTAAACGTGTCGGTATAAATTCCACTTCATCTACTTTTTACATAACGTGAGTCACTTGGTATTAAAAAAATGTGGTTTTACATTACGTTTTTTCTCGGTTTTGGTTGTCGTTCGGTTGCTATTTAGCACGGTTTTTACGCCTCTAACCCCGCAACGCTAATAGCATGGTTTTACATCTCCGCCCGCAACGCGGGGACTTAAGACTAGTTAGTACAAAAATATACACATGTAGGAAGATTGATTTTGTTGCATTAACCCAACTAGTTTTTTACTATCGCCGCGTTGCGGCGAGCGTCTTTTGTTGTTTAGTTTATGTTTACATGTGTTTTGAAATCACTACGAGCGTATTACGCACGGAACAGCTGACAAGAATGAAAAGAAAATATAGAAAAAAAACACTAAAAGATAAACAAAAGAAAATCAACCAAAAAAGTTGTATGGTAATGATGTTGTTTATATGAAACCTGTGGTCAGAGATGAGCAAATGGTACTGCCTATCGGTACCGAATTTCCCGAACTGAAAGATCTTAAGTACCAATTCGATACGACTTTTGGCGTTCCTAGTACCGGTTCGCTAACGGTTTTTACCTTCATATACCGGTACCGTAACTGGTATTTTCAGTACCAGGACCGATTCGGTATTGGTTGCCACCGAGCACATCCCTACCCCTGAAACTAAAAAAAGAAATCATTAAAAGTTGAAGAAAATCAACAAAAAAAGTTGCATGATACCGTTGTTGTACGTACGGTACAGTACTCGTGATCAGGGATGAGTAAATGGTACTGAGTAGCAGTACCGAATTTTTTCAAACTAAAAGATTTTCAAAATCAATTTGATACCGACTTTTGGCGTTTTCTGTACCAGGTTGGTGCCGGTTTTTATCTTCATGTATCGATAACCATACCGGTATTTTCGATACCAGTATCGATTAGTATCAATTGACACAAGCTTATCTAACTTAAAAAGTAAAGAAAATAATAAAAGTATTAAAAAAACTATATATATTATTTTAATATTTAAAACACTATTCATTGGCTTCTATTTTTAATACATACATATATATACTAGTATTAAGCACCTGACGCGTTGCG
The DNA here is from genome assembly GCA_030545235.1 of Helianthus tuberosus. Taxonomy (NCBI): domain Eukaryota; kingdom Viridiplantae; phylum Streptophyta; class Magnoliopsida; order Asterales; family Asteraceae; genus Helianthus; species Helianthus tuberosus. Next base: position 50,190,358 of record CM060404.1, on the reverse strand, counting down.
GCGGGGGCCTATAACTGTGCTAAATAGCTTCAATGTCACACCACCGCGATCGACCACCAACACTGAATTTGCGGCGTGTTAATGCTAAGAAATTAGATCGTAACGTAAAACACAGAAGATAATAACTAAGTTGATCTAGGACCTGCATATTTTGACGAACCCGTCAAACGGGAAAAATAGACAACGTAAAAACGCTGAACAACACACGCACGTTGCGTCTTGTTAACTCACAAAACTTAGAACGAACCGTAAAATGAAACGTAAAAACATTATACCACACACGCACGTTGTGTCGTGCTAACTTGCAAAATTTAGAACGATGCGTAAAGCGAAAAAATTAGCGAAAGATGAAATGTATATGGGACTAAAGTTGAAAGTAAAAAAGTTGTGAGGTTAAATTTGAAAAAATGAAAAGTTTTGGGTTAAAAGTAGAAATTAAAATAGTTTTGGGGTATAAGTAATTTTTCAAATACTTTTGGACTAAAACTAACGAATCCATTTTTTTTGAAAGACTCCCCAAGCATTAGTTACAACAGCTAGATGCATATATGAGTTGCTAATTTATGGTATTTAAATTAAATTAAATAAATGGCACAAATTAGCTTCCGAATAAAATGTCAATATTATCAATGGAACAAATTAGCTACCCAATAAAAATGTCAATATTATCAATATTTGTTTACCTTTAAAAGTAATAACTATATTAGAATCCCGTGTATTACACGGGTTGAATAAATGAAATTTTATATATTAAATAATAAAAAAATCATATCTTATAAACCCCGTATATTGTACGGGTTAAAACGGGTTAAATAAATGTACCAAATAAAAGAAATTATATCCTTAAAAAACCCCGTGTATTACACGTGTTGAATAAATCTAATTTTACATAGCAAATGATAAAAAAAATTATATCTTTAAAAACTTGGTGTATTACACGGGTTATATAAATGTAACTTTGTATAGTAAATAATAAAAAAATATTTTTAAAAACCCTGCGTTTTACACGAGTTAAATAAATATAATTTTGTATACCAAATAATAAAAAAGAAGTTATATTTTTAACAAATTAGGATAACATTTAATATTAATTTATTATGATAAGATTTAAAATTAATTAATTATTTATTAAGTTAATATAAGATAAGTATAGATTTTAGGATACCTTAAGTGAATGACACGACATCATATCTTTAAAAAACCCGTGTATAGTCGGGTTGAAAAATCTACCAAATAATAAAAAAAAAAAATTATATCCTTAAAAACCTCGTGTATTACACGTGTTGAATAAATCTAATTTTACATAGCAAATGATAAAAAAAGTTATATCTTTAAAAACTTCGTGTATTACACGAGTTATATAAATGTAACTTTGTATAGTAAAAAATAAAAAAAAATTATATTTTAAAAACCTTACGTTTTACACGAGTTGAATAAATATAATTTTGTATACCAAATAATAAAAAAGAAGTTATATTTTTAATAAATTAGGAAAACAATTAATATTAATCTATTATGATAAGATTTAGTATTAATTTATTATTTATTAATTAAGTTAATCTTTCTATACTACTCCCTCCGTCCCACACAATGTGTCTTATTTTGAATTTTCAAAGTCTTTATTTATAAAGTTTGACTTTAATTATATATTTTTTGTGTTATATAAAACGTGATGAAAATTAACCCGATAAAAACACTTGTAAAACACACTCAAATCATATAACTTTCATCAAGTATTATCTAACACAAACAAAATTAGTTAAGGTCAAAGTTTATAAATAAAGACTTTAAAAATTCAAAGTAAGACACTTTTAGTGGGACGGAGGTAGTAATAAACAAAAATCTTTTTTGGACACGTGTCATTCTCTGGTAATTTCTCACCTTTATTTTTTTATTTATCTCTTTTATTAAATAATAATAATATTAAACATCAATTTAACTAAATTTATTTATCTCTTTTATTTTCATAATCTGAAATTGATTTCTTTTTTAACTCTAAGGTTTCAATCTTTGGCAATTTAAGTCTAAAGTTTCAATCTTTGGTATTTTAACCCCTTTGATTAATTTGATTTTTTACTTCTACTTCAAAAGTTTTCATCTTTTGCAATTTAACCCCTTTAATTTTTTTTACTTTCAACCCAAAGCTTTTCATCTTTCGAAATTTAATCTCAACATTTTTTTTACTTTCAACTTTAGTCTCTTATATACTTTTTATCTCTCATATGTTCTCCGTTTAACGTGTCGTTCTAAATTTCCGAGTTAACACGTCGCAACGTGCGTGCGGGGTTCAACGATTTTTTCATCTATTTTTTTCCTCTTTAACATGTCCGTCGCAGCGCGTCTATTTTTACCGTTTGATAGGTCTGTCGCAACGTGTGATTAATTATTTTTTTATCGGTTTTACACATAGGCTCGTGGTCATGTGAGAAACATTTGCCTTTCATTTAACATGATATATAACTAATGAATCCTCCGCCGCATTACGGCGGGTGGTAATTCTAATATAAGATAAGTATAGATTTGAGAATACATTCAATGAATGACATGTGTCTAAATGTTGGTTTCTTTTACTATAGTAGATAGATATAATATAATTCTTAGCGATTAAGTTTAATTTTCTAATCCTTATGGTCCTATGCATTAGTGTCATTAAGTTGAGATTTTTGTAATTAATGATGAATTTCTTGGACATGAAGTCGGGTCTAGAGAAAAGCAAAAAAAAAAATACCAATTTTATGCTAATCTCAAAAGCCAAATTTAGAATATTAATAAAAGAATGCATTTGTGTTTGCTTTATTGAATAAAAGCTTTATAGTAACTGAAATTGTTCAAGTGAATTTGTTATTCACTATAAAAATTTCTACATACTTATGCATAATGAATTTTAGGTATGTAAGCAGACATGTGAAAAGAGTAATATGTTATGACTATTTCTTTTCAAATAATGTTTGTGAAAAACTAGAAAAAAATAATAGTCAACTTTACTGTAATTTCTTTTTTTAATCGTAAGGCATAATGCGTGTGAAACCCTTTGGAGCTTGGTGTGACAGAGGTAATGATTAGGGATCGAGTCTATTCAGCGTCAGACTTAAGGCTGCACGGTATCGTCCCCCGTCTTCACCCGGCGACGCCAACCCCCCCATCCCGCCCGCACCGTCTTCATCCCGTCCCCCCTCCCTCCCAGTCTTCAACGTCAATATATGGATGGCGAGGACGATCCAAGATGGTGGTCCCCATTTGTTTTTTTGTTTGTTTGTTTGTGTAAGTGACTTGTACATTAGGCTTCAATACTTGTACATAGGGCATAGAAATTAAAAAATAAAAAGTGGTGGGTAGGATCATCCTCCCATACCCTCTAGTGACCATCCTTGGGAGGACTATGACGTAGCGCCTACGTGGCGGATGGTCCTCCAAGGATGGAATGTCACCATACCCTCTAGCCTAAAAATATAGGTTTGTGGTCACTCTTCTCGAGTTTTTTTTTTTTTTTTTTTGCTTTGGTGGGGGCATGGTTATTCACATGGTTTTTGGGTGATTTTTGAAACCCATTTGAGTGATCCGCTATATGAGAAAGCAGAGGTAGTGATGATTGGATAGGTGATAGTTTGGTGGTTCTGATGATCTGCTATCTAAGATAGCAGATGTGGTGTGGAATCAAAATATGTGTGCTAGAAGTGCACTAAAGGGCTCGTAGCCTAGTTATTACCAAGTTGTAATAAAAAATGTCCTTTCATGTGAGGTTGAGGATTCAAGTCCCACTATGAACGAAAGATGCAAATTAATGAGAAGGATTAGTGGGTGTGTGAGTTAACCATTCTAAAAGGGAAGTGTTTTCACTTCTTAGCACCCTGTTTATGCTCTTCAACTATATATCTGATTCCGTCAAACTTTCGTTAATTTTATTATTTATGTCATATCATCAGTCATTAAAAAACTTTTTATCTCATGAACTTTTTCATCCTTTATTTGTTAATTCACAATCACCCGTCTCGTCTATTCAAATGAAGCATAAATTCACATTACATTACTATTTACATTACATTACTGTTTGAAGGTTTTCTGATGTGATGTCATGGTTGTAAAACAGTAAACACAGAATTTTGTTTTCCCCAATTTTTGATAACTTATTTAGTTTCTCTGGAAAATTTTTATCTTCAGATTTGTTTTTAAAAACTATCGACCCTTGCAAAATAAAGCATATTTTATTAATGAGACAAGTAAACCATAGACATAACTCTAAACAATCCCACTTTACCAGCCACACATCTTATTTTCGAACTCAAACGCTAAAATAGAAAACTACTCGAGATCATGAGTCAAATCTCGAGTTCAACAACCCATGATAGCACAATTGTAAACAAAGTTGTCAGACTGTTTCCGACCAATCCTTGTCCACTGTGGTGGTCCTTCTTTCGGGACCCATGAATATATTTCAACATGAGCATATTCCCCATGTGCCCAACGACCACCAACAATAATCACCCGATCCCCACACCCTCTAAACGCAATTCCCCACCCACACATATTATCCGCACTATCAGGTAACCTGCCTATACTCTCCCACACTTTAACATTCTTATCATACTTCTTCACTTCCATCACCTCACAATCAGCAGCATACAACTCATTATCAACCACCGCGAGGAGCGGTGGCGCCATCGAACCACCACCACCACCTGTCCACATGTCGGGAATCGCTCTCCACGTCTTAGCCACCGGATCATATTCTTCACCGCATGACAATGGCTTCATATCCTCCCCACCACACCCGCCAATCACATAAAACTTATCGTCCATAAACACACCCGAACTCATTTTTCTCGGCTTAAGCAGGCTGGGAAGCGTCTCCCACACTCCAGACTCGCTGTCGTAACTCTCAACTGTGTCCACGATCTTTCCGTTTGCATTAACGCCTCCTGCAAATATCGCGATTGTTCCAAGGCTTGCAGACCCAAATAAGCATCTTGGTTTGTTCATTGTTGGCCCCTCTGACCATGAGTTTGTTAGCAGGCTGTATTTGTACACAGCCTGACCTGAAACATGTTTGCCTAGAACCAAAAGGTCTGTCCCAACCCCCATGGACTCTTTATCCGAATACGCGAAGCATGTATCGCCGCTGTTTATCAGAGGTAGATGCATCCATTTCTTGCCAACTGGATCAAAAGCCTCCCATTTCAACATGTGACAAGAAAAGTAAACCCAATGTTCTACTACTTTATTCTTGCTTCTTTCTTTGTAGATCTCACCACTCCTGATGAGATCATGAAAGCTTTTGTTCAGTGATGCAACAGAAGCATAACTATACCGTGGGCAACGGGTGAGAATCTTGATTGAATTCTCCCTACCAATGGCTTGGATCAGCGAGTTCTTCTTTGATGGCTCATGTGAGATCAAACAAAGGTCCAGATCATCGATATATGCTAATGTGAGTTCAAAATCATCTTCCATTGGCATCTTTTCTAGTTGAGATGCCAGTGTCCCTATCTCATCATCGTTTATATGATGAAAACTGCTCGATTCTTGATTATGTTTCTCCGACATGTTTTCTTGAATTTTTTTGGCACAAAATCTCGTTGCTTCTTTCTTTGCTCACCTGCAAGATTACAACTGAAAGCCAGTTAACATATATATTATCGTAATCACTAGAAAACAAAGGTAACTAGTAATGTATAATTAATTAGTTATCATATGAAGAAAGCATAATAATTAAGAATCTATCAGCAAATTTGATTTTCTTTTTATTGCTCTTTTCGTATTATAAATTTCTTTTTTTTTTTTATAATTGAAGCAAGGTCCGGTAACACCAATTCACAAAAATATTTACAAGAAAAGACATAAAATGAAGGAATATAATTCCATAAGTACACAATAAACTAACAACATCAAAAAAGTTATGATGGTTGATGTAACACAGATATATCTATAAATAGAATTATACAATCAGATATCCTAAATGCAAGATCAATCAAATAGTAGGACACACACCTATACGATTTATAATTGAATATTTTAGGAATATGGAAAATGCAACTTACCAATTCGATAGGACAAAATATAAAATTTTACCCAAAGTATGCTATTACCCTTTGCAACTTCTCTTCTTTGCGTTTTTTTTTTTTCTGAAATTTACACATCGGATGGGAATTTAGACTATTAGTCGGTGAGTAGAGAGCATTACAGAAGAACAATGATGAGGATTTGAGTTGTAATATTTTACAATAAAACTCCTCTTATGGATAATTTCGATTATTCGTCAACTAGTTACGACTTATATACACAAAAAAAGCTAAAAAGAAAGAAAGTGCGGTGTGGGTATCTTTAGAGGTGGCATGAGAGGCGTGATACTGACTTGGCCCACTTACGCGAGATACACCACTTGTCTTGAAAATGTGATTCGCAATAGGCCAATTGTACATTGCCACGTCTATTACTGTATATTTATACGCATTATATCTGTGCGAAAAACCGTGTCTACAATATCTATATGCTTCTGTATTTAAAAGCCGGTTTTTACGCTTTATTAAGTTTCACTTTGTGACTCTAAGTCATGAGTTTCTTACATTTCAACCCGCACCCCACCTTTTGTACAAAGTACATATATTTAGATTGGCTTTCTAACAACCAATACTTAGGTTTTTACGCTTTATTAAGTTTCACTTTGTGACTCTAAGTCATGAGTTTCTTACATTTCAACCCTCACCCCACCTTTTGTACAAAGTACATATATTTAGATTGGCTTTCTAACAACCAATACTTAATGATTATGTTTTATGTTCTAACTATACGTTACAATTTTATAGTCTTTATGTAACTGAAATTAAAGTTTTACAAGGGGTAATGAATCTCTTGATATAAAGCATTACAACAACTTTTAAGCGGATGTTATATAAAGAAAATAAGAGTGAGAGAGAGGGAGAAGGGATCATAAGAAATAAAGAAAGTCTAAAAATATTTGAGAACTTAAGAAAACCACTATTAACCAAGAATTTCTTTATTTTATTTTTCAATTATTTTTAAATGTTATTGATCTTTTACAACAAAAAAAATTAACACTATATATAGTTTGCAAGATATATATATATATAGTGGAGGGTTCAAATGAGAAGAAATCTTTTGTAAGAATAAAAAAGAACAAACTTCAACCAATAAAAATGATTCATTTTACTTCATTTAATTTTTGTATTTAATATGAGTGTAAGGGTATATTGGTAAAATTAGATAGATCATTAATTGTTAGTCTTCTTTTTTAATAACTAACTAAATTAAATTTGTAACTTATTTTCAAAAAAAATATATCTTTTCAAAGAAGAAAAAAAATAATTCAAAGTGTAGGATAAATTATGAGGTGTGTAGGATGAATTACGAGTTATGTAGGATAAATTTCAGTATGTGTAGGATAAATTTCAAAAACGTGTAGGATAAATTTTGATCTGTTTAGGCAAAAAATTTAGTGTGGAGGATGATAGTCTTAATGACTAATTAATTAGTAAAAAATAATAATAAATGAGATGAGAGAAAAACTATTTAATGTTTTACAATTGTACCCTTTGTTCTTTTTCTTCTCAATTTAATTTTCTTCTCAAATGAACCTCCCCTATATATATATCAATGTTGTAAAAGTCGCTAGGCGGTTCCTAGTCGGCCGACTGGGGAGTTGGGAGTAATCGGAGTACTCGGAGAGTACTCGGAGAATACGCGGACATGGTAACTATAAAGAAAATTAATTGTTATATATTATATATATGTTAAAATAAGCATAATTCATGTCAACTGAGTATAATTTAAAATGAAACATGTTTAAAGTTCAAATATTCTGAATACAAGTCCGACTAGTCTGAGTACAAGGTCGAGTAGTCCGAGTACAAGGCCGAGTAGGCCGATGTTGACCGATTTTGACCGATTTTAACTAATTAAAAGGCAACAAACCACGTTGACCGCCTAGACCGACTAGGCCGACTCTTTCCGACTACGTCCGACTAGGCGCCGGGTTTGACCGAGGCCGACTAATTGAGTCCGCCTAGGAGGAAGTCGCCTCGGAGGGGTTCCGATGACCGAGTACTCACTGAGTACTCGGCCTTGGAATCCGACTTTTACAACACTGATATATATATATATATATATATATCTTGCAAACTATATATATATACCTCGTTTGAGATACTGATATGTAACGTCGTGAGACACGTAAACATTTTTTTACGATACTAGTATTTTAGATAAAGAAATGAAAAAAATAAAATAAAGAATTGATTAGTTGATAGTGATTTTCAAGTTTTTAGTGGAAATATAAACAAATATTAGCTAGAAAACCTACACATGTATAAGTCATGATATATTATATTACTTACACATAATATATATATATATATATATATATATATATATATATATTACATGCATATAACAACCCAAAATATTCAAAAAAACTACTGATAAAAAAACCAATTCAAGAATGTTCTTTTTGTATATATATTTTTATTAAGTTTACTCTAATACTTAAATATGTAACAATTGTATTTTTTTAATAACAATTTTTATATAATATTGAACATAATTTACTATTTTAATAAATTATATGGTCCCGAAGTTTTGAAAGTAACGGAATTGTTGTTTCAAGGAGGGAAAGGTAGGTGTGTAAAAGAATCTATATCAAGTTAACCCAAAGTTTAATACAAATATAATAGTTATTGGTTTGTAATCAAATACAAAGGCTTTTAAAAGTAAGAAGTCGTACAAAGGGTATTGACGTGAGGTCGAAGACTCACTCAAAAATAATCCAAAGAAACTAAATGGCTAGTGGTAAATGGGTATCTAACACAGGGAGTTTGTGAAAAATATATTATCTAAGCAGTTTGCAAATTACTAAAATTAAACTAAAATGCAGAAAATTAATCTCGTAGTTTTGGATGTTTGGTTTGTAAAACTAAAATTAACTAAAAAGCACTTAACAAGATTTTGATTCAGAGATGAGAGGATATGTTCTCCCTCGGTTTCAGGTAGTTTCTACGAATGATATGTTAAAGTTTAATTGGGATGAACTACATAGACATAGTTCGTAAACGCACATTTGATTGTGATAAAAGGAGACTAAGTACTTGGATTACAAGAATGCAAGGTAGTCACCCGATAGCCAATTTGATATAGCCAACCCCGAATCCCTCCCAATAAATCCTGATTGCCTACGGGCTACGACACCAAGAACTGATGGTTTAGAATACGAAAATTAACAATACATAACTACAAATCAAACTCACAATCACCATAGTAATATAATCACAATGACCAAATTACTATCCCATAAATAACATAAACAGTAACAATCATTCAATTCGAAACCTTACAATCCGAGGGAAAACATACAAGAACTTAGCTACACATTGTTTGTCGCAACCCCCGACCCCTATCCATGGAGCGGGTGCCGCGAGGTCCAGATCAGTGGTATCGGTGTTTATTAATTTAGCAGCGGAATACATCAGGTCCGTAGTTAGGAAATATTTTTATCAAAGTTAAACGCCAAACTTTTTATAATAATAAATCATTGGGGTAAAACATAAGTTGTTCATTTGACAGTACATTTGTAGGGATAAACCCTAATTATTAAAAATAAAAACTCCTTTTTATTTAGGTAACTTTTATAGCCACTTTTCCAAGCCTTCAGTGCTCTCCAGCTGGCTTCTATTGGCTTTCACAATTTGTTACCTGAAATGCGTTTTAAAAAGATTTTATCAGCAAAAAATACTGGCGAGTGCATCCCAGTTTAATCAAAACAGTTTTATAACTTCACAGAATTGAGGGCATCAGCAATTACATTTGCTTATATCTATTTAGTTACTCATTCTGTCAACACCTGACTTGTGGGTCATATTACTCATTGGCTATCTCATTGTCCAATGGTAACGTCTTTCACATTTTGTATACAAAACCCTAACATACCAGCAGTAATTGTAGAATCACAAATACTCAATTACTGTTAAGTGTAATTTAAAACATTTGGGGTTTTGGTAAAACATCTTGACTCACAAAAAGATTTAAAAAAAAGAGAATATACTCACATTGTTTACTTAGATGATACTACTATAGCTTCCTGGTGATCCTCTTGGTTATTATCTATTAAAATTAAACAATGCACACGTGTTAGTAAAATAACCCAAATCACATTAACCGTACCACTTGAGACAGAACTCCAATGACTGAGTCAGGCAGAGCCTAGACATGCATTACGGAGTCTAGATCAATCGGGTGTAACACGAGACAGAACTCCAACGACTGAGTCAGGCACTTGACATGCGTTACGGAGCCCTAAATCGATCGTGTAGGGTAATAGCAGGGTTATAATACTTACGACGAGGCAGAGCTTCGCTTTATAGTGGGTATTATGCCCGGCTATAATAATTACCTACAGAAAGTTTGAGAGAGAATTGATTTTTGAACGACTGAACAAATGAGCCGAAGCCCCTTTATATAGGTTTGACGAGGGGTCTCTCGCACCCCGCGAGAGATATAGAGATGGCCTTCGCGGCCCGCGAGAGCATTAAGGGTGGTCATAGGTCTGGTGAGTCAAGGGTGTAGACCTGCCACGAGTTGGACACGTGGCGGTATGGTGTGTCCGGCAAGGCAAGGCATTCGCGCCCCGTGAAGGACAAAGCTAAGGGGGTCGCGGCCCGCGAGCTACTCCCAAACTTTATTTTTCCTTATTTTTCTAAGTATAAGGGTATTTCGGGGTTGTTTATCGCGTACGGGGTGTATTTAGGAATGTTTTAGGGTCACGTTAAAGGTTCTAGGATGGTTGTTATATCCTCCCCACCTTGTTTTAGATCTCGTCCTCGAGGTCTACTGGAACAGGTGTGGGTACTTCTTTAGCATCTCTGACTCGAGTTCCCAAGTGTATTCTGGTCCTCTCTTGGAATCCCATTTTACTTTGACCAGAACTAGTCTCTTGTGTTTGAGATTCTTGGTCTTTCTATCTTCAATCTGCACGGGTTTCTCGATAAACTTAAGTTTCTCATTTACCTCTAGGTCCTTAAGAGGTATCACTATTGATTCGTCCGTTAAGCACTTTTTGAGATTACATACATGAAACACATCATGTATTCCTGCCATTTCCTTTGGAAGTTGTAGCTGATAGGCTACAGGTCTTATTCTTCTAATAATCTCATGTTGGCCCATCCATTCAAGCCCAGAAGAACAGATGATAAGGAAAGCCAAAACTGGTTCAGAACAGTGGATCATAATAAGCAGAGCCTGTTCAAGACTTTCCCCTTGACAGTGGTTATCTATCAGCAAATGACTTCTAAGCACTGATCCTTCTCAACATTTGTTCATCAAAGACCTGATCTGATATAAAGACTGAAGCCTAACTACTGATGTCTCTCAAGTACTGATGAAGACCAAAGCACCGCCCATTCAAGGACTGACCAACTTTTGAAGAAAGCACTAATTCTCAACATCAGTGCTTATGCTACGACAGTGGATATTGCATCAGTGTTTTATGTAATCAGTGTCTATGTATAATCAGTGGTTAGAGGTTGTTAGGTTGTTAGATGTCACTTTCATGGTGACGTCAGCAAAGATGCTAAGTGGTTTTGTTTGTACTATAAATAGAATAGTACTCTGTACTGTTCCATGAGCTCTTTCTTCACAAGTCATCTTGTACGAACAAATCACTGTGCTCAGGCTGAGGGGGAGTCTAGTGCATGCAGCATAAGTTGAATTTTATAATAGATACAATCTTTTGACTTAATGAAATCATGTTTGCTTATAGCTATTCTTCCTTTATTGTGTCATCAAAGTTTATTTCCATTTCCGCTGCACTTTAAATCTCTGTTTCATCTTTCATTTCTTATAAACAACACAATCTAAAGAAACTCATATCCTAACATCTCAAAAGGTCCAACATACCTGGGACTTAGCTTTCCTCTTTTAACGAATCTGACTATTCCTTTACATGGAGAAACTTTTAACAGTACTTTATCTCCTACTTGAAATTCTTAAGGTTTTCGTCTGTTATCCGCATAACTCTTTTGACGATCTCGTGCTGCTTTTAGTCTGTCCTTGAGTTGAATTATTTTATCTGTTGTTTCTTGCACTACCTTTGGTCCAGATAATTGCTTTTCTCCAATTTCTGTCCAACAGACTGGAGTTCTGCTCTTTCATCCATAAAGTGCTTCAAAAGGTGCAGCATTAATGCTTCTATGATAGCTGTTATTGTAGGAAAATTCTATCAATGGTAAATGGTCGTCCCAATTTCCTTCGAAATCAATTACACGGTCTCTAAGCGTATCTTCCATCGTCTGAATTATCCTTTCGTTTTGTCCGTCCGTTTGTGGATGATAAGTTGTGCTTAGATTTAACCTGGTTCCCATTGATTTTTGGAAACTTGTCCAAAAATGAGAAGTAAAACGACTATCTCTATCAGATACGATAGATAAAGGAATTCCAGGTAATGAAACTATTTCATTTACATAAAGCTTGGCTAGCTATTCCATACTGAAAGTTTCCTTCATTAGTAAGAAATGAGCAGATTTGGTCAATCTGTCTACAATCACCGAGATTGTATCATTTCCTTTACTTGTCTTGGGTAATTTGGTAACAAAATCCTTTGTTATCAATTCCCATTTCCATATTGGCATTTCTAACTGTTGCAATAATCCTGAGGGTTTCTGATGTTCAGCTTTCACTTGTGAACAGGTCTGACATTTAGCAACGTAGTTAGCTATATCATTTTTCATTCCTATCCACCAGAAATTCTTTCTTAAATCTTGATACATCTTATCACTTCCGGGATGTATCGTATACTTATACTTATGAGCTTCTTCTAGAATTCTGTGGTGTAGGTTTCCTTGTTTAGGTATCCACATCCTTTTCTTATGGAACTTCCAAATCCATCTGTTCCTTGTTCTAATTCCTTAATCATTCCTTTTAAACTTTCAGCATCGTCCTTGATTGCTGTTTCCTGTACCTCTCTAATTTGATCATTTAAATCTACTTGTAGATTTAATCTGAGAGAACTTACTTGTTTCGGCTTTTCATGATACTTTCGACTTAAAGCATCAGCTACTACATTAGCTTTCCCATCATGGTACTGGATATCACAATCATAATCACTAAGAATTTCCATCCAGCGTCTCTGTCTCATATTTAATTCTTTTTGCCCAAAATGTACCTTAAACTCTTATGATCAGTGAAGACAACAAATTTATTTCCATATAAATAGTGTCTCAAAATCTTAAGGGCAAAAACTATGGCTCCTAACTCTAGATCATGGGTTGTATAATTCTCTTCATGTTTCTTAAGTTGTCTAGAGGCATAAGCTATAACCTTTTGATGTTGCATCAACACACATCCATATCCTAACTTAGACGCATCACGATAGACTATAAAGTCTTCAGTTCCTTCTGGTAATGATAGTATGGTTGCGTTGGTTAACCTTTGCTTAAGAATCCTAAAAGCTTCTTCCTATTTCGGTCCCCATTCAAACTTAGCTGATTTACAGGTCAGTTTGGATAAAGTAATGGCTATTCTAGAGAAATCTCGGATAAACTGTCTATAATATCCTGCCAGTCCAAGAAAACTTCTTACTATCGTTGGCAATTCAGGGACTTTCCATTTAGTAATCGCCTCGATCTTTGTGGGATCCACATGAATTCATTCATGATTAACCAGATGTCCAAGGAATTGCACTTCTTGTAACCAAAATTCACATTTTGAGAATTTAGCATAAAGCTTTTCATTTCTCAATAATGTCAGAAGTGTATGCAGATGCGTTGCATGTTCCTCTTTACTCTTAGAGTAAATTAGAATATCATCTATAAAGACAATTATGAATTTATCAAGGTATGGTTTACATATCGTGTTCATCATGTCCATAAATGCGGTTGGGGCATTGGTTAAACCAAATGGCATGACGGTAAATTCATAATGACCGTACCTAGTTCAGAAAGCAGTTTTAGGAATGTCCTCTTCCTGTACTTTCAGTTGATGATATCCTGTATAACAAACCTCCAAAAATATTTTCGACACCCCTAATATAATTATAGTGTCCCTAGACGTCTCAAAATACACCCCGTACACGGAAACCGAGCCCAAAATACTTTATACGCTTAAAACTAAAATAAAAACAAGAAATTAGTGGCGCTTGCGGGACGCGTAGACCTTTAGGGTCTCTTACGTGGGGCGCGACAGATAGGTGATCTGGTTGCACCCGGTGCTGCCACGTGACGGGCTGTGTGTCGAGTCTATGAGTGCTGATTAGTCATAGCTAGGCCCTACAACCCTATGTCGCAGGCCGTGTAAGACCTTGGTGTGGTCTTCGCGGGGCGCGACAGACCCTCTGAGCAGCCCTATATATAGAGAGGTCGAGCATTCAGTCCCAACTCGCTTAAACATTCGATCTCTCTCTCAATATTCTGAATATTTAGAATAATATCGGGCATAAAACCCCCTAAAATAATGAAGTTCTGCCTCGTTGTAAGTATTTTAACCCCCGGTTGCATATTAGATACGCTGCCCGATTGATCTAAGGTTCCGTAACGGCTGTCGTGGTTCTGCCCGACATAGTCGTTGGAATTTTGTCTCGGGGAGGGTATTATTATACTAACACGTGTGCATTGTGTAATTAATAGATAATCACCAGGAAATCCTAAAGGAAAACTCTAAGACAGTAATGTGAGTAATCTCCTTTTTGTAAACCTTTTTGTAAATTGTTTGTACAAAACCTCAATTGTTTTACATTATAATTAACAATGATTGAGTATTTGTATTCTACAATTATCGTCGGTATGTTGGGGTTTTGTATACAAAATTTGTTACTACACTGTGAGTAGTAACATGACCACAAGTCGGGGTGACAGTACCGTGGGTGGTAATTAAAGTAGATGGAAACAAATGTAATTGCGCGACCGCCCTCAATACTGTAAAATGGTTTTACATGTCTTGATTAAACTGGGATTCACTCACTAGTATTTCCCACTGACAAAATGTTTTTAAACGCATTTCAGGTAACAAAATGTGAAAGCCAAGTAGAAGCCAGCTGGACAACACTGAAGGTTTGGAAAAGTGCCTATAAAATTTACCTAAATAAAGAGATTTTTATTTAAATAAAATAGTGTTTATCCCTATGAAAATGTGCGTATTTGAAACTTGGGATTTTCCTATGTGTTTAATATTATAAAAGCGTGGTATTTTACTCTGATAAAATATTTCCTAACTACAGTCCTGATGTAAATTCCGCTGCCAAACTGATAAACACCGATACCACCGAAACTGGCCGCGGCCGCCCGTTCCCGGGTAGTTAGGGGATGGGGGTTGCGACAGAAGGTGGTATCAGAGCTAAGCCACTGATTCAGCCACAGAAGTGTTTTGCTGACACCAAAATATTATTCAATATGTTAGGAAATTATTAGAAAACTACGTGCATATCTGTATATTATTGTTGTGTGTTATTTGATAATTTGTTAGTTTACAGTATGAGCGACCAAGGACCTTCAGACGCTTACCGTCAGTTGTCCAACTCACCTAGGGACGAAGGTATCTCTTCACAGCCATCCCTTTCAGGGTATTCGGCTGGCAATGAAGATGGGATATTGTGTTCAAGGCCCGATCTGAAGAGCCATTCCCTCCCAAGAAAAGAGGATGGTTCAGCAGAGGAGCGCATGAACGTAGAAAAATGATGAAAAAGTTGCAACAGCATCGAGCTTTAGCAGCCGTTAAAAGAGAAACAGATGCCCACACCCAGGATATGCTCAACAGGAGTCTAGAAAATTTTCATATCCTAGCAACTACAGCCGCATACCCTAATCTAGAGCAACTCGTAGCACCCCAGCCATTACCACTGTTTCCCACACAGCCAATGGAAATTGAAGCCGACCTAGAAAACCAAATCCCAATGCCTGACTTTAACCCAGCTGAGATACCTAGGATACCGGCACCCCATCCTTCAGACTCAGACTATGACCCGTGGTTTGATAACCATAGGGATTACCAGCAACGCTACCCAATACCAGAAGACGAACCCATGCCAAACCTAGCAGCTTACCCAGACCTGGACCCTCTAGATCCCTACTATGATAATGACCAATACATTAGGGAAATTCTAGAGAACCCTTATCCTTACCAAGAACCCATGCCCCAATTCCCAAACCCAGTACCAGCCCCTGCACCACCAATGAGCGCTGAAAATGTGCAAGAGCTCCGAACCTTTGGTGAGGAGATTTTAGAAGAAAGTGAGAGGATGAGTCATATAGGAGAACCATTCGTCTGGAAGTATGACGAGCGTCATATGGAGTTCTGGATGAACCCATACCAGTAATAGTAATAATAATAAAATAATATATATATATATATATATATAATATGTGTGTATGTTTGAAAAATATATATATATATATATATAGACAATAGCTATGGATGGCTAATAGTATTGTAATTTTAAATTTCAGTTCCAGTTTGTATTAGACGTATAATATAAAAAAAGAGTAAGTCGCAATGTTCGACGATTTTGATCAATATGCATGTTACGTGATCGTTTGCATTAAATACTATTTTGTGATATTAATATGTGGTAAATGTTTAAAAATTCGGATGGACAACGAAGTAAACCAGGAAAACCAGAATAACGATAACCAGAATAACAATAATAATGGAAACTAAGTGGATAACAGTGCCATCCAACACATAGTGGCACAAGGAATTATAGACGCGATGCCATATATTATCCAAATGGTTAGGGAAGCTGATAATAAAAGTAACCATGGCAGTAAACGACCTACTGAACCAGAAAACAACGTAAACAATGGACCCATACTTCAAGTGCCCATTCACAAAAGAAGAAGAACCATGTCTTATGGTTGTTCTTATAAAGAATTCTGGTCTTGTAAACCAATGGAATTCTCGGGCAATGAAGGGGCCGTTGCAGCTCTACGCTGGATAGAAAAGACTGAGGCAGTCTTAAAAATAAGCAAGTGCACGGAAGAGGATAAGATAATGTTTGCCTCCAATCTCTTTAAGAACTCGGCTTTAGAATGGTGGAACAGTATCCTCCAATCTAGGGGGAAGTGACAGGATTTATAATATGGAATGGGAGGAATTGAAAAACATGGTGAAAATTAAATTATGCCCTCCCAATGAAAAGGAACAAATAGCAAATAAGTTCCTAAACCTTAGAATGACTGGAGTGGATAGCAAAGGTTACACTACACTATTCTTCGAATATGCTAGGATAGTGCCGACCCTCGCATCAGCAGAACCAGTATTAATCTCCCATTATATATGGGGACTAATCAGCGAGATTAGGCATGTAGTCAAGGCAGCTAGATCCCAAACTATAGAAGAAGCTGTAGAACTAGCAAACACCTTGACTGATGAGTTGGTACGTACACGAGAAGAGGACCAGAGGATGAACCTAGCTCAAAGGCTTACCCAGGAATTTCGCTATGGTAATTCCAACCGTGGGAAAATATAGGTTCTACCTCTACACCTTACTGTAAAGCCTGTAAGAAGAAGCATTCAGGAAGATGCTCCACCTACTGCGACTTTTGCAAGATACCGGGACATAAGGAAGAAAACTGCAGGAAGAAACCCAGTAATGGAGTATGCTTCAATTGTGGAGAAAAGGGACATATCATGAGGAACTGCCCAAAACGGGCTCCAGCTACAAACAACAAGACTAATAAAAATGCTAGAGCATTTGTTCTGATTGCAGAAGAAGCCAAGATAATTCCAGACGTGATAGCCGGTACGTTTTAAGTTAATGATGTTTTTGCTAAAGTATTATTTGACTCTGGTGCGAACCAAACTTTTATTAATACTTCATTTTGCAAACTTCTCAATCAACCATTAACTAAACTCCCACAAGAATGTCTAGTAGAGACAGCAAATGGAGAGACCATTAAGATTACCGAAATCTTGCAGGGAGCAAGAATAAAATTTTTAAATCAAAAGTTTATCGCAAATCTTTACCCAATAAATCTGGCAGGATTTGATGTTGTATTAGGAATAGATTGGTTAATAGCCAACAAAGCCAGTATTTTATGTGATCAAAAGTCAATACAAGTAAATTCACCAAAAGGTGAAAAGATCACAATTAAAGGAGACAAGCCAACTAGATCCACAAAAATCATCTCTGTGATGAAAACAGCAAGTTGTGCAAGAAAATGATCAATAGTGTATATGATTTCCATAATCATTAACACTAAAGGAAAAGAATTAAAAGATATCCCTTAAGTATCTCAATTTTCAGATGTATTCCTAGAAGAATTACCAGGACTACCACCAGACAGGGAAGTTGAATTCAGAATTCATTTGCTACCAGGAACAGCACCAATTGCCAAAGCACCCTACCGCTTGGCACCAGCAGAAATGCAAGATTTAAAGAAACAGTTAGACGAACTGCTAGAAAAAGGATTCATACAACCAAGTTCATCGCCATGGGGAGCGCCAATCTTATTCGTCAAAAAGAAAGACGGATCAATGCGAATGTGCATTGATTACCGTGAATTGAATAAAGTCACGATTAAAACTCGGTACCCATTACCGAGAATCGATGATTTATTTGATCAATTGCAAGGAGCTCGATTTTTCTCTAAGATCGATTTACGTTTAGGATATCATCAATTAAAGGTACAGGAAGAGGACATTCCTAAGACCGCATTCAGAACGAGGTATGGCCATTATGAATTTACTGTTATACCATTTGGTTTAACCAATGCCCCAGCTGCACTTATAGACATGATGAACCAAATATGTAAGCCATATTTGGATAAATTCATAATTGTCTTTATAGATGATATTCTCATTTACTCTAAGAATAAAGAGGAACATGCAGCATATCTGCATGCACTTCTAAGTTTATTGAGAAAGGAAAAGCTTTATGCCAAGTTTTCGAAGTGCGAGTTTTGGCTAGAACAAGTACAGTTTCTTGGGCATTTAGTCAATCATGAAGGAATTCATGTGGATTCCACAAAGATTGAGGCAATTACTAAATGGAAAACCCCTAAGTCACCAACAGAGGTTAGAAGTTTCCTAGGATTGGCCGGTTATTATAGAAGATTTATCCAAGATTTTTCTAGAATAGCCATTCCTTTAACTAAGTTAACCTGTAAATCTGTTAAGTTTGATTAGGGACCAAAACAAGAAGAAGCCTTTAGAATTCTTAAGCAAAGATTAACCAACGCACCCATACTCGCGTTAACAGAAGGAACAGAAGACTTTGTAGTCTATTGTGACGCTTCCAAATTAGGGTATGGATGTGTGTTAATGCAACACCAAAAGGTTATAGCTTACGCCTCTAGACAACTTAAGAATAATGAAGAGAATTATTCAACCCATGATTTAGAATTCGGAGCTATAATTTTTGCCCTGAAAATTTGGAGACATTACCTTTACGGTAGTAAGTTTACCATTTTCACATATCATAAGAGTTTAAGGTATGTTTTCGGACAAAAGGAGTTGAATATGAGACAAAGACGCTGGATGGAATTTCTTAGCGATTATGATTGTAATATCCAGTATCATGCAGGAAAGGCAAATGTAGTAGCCGATGCTTTAAGTCGAAAGTATCATGAGAAGCCAAAAAGAGTATGTTCTCTTAAATTAAATCTACAAGTAGATTTAAATGAACAGATTAGAAAAGCACAAGAATCAGTAATCAAGGACGATACTGAGAAACTGAAAGGAATGATTAAGGAATTAGAACAAGGAACAGATGGAAATTGGAGATTTCATAAGAAAAGAATGTGGATACCCAAATTAGGAAACCTACGTCATCGTATATTAGAAGAAGCCCATAAGTCTAAGTATACGATACATCCTGGAAGTGATAATATGTACCAGGACTTAAGAAAAAAAATTTGGTGGATAGAAATGAAGAAGGATATAGCGGCTTATGTTGCCAAGTGTCTAACCTGTTCACAGGTTAAAGCTGAACATCAGAAACCCTCCGGTTTATTGCAAGAGTTAGAAATGCCAGTTTGGAAATGGGAATTGATAACGATGGATTTTGTTACCAAATTACCCAAGACACGAAAAGGTAATGATACAATCTGGGTGATTGTAGATAGGTTAACTAAGTCAGCTCATTTCCTACCAATGAAAGAAACTTTCAGTATGGAACAATTAGCCAAATTATATGTAAATGAAATAGTTTCATTACATGGAATTCCTTTATCAATTGTTTCTGATAGAGATAGCCGTTTTACCTCTCATTTTTGGACAAGTTTCCAAAAACCAATGGGAACCAAGCTAAATCTAAGCACAGCTTACCATCCTCAAACAGACGGACAAAGCGAAAGGACAATTCAGACAATGGAAGATATGCTTAGAGCTTATGTAATTGACTTCGGAGGTAATTGGCATGACCACTTACCATTAATAGAATTTCCTTACAATAACAGTTATCATACAAGTATCAATGCTGCACCATTTGAAGCACTTTATGGACGAAAGTGTCGAACCCCAGTCTGTTGGGCAGAAATTGGAGAGAAGCAACTATCTGGACCTGAGATAGTACAAGAAACAACCGACAAGATTGTCCAAGTCAAAGAAAGACTAAAAGCAGCACGCGATCGACAAAAAAGCTATGCTGATAACAGGCGAAAGTCATTAGAATTTCAGGTTGGAGATAAGGTGTTGTTAAAAGTCTCACATGGGAAAGGAGTTATCAGATTCATCAAAAGGGGAAAGCTAAGCCCCAGGTATATCGGACCTTTTGAGATTATTAGAAGAATAGGACCTGTAGTCTATCAACTACAATTGTCAGAGGAAATGGCAGGAATACATGATGTATTTCATGTATGCAATCTCAAAAAGTGTTTAGCCGATGAATCGTTAATAATACCTCTTAAAGATATAGAGGTAAATGAAAAGCTAAAGTTTGTAGAGAGGCCTCTACAAATTGAAGACAGGAAAGTCAAGAATCTCAAACACAAGAGATTGGTTTTAGTCAAAGTAAAATGGGATTCCAAAAGAGGACCAGAGTATACGTGGGAGCTTGAATCAGAGATGCAAAGGAAATATCCACACTTATTCCAGTAGACCTCGAGGACGAGTTCTAAAATAAGGTGGGGAGGATATAACAACCCTCCAAAAATATTTTCGACACCCCTAATATAATTATAATGTCCCTAGACGTCTCAAAATACACCCCATATACGAAAACCGAGCCCAAAATACCTTATACACTTAAAAATAAAATAAAAACAAGAAATTAGTGGCGCTCGCCGGACGCGTAGACCTTTAGGGTCTCTTACGCGAGGCGCGACAGATAGGTGATCAGGTTGCACTCAGTGCTACCACGTGTCGGGCTGTGTGTCGAGTCTATGAGTGCTGATTGGTCATAGCTAGGCCCTACAACCCTTTGTCGCGGGCCGCGTAAGACCCTGGTGTGGTCTTCGCGGGGCGCGACAGACCCTCTGAGCAGCCTTATGTATAGAGAGGTCGAGCATTCAGTCCCAACTCGCTCAAACATTCGATCTCTCTCTCAATATTCTGAATATTTAGAATAATATCGGGCATAATACCCCCTAAAATAATGAAGTGTTGCCTCATTGTAAGTATTTTAACCCCGGTTACGTATTAGATACGCTGCCCGATTGATCTAAGGTTCCGTAACGGCTGTCGTGGTTCTGCCCGACGTAGTCGTTGGAATTTTGTATCGGGGAGGGTATTATTAATGTAAATATTGGGTTATTATACTAACACGTGTGCATTGTGTAATTAATAGATAATCACCAGGAAATCCTAAAGGAAAACCCTAAGACAGCAATGTGAGTAATCTCCTTTTTGTAAACTGTTTTTACAAAACCTCATTTGTTTTATATTATAATTAACAGTGATTGCGTATTTGTATTCTACAATTATCGTCGGTATGTTGGGGTTTTGTATACAAAATTTGTTACTACACTGTGAGTAGTAACATGACCACAAGTCGGGGTGACAGTACCGTGGGTGGTAATTAAAGTATATGGAAACAAATGTAATTGCGCGACCGCCCTCAAATACTGTAAAACGGTTTTACCTGTCTTGATTAAACTGGGATTCACTCACCAGTATTTCCCCTTGACAAAATGTTTTTAAACGCGTTTCAGGTAACAAAATGTGAAAGCCAAGTAGAAGTCAGCTGGACAGCACTGAAGGCTTGGAAAAGTGGCTATAAAAGTTACCTAAATAAATAGATGTTTTATTTAAATAAAATAGGGTTTATCCCTATTGAAATGTGTGTATTTGAAACTTGGGATTTTCCCATGTGTTTAATATTATAAAAGCGTGGTATTTTACTCTGATAAAATATTTCCTAACTACGGTCCTGATGTAAATTCCGCTGCCAAACTGATAAACACCGATACCACCGAAACTGGCCACGGCCGCCCGTTCCCGGGTAGTTAGGGGATGGGGGTTGCGACATCCTGAGCGTAAATAGATCTTAGAAAAGAATCAACCTCCTTGAAGTTGATCGAACACATCATCGATTCTTGGTAGTGGGTACCGTTTCTTAATCGTAACCTTGTTTAATTCTCGGTAATCAATGCACATATGCATCGATCCGTCTTTCTTCTTAACAAAAAACACCGGTGCTCCCCACAGTGATGAACTTGGTTGTATAAAACCTTTGTCAAGAACTTCGTCCAAGTGTTTCTTCAGTTCCTGCATCTATGTTGGTGCTAATCGATATGGTGCTTTGGCAATCGGTGTCGTCCTTGGTATTAGGTGAATTCTAAATTCAACCTCTCTATTTGGCGGTAATCAAGGTAACTCTTCTGTAAAACGTCTGAGAATTTAGATATCACTGGGATATATTTTAATTCTTTTCCTTTAGTATTAATGGTTACAGAAATCATATATACTACTCCTCCCTTCCTTTCATAACTGGCAGCTTTCATCGCTGAGATGAATGTTATCGATCTAGTTGGCTTATCTCCTTTGATTGTGATCTTTTTACCTCTTGGTGTACTTACTTGTACTGACTTTTGATCACATAAAATACTAGCATGATTGGCTACCCACCAATCCATTCCTAATACAACATCGAATCCGGCCAGATTCATTGGGTAAAGGTTAGCAAAGAAATAATGGTTCAGGATTTCTATTCTTGCTCCCTGCAAGATTTCACGAATCTTAACAGATTCTCCGTTGGTTGTTTCTACCAGACAATCTTGTTGGAGTTTGACTAAGGGTTGGTCAAGAAATTTGTAGAAAGAAGTATTGATAAAACTTTGGTTTGCACCAGAGTCAAACAATACTTTAGCAAATATATTATTAACTAAGAACGTACCGGCAATCACATCCGGAATCATCTTGGCTTCCTCAGCTATCAGAACAAATGCTCTGTCATTTTTCTTAGGCGGTTCAGTTGTCTTAGCCTTGTTGGTTGTGGCTAGAGCTAGTTTCAGACAGTTCGGTTTGATGTGCCCACTCTCTCCACAATTGAAGCATATCCCATTACTAGGTTTCTTTCTACAGTTTTCTTCCTTATATCCCGACATTTTGCAAAAGTTGCAGTATATGGAGCATCTTCCAGAATGCTTTCTTTTGCAATACCTACAGTAGGGTGTAGAAGAACCTGTACTTTTCCCACGGTTGGAATTACCGTAGCGAAATTCCTGGGTAAGCTTTTGAGCAAGGTTCTTTCTCTGGTTTTCCTCTTATGTACGCACCAATTCATCAGTCAGGGTATTGGCTAGTTCTACTGTGTCTTCTATGGTTTGCGATCTAGCTGCCTTGACTATGTGTCTAATCTCACTAATTAATCCCCAAATATAACAGGAGATTAACACTGGTTCAGGTGAGGCTAAGGTTGGCACTATCCTAGCATCTTCGAAGAATATGGTAGTGTAACCTTTGCAGTCTATTCCAGTCATTCTAAGATTTAGGAACTTATTGGCGCTTTGTTCATTTTCATTAGGAGGACAGAATTTTCTTTGAACCATTTCCTTAAAGTTGATCCATTCCATATTATAAACTTTGTCACTTCCCCTAGACTGGAGAATAGTGTTCCACCATTCTAAGGCTGCATTTTTGAAGAGATTAGAAGCAAACATAATCTTATCTTCATCTGCACATTTAATTATTTTTATGACTGCTTCTGTCTTTTCTATCCAAGGTAAGGCTGCAATGGCTCCTTCATTTCCTGAGAATTCTATTGGTTTGCAGGCCAATAATTCTTTATAAGAACAACCGTAAGAAGCGGTTCTTCTTCTTTTAGGAATCGGAGCTTGGATTATAGGTCCATTATTATCGTTCACACTGTGACTTGGTTCAGTGTGTTGGCGTTTACTTCCATTTGCAGATTTATTATTTTTTGCTTCTTTAACAGTCTTGATAATATAAAGCATAGCATCTATAACTCCTTGTGCTACTATATGTTGGATGGCACTGTTATCTATTTGGTTTCCGTTATTCTCATTATTCTGGTTTTCCTAATTTACTTCGTTGTCCATTTGAATTGTGAATATTTATCAAGTATTAATTATCACAGAAAAAATTTAGTACAAATATTTATACACAATCACACAAAAAATTTGATCAAAACCGTCGATCATTGCGACTTTTACTCTTTCTATATATATGCATCTATTACAAACTACAACTTGAAATCAAATATACTAGTAGCTACGCATTCGTATCTGTTTTAGTCTATCTATAGATTATTATTTTTTTTTTATCAAAATACAAAATTACACATATATCTAGTCATTTTCTAGGTATCATGTATCCAATCATGTATATCACGCTCGACATGTTTCCACATAAGCTTTTCTCCTATTTGCCGAATTCTATCTCCTTCCTCTACTAATTCGTCACCCAATGAGCGAAGTTCCTCCAAATTTTCCTGGCTCATAGGTGGCATGGGTGTTGGTACTGGATCAGGGTGTCGAGGGATAGGTTGTCCATAAGGGTATGGATTATGTATCACACTCTGTGTCCACCATTCGCTGCTCCAAAAAGGATCTAAAGGGTTAAGATCAGTGTACTGAGTTATGGGGTTTGGTGGGGGGAATTCTCGGAATTTCATAGGGATCTACATCGGGGATTGGAAACTGGTTTTCCTAGCCAGGTTCTAGCATTTGTTGGTCTGGGAATAAAGGTAACAGTGGTGGTTCGGCTATTTGGTTTAGGTTAGCGTCTACTGCTGTAGTAGCTAACATATGCAAATCGGCCAGCTGTCTATCTAGATCCTCTTCCCAAGGTGGCCTATTAACTGTTTCCTGAGTTTGTGCATTCGCCTCCCTACTAGCTCTGACTATCGCTCTCTGTTGCTGCAACTTCTTCATTCTCTTTCTTCTCTCATGTTCTCCTCTATTAAACCAACCTCTCTTTTTAGTAGTAAAGGGTTCTTCTGACTGTGCCTTAAATATAAATATTACTTCCTCAGTATCGGCTGAGTATCCTGGGGGATTAGGTTGAGATGATGTTCCCTTATCTTTTGGTGAACTATCTAAGTGACGATAAGCGTCCGAAGTTCCTTGCTCACTGTTTTGGTCAAAAATTACCTAAGTAATTAAGTGATCAAGTTAGTTAAGTGAGGTAGTGTGCTAGATGTACTTGAAAAATGTATTCTGATTAAGTTGTTAACAAAAACAGTTTTCGGGATACGGCTCAGGATATCGAGCTATATCAACAATCAAACAATGAGCAAAAAAGGTAAAGGGTGACACGGGATGTACGAGGAAAGCCCTTGATCAATCTAGATCGCCGGCACAAAATCTCGGGAGCTGACAATCGTAGCTGCCTTATTCTTCTTATTACTTCAAATATCGGGATACAGTGCAGGATATGATACGGATCAACTAGGTGTTACAATGCGATTTGAATACAAGTGTAAGTGTGTTGTGAGTGATTGCATCTAGAGAGCAACTGTGTACGATGAATTGTGTGTGTTCTTATCTGATCCGATCAATCCTATTTATAGCAAAACAAAGCTAACTCACTAGCCTATAATTCCGGGATATAGCAAATATTCCATTTGTGAACGTTGTAGTCAACGTCTTTCGGCTTCAACGTTCATATTCCAACAGATTAGCCCGAGTCTTAGGGATAAGAAGTCCACTTGAACGTTATAGACTTGCTTCATTAATCTGCACGTGAACTAATTAGTCACTACCAGGATACTGTGTCAGGATGTTACCAATATCCTGATCCGGTATCCTGATCACAACAAAAGAAACATAGTCAGAATATTATTCAGGATATGTAAGCAGAAAACTACCATAACAATTGTCCCCAAAATATATCTGTTGGTATACCAATTCCAACGGATATATTTTAAAACTTTATCTCGTGAACCGAGGCAATTAAATTAAAGTGACGATTGAGGTAACATTATGCAACTTCCAACGCGCTTTTCACTCGATGGCCATCTATCTTGCCCCTATATCTTCTCTTTTTCTTGTTGATAAACGATCACCTTCCTCAGATTTCTCAGGTATTTCCTTTTTCTTATCTCTTAGAACTTCTTCGTTCAAATTTTCCGATGGCCACCAGAACACGCTCTCATTTCGGCGAGTCCACCTCGTCATTTGTTAATCAGAACCTACTCAAACACCCCGAGAAGGGGGTGTGTTCTTTTGACAACGCCGATATCGCCGCACTAAGAACCTCTGGTGCTTTCTCTGACACGGCGATTATCCGCCCATTTGACCGAAGCATCCGTTCTGATGTGTCTTCAGAATAATGGATCTGTTTCTCATCATATCCATTTTCCCTTTGCCTTCGATATCCCTTTCTGGAATTTATCATGGAGTTCTTTCGAATTACCGGCCTCTGTTTTGCCAAAACAATGTCTATGGTCTGGAGAGTACTTATCATACTTAACCATATCAAAACCCTTCACGTCCCCGATCTCTGTATCGAAGACCTTCCGCTTGCTTACCGTCTCCGATCCCACGACAATATTCGCTTCTTGCTTTTCTCAACCTCTAGCAACCCCCTCATCCTCAAAGCTTCAAAAAATGAGGATGGGTGGCAACAAAAATTTTTCTTTGTTAGACGGGATTCCATTCCCGAGGGCAAAAGCCTTCCGGTGAAATGGTTGACCTCCGGTAGGGTTTAGGGCTTTAGGATATCCCCAAACGTATCCTGATGATGTATCCTGTACTAACATCCTGATGTTTTTTATGCAGTAAACTTCAAAGAGTTGGCTCCTCCCACTGAAGAATCCCAAAAAAGAATCAACACGGTCTACCAGTTTCCTGATTGTGACAGATCCTTTACACTGCATCTTCCAAGTTCAAGCCAATATTCTTCATCAGATATGCCTGGTAAGAATCACATAATCTTTGCATATTTTTAATTAATAAAATAGGAAATAAGAATAGAGATTTAGATATTTTCCCTGTTTTGCAGCACCAGCCAAAGTTCCAGAAGTCTTTGACCTTGATGAACTGGATAGCTACCCTATTCCTGTCCAGGTGAAGAAGGAACCCAGCAAACCTGCTTCCACCTCTAAGCCTGTATCCGGCTCTCAACCGGCAGCTGTTCCTAAGCCCTCTCCTGCTACCAAGCCGTGCGCCTCAAGTTCCCGCAAAAGAAAGGAAACCGATTCTCCAGCATCGTCCGAGACGTTCCCCTATGAACACCATGGGTTCCTTGAATCCAGTGGCTTTATGACCAGCTTCCTTAACCAGGTTTATATCCTTAACCTACATCCTGCACCATATGCTGGTTATGTATCTTAATGTAAGTTAATACCTGTTTCTCTGTTTTGTAGGGCCTTGAACGCCTGATGAGCCTCTACGAAGAAAGTTGTGGTCTAAACAAGATGCTGGAAGTGAAGTTGAGGAAAGCTGAGATCACCATCACAGATCAGGGGATAATAGCCACCGCTAAGTCACAACACTATGAGGATAAATTCAAAGCTGTGACTCAGGAGGCTAAAGCTGCTATCAACAAGGCCAATGAAGACGCCCAAGCCAAGCTGGATGCTGCCCATCTTCAATTTGAGCAGGATATGACTACCTACCGAGAAGATCTCAAGGGGTCAGTTGTAATTTCCCTCCTACAAGCCAGGCTAAAGATGGCTTATGAAGCCAAAACTTTGGGCTTTGAATGCCCCTCCTGGAATGTAAGTGCTTGGGAGGCGAAGTTAAAAGATCTCGGGGGGGGGGGGGGGAGTCCTGTTGAGTATCCTACTAAGCCTGCGGGTGAAGAGGCTTCCAAAGCAGCGGAGGAGGCGGCTGATGCTGAAAAGAATCCTGATGGTGATGATGGAGCGGATGCTGGAGGGAAGGCTGCTGGTGAAGAAGGTGCTGCTCCTTGAAAGCAGCGGAGTGGGCGATGATGGATGTTTGTGCCTAGGCCGGAGCCCACTTTTTAAATTTGTTAGTCTGTGGTTGTTGAACAATTTCCTTTTTCTGTCCTTTGAACAATTTACTTTCCTGCATTAAGACAATATGATGGCCAAAGGTGGATGGGTCCTGAGTTTCAGGATGAAGCCCTTGGTCATCAATTAGTATGGTTTACTTTGAACAATATAATAGTTGGAGGTGGATTGGTCTCGGTTTGAGATGAAACCTTCAACTGTTATGTAAATATGACTAGGAACTTATTGTTCTTTTGGTGGATGGATCTCGGTTTGATATGAAACCAAAAGCACAAACTTCTGCTATGTTAATAATATAACTTCCTTTTGGCCTTATCTATCGTTGTCCTTTTTCAATTCTTGTTATGCATTGCTTAGTTTGAATACAATTTCAATGTTCCAAACTTAGTGTAATATTTCAAATGTCCTAACCAAATATCCTGAAAATATCTTGATCAGGATATTCGCAAATATCCTATTAAGACGTCAAATAGGGTTCTCGCAACTCAAACAATTTAGATAAAGTTTTCAAAGAAAAATGATAGTTCATTTTTATTTTGCAAAGCTTGTTTTGATAACTGTTGTTTGATTTGAACATAGTTTCAATTTTCAATCTAAGTGTCATATCTCAAACATTCCAATCGAATATCCTGAAGTATATCCTGAGAATATATCTTGAGAATATATACTGAGAACATATCCTGATCAGGATACTCATAAATATTATATTCAAGCTTTTGTTAAACGTAATTTCAAAAATTTAGACAATTTAGATAAGGTTAAAAGGAAAAAAGGAAAGATCATACCAGAAATAGAGTACAACCCTATTCTTAAACTTTAATCCTCTTACAACCTTTCCACCGAAGATGTCCCCAGTCTGGGATGCTTTGTGAACTAAGCCCAATCTTGATCCTCTGAGCTTTTCACTATGCCTTAGTAGGAATGTCCCCTGTGTATAATATCTTTGAATACTTAGGAATTTTCTGGACATCAATTGCAACAGTTTGTATAACTTTCGTATTACAGGGGATAAACCCTAAAGTATCCTGGAGATAAATCCTTAAAATTCTAGGGATAAACCCATAGGTATTCTGGGGAAAATCCCAAATTTTCGTGCGCTACAGGTGGGAGTGTATAAACTCCAAGACTTAGAAAGGTGAAAACCTTTAAACCTTAGAGAGTATGAAAATACCCTTTCGCGAGAGAGGGTGATCAATCCTCATATACCTTTAGGATCCAGGATATAGCCAATAATAACGAAATTGTCAGCCACTTTTACATGGACTGGTCCCGCTATCTTGAACTATTCCTGGATAACTTGCGCTCCAGGCGGGGCGTTTAAACCCAATTCGAGAGAAAGGTGAATACCTTTAAACCTGTGAAGGGATCAGGATCCCTTAATCGTGAGAGAGGGGGCCAATCCTCTAATCTTTCGAATTATCCTGTGTGTATATCCTGGAGGTATATCCCGAAGCATATTCTGCAAAACAACCATAAACTAAGGTGGGTGTTAGCCTGGCTCACACCCCTCCGATCCTTAAGTCAGTATTGGGTTCAAAATAAAAAAGAATTATATTTAAAAGAGATAGAATTCATACCATCTTGAGTTAGAAATTAATTCCTAAACTCACTTGAAATAGGCTTTGAGGTGTATAGCATTCCAGGATCTTGGTAGTATATCCCCCGGCATATTCTTAAGCTGGTATGCTCCTTTCCCAGATTCCGATTCAATCTCATAAGGTCCTTCCCATTTCGGAGCTAATTTTCCATCAGCAGGATTAGTAGTGTTCTGAAAAGCTTTCCTTAACACCCAATCTCCAACTTGAAACCATCTCGTCCTTAGAGTGTTCTTATATGCTCTGGATATCCTTTGTTGGTATGCTGCCATTCTCAACTTTGCCGCATCCCTTGTCTCATCAATAGTATCCAATTCTTGACACATGGCTTCAGGATTCCTCTCAGGATCCTGAAGGTTGGATATTGCTGTAGGTATCACCATTTTTTGTCGGGATTACTGCCTCTGCTCCAAATACTAAGGAAAATGGGGTTTGCCCAGTTGCACTTTTCACTGTTGTTCTATCGGCCCATAAAACAAAGGGTAATTCTTCTGCCCATCTTCCTTTTTTAGCTCTTAATCTTTTCTTCAAATTGTTGACTGTTATCTTGTTCGAGGATTCTGCTTGCCCATTTGCTTGAGGATGTACCGGAGTAGATGTAATCATCTTGATTCCCCAACTTTTGCAAATATTAGTGGTCCTTTTACTGATAAACTGGGAGCCATTGTCACAAATTATCTCAGATGGTATCCCAAACCTAGTCAGGATATTCCTTTTTATGAATGATACTACTTCTTGGTCTCTAACTTGAACAAATGCCTCAGCTTCAACCCACTTAGAGAAATAATCTGTCATTGCCAGCATAAAAACCTTTCCTCCTGGAGCTTTTGGCAATTTCCCCACTATATCCATCCCCCACTTCATGAATGGCCAAGGGGAAGCAATAAGATACAGCTGTTCAGCAGGTTGATGCAGTATATTGCCGTGCCACTGACATGCATCGCATCTTCGAGCATATTCTGCAGCATCCTTTCTCATCGTCGGCCAATAATATCCTGTTCTCAACACCTTTGAGAATAATGCTCTGCCCCCAGTATGGTTGCCACAATCCCCTTCGTGTATATCCTGAAGCACTTCTTTAGTTTCGAGATCCTCCAAGCACCTCAGGTACGGTCTTGCAAGGGATTTCTTATATAGAATATTGTTTATAATAGTGAATCGAGATACCTTCATCCTCAAAGCCTTAGGATTCTCATCCTTTGGAATATGTCCTTCTTTAGGATATCTCACAATTGGAGCCGTCCAGGACTTTGGATCCTCTTCAGGATACTCGTCATCAGGATCCTGAATACTTGCTACTTCCACATCCTGAGAATTGAAAAGATCCAGTGCAGGATATAGGATATGTAGTATTGGTATCCGAGTTCCCTCTGGTATCCTGACTGATGATCCTAGATTTGCCAAAGCATCTCCTTCAGCATTATCCTCCCTCGGTACCTGTTCAAGTGTAAAAATATTGAAATATCCTGCTAATTTTTTGAGAATTTCGAGATATTCGATTAACTTCTCACCTTTAACTGCATAGGATCCATTAAAATGATTAGTAATTAACAAGGAATCAACAGATACTTGCAAGCTTTTAATATTCATACTCCTAGCCAATTCTAATCCTGCTATCAAAGCTTCATATTCTGCTTCATTATCAGTGGCAGGAAATTCACACCTAATAGCCTGGGGTAATATGTCCCCCTATGGCAATTTTAGTAGTATACCCAATCCTACACCTCTCACATTAGATGCACCATCAGTATATAATATCCAGGATTCTAAGTTCTCTCCCAGCTGTTGTACTTCTAGGTCTACTTCCTTTTGAATATCACTACTGAAATCAGTCACAAAGTCAGCTAGAGCCTGAGACTTTATGGCATTCCTAGGTTCATATACTAGATCAAAGGCACTTAACTTTACTGACCACTTAGCCATTCTACCTGACATCTCAGGTTTCCTAGGCACATTTTTAACAGGATAATTAGTTTTCAGACCCGAATGAGTCGATCAGAAGAGTTTTTCTCAATATGAGTGGCGGAAACAAACGTATCAAGTTCAATTCAGCAAGATATCCAATTTAAACTGTCTTTAGATTGATTTTACAAAGTTTTACAACGAGTAGACACTTCGGCAGCACTTCGGCTCTCAAATCGGAGAGTTATATATCACTCAAACGAAATCAGAAGGCAACTATATATAGGCTGTGTAATTTCGCATGGAATTACCAAACGAAATTACATCTCACACGAAATTATAATTTCGTGCAAAATTACCACGTAATTTTGTATGGAATTACCAAGCTGTAATTTCGTGCGAAATTACCTCCAAACCCATATTTGACAAATTTCTCGTACTACGTGCCCTAATCTATCTATATACATACAAGACTCGATACAAGATGAAGTCGACAGACGCATGCACCAACAGACTCCCCCTCGAATGTTGACGAGTCTTCAGTGTTGAGTCTTCAATCTTCAATCTTTATCAGTCTTCTCGACTTCTCCCGAAATATCTAACAATGTAAAGTATCCTCAATCTTCTCTTTCTCTTTCTCTCGGAATCGCAACCTGGCTCTATACTCCTCTTGATCAGGTCTCTTGATTCCTTAATTTCATCAGCATCAGCAGCTTATGTGAACTTCAGGATCTAAATTTGACTCTACAATCTTCTATCCCAATATCTGTGGCTGGCTCTTACAACATCAGATTTCTCCTTAAACTGTATTTGGGATCGCAGTCTGAAAAAAAAATTCTTGTTTCAAGATTGTAATCTGGCTCGTTGTAACCACAAGATCCTCAGAAATCATAACCTAGCTCTAGCCAATCTTCATTCCTGCACAATCTCTACCTCACAATAAATTTCACAAATTTAAAATTTGACAAATTTATACATCACTTGCAGGTATTAATCAAATCAAAAAATGATTTTACAATGTTAATCTCTGATGAACCACTTGTAAAAATACCATTTTTCTTATCAAATATTTTTTCATCACAAACATCTTCAAACAAAATTCTCCCAAACCTTTTGTTCATCATGTTTAGCACTTGGAATTTTGAAAATCAGCTCTCCAACAACAGTTGTCGAAAATCTTTTTGAATTTTTCAAAAATTTATGCTAAAACACACTGAAAATCTTTTTGGAATTTTGATTTAAATGAAATGCAATAAAGAAATATTTACAAACAATATTTTTGTGAGTTTGCGTAAGAGGATCATATCAGTTTTTGAGACAAATCACCAACACCGTTAAGCTTTAAACATTTTAAGTTCTAAACAATTCACTTAGATTGTCAGTATACTGATCCACTTAAATTTTCACACAAAGTTCAACTGTTTCGAGATACGGGATTAATGTTTTAGAGACTTAAACTTATTCGCGTGTCCCACCTCAGAATATACTCCCGTATCCAGATCCCAATATTCAGTCTTACAGGTGAGTATACCTAGATGATATCTGTAAAGGGTTAGATGCGAGGGCCGTGAAAGCTCAGGCTATTGCTTCCGCAAAATCAGAGAGATGACGGCTTCGACTTTTGGTGTGTTCCCTTTAGAGAATCTTTTCTTCAACAGCACATGATTAGTATTTTACAATGTTTCATCATTTTTTGTACCGAGGGTGATGCTATATTTCAAGCAAGCAGAAAGTATTATACGGGGACTAGGCTATTGCTTCCGCAAAATCAGAAGTCCCGGGATAATACCCCAGATATCACTGAATATAAAGACCTAGTATCTCAGAAAGAGGGACCTTTCAAACAAGATTTCGGGGGTTACCCATATATCCGAGAGATGTTCCCCACGATATAAGTAAATTTGAATTTTAGGTTTATATCTCGTCACAATCTACTAAATGTGTAAAAACCTACTGGCACATCATCAGTGAGACCGTTTACCACATTTTGACTTTTCAATTCTTTAGCATGCTGTGAATGTCCACTGATGTACAATCATTTCCTCTTTTTCACAACAAAACTCATTTTTGATTTTATCATGTTTTTGACTTTTTCAAATTTTCTAATGTTTTTGGATTTTTTGAAAATTCTTACTCCCCCTAAAATTCAAAATCATTTAAAGAGAATTTGAAAACAAACTGTACAAGTAACGTGACAACTATTGTGAATTGCTTCAATTCGCCATCCACTTGGCATAAACAATCAGAATTCCCCCTTACAACAAACTATTTTCCCATTATGATTTCAAAACACTTAAGTTTGTTTTAATCAAATGGTTTTTCCGGAAAATAAGTTTTGTTGATTTTCACAAACCACTTGTAGGTTAGGAGATCAATTCATCACCTTGTTCTTTCAACTTCATCCTTTTGAAAAATATAATAGTTTTAAATTCAAAACATCAAATATCACTTGTAGAAAATCAAGTACAACTTAATGTCCCTGATTTACCAATTTTAAGTCGAAATATCACAAACGTGAATTTTTCAAGAAAGATGCCGATTCATGCTCCACTCTTACCAACCAGGGAGCTCCGGCAAGTCCTGGTTTTCAATCATCATAATAGGTTCCATCCCAGTCACAAACCTGGGATGACCCATTCTTACTTGGTTTCTTTGTTTTCTTCTCATAAAATTCCTTCACCCCTTTGACCTTCCCATCAACCCTTTTTCCAAAAATATGTTGCACTTTGGGGTTAAAAGCTTTCTCAACATCAAATTCTTTCTTTTCTGAGAAAAATTGATTTGAAATCTCAATTTTACCAACTTTTTGTTTAAAATTCTCAGCCCTCAATGGTGGAAAATTTGCATCATCCATTGGTGGAACTGATGTTTCCAATTTTAGATCAACTTGTGGCTCCTCTGACTTTGTGGAATCAGATTCATCGCCTGAAAATAGCTCCTCTGATTTTGATGAATCAGAATCATTGCTAGAACTATCATCAGATTTCTTAACAACCCACTTTTGGTTGTCAAGATTAACTTTTCTCTTGTAAAACCTTTTTGAACATTCACCAACCTCAAACTTCGAATTTTTGAAAACTTTGAAGTGTTTAGTTGGTGGTTCATTCTCAACAATCTTTTCTTTCAGTTTAAGAGAAACTCCCTGTTTTGTTTGAATTTCCTTTGTACAATTTCTGGCAATATAACCAACAATTTTTCATTGAAAACATGTTCTTGTTTCCTTTTTCTGTTGAGTAGCATTTTTCTCCATTTCCTCTTGCTTCTTTACAAGGAATTCTTTGTTTGATTGATTCCTGAACAATTGCTCTTTTTCTTCTTCAATTGATGTTCCTGAAACAAAAACAGTTTTTGGTTTATAAGTTTTTTCATTTTTATAATTTTTCGATGGAATAAAACCGAGACCTTTTCTTTTGAAATTACCGTTATGGTTTGGTTTCTTTTGAAAACCATAACCAGAACTGTAACCCTTTTTCTTGTTTAAACGTTGTTGAACTCTTGAGGTGTAAGGTTTTGTTTTTTCAGAAAGATTTACATCTTTTATTTCAGAAATATTAATTTCTGTTAGTTTGAAAACCTTTTTTATCATTTCAGTTCTAACACCTCTTATTGGAAATTCTTCATCAAAATATAACTTGTCAGAATCATTCAAAGTATATGCTACCTTGACTGTTTCATCATTCAAATTAGATTTTGATAACAAAAATTCTTTATTATAAACCCGTTTGTCCTTTTTGACTGTTGACTTTGACTTGTCAGACTTTGACTCTGAGTTTGACTCCAACTTTGACTCCTCGGTTTCATCGTTATCCAACACCTGATCGACCACTTTCTTTATTAACTCAGACTCATGATCAGTGTCAGACGATGTGAAAGTGACATCGATATTGTCTGGCAAATTTTCCGAAGACTCAGACTCCCACTGTAAATTGGTTGCCTTTTTTACTCTTTCTGAATTTGGATTTCGTGGAGAATATCCATTTTCAAGCGGAGGTGGACACTTTGTATAACTGGCACCTTGTTTCTTACCAGAAATCTTCATTTCAGTATCCTTCTTCTTTTCAGAACTCTTGTCTTCAGATACTTCCTCTTCATCAAATACCTTCATGCCTTCAACGGTTGGATAAATCATGTCAATAACATAAGAAGTACATGAGTAACTTTTTAACAATCTATTTACTCTTTCTGTTTCAATCCTCTGAGTTTCCAGTTTCTGTTCAAGTACAGCACACTTCTCAATATAATTGTTCACCACTTTCTGCTTTGTTATGAAAGCTCCTTGAAGTGTTTTCATTGTTGTTGCTTGTTCACTGCTTGTCTGATTGTACTGATTCATTGCTTTATTCAGAACATCATAGGATTCTTTCAATCTGTTCATGTTATGAATCAAAGTACTATTCTGCTTCTTTACTGCTTCACAATTTTCACATATCACTGGAATCTTTTGTGCATCAGCTTCAGCTTCAACTGTGAAAACTGGAATGTCTTTGACCTTTTTCCTTATCACTCGAACTTCTTCATCATCACTGCTAACAGGTTTTTTAACTTTCTTCTTTTTCTTTTTAGCTTTTCCATCATCACTGTCACTCTCTTCCATCATTTTTAAGTGCTTTTCCATTCTCTTTGCATAGTAATCATCATCATTATCACTCTCTTCAGCAACTCGAGCAACAAAAGCTTTGTGATTTGAAGTTTTGTTAGGATCATAATCATCCCAACTGAAATTTGCCCAGCTAAACCCTTCTGGTAATTTTTCATCATCTTGGTTTATCAGACATGCTTTACTACCAGGTGAAACATATTTATCCCAACTGAATTCTTTTGTTGATTTTTTATCATCTTGATTCACCATACAAGCTCTCTTTGATGAATCTTTGATTGTCTTCCTAGCATGTGTAGTTTGTGGTTCTTGTTGTTGTTGAGCAACTTGATGATTAATTGCTTTCCTATAGTAATCATTGTTGTTGAACGGATTTTGAGCTCCACTTGCTTCGCGATTTGTGCACTCTCTCTTGAAGTGTTCTTTTTCCCTGCAACGAAAACAAGTAACTTTAGATTTATCAAAACCTAGAGTAGAAACATTTGCATCACGGAAATCATCTCTTCCCGTAATTTGTTTAAACTTTTCAGCTCTTCTCAAAACACTCGCCAAACACCATTTTATATCCATCAATTCCATTTCTTCAGCATCAATCTGATCGTAATCCTCTTTTGTCAACATTGGATTCCTGATCTTTCCTACAACTAAACTTTCATACGATTCTAATACAGTTCCCAACAACGACATGTGACCTTTTGCAACCTCTTCCGAGAAATTTTCATCATTTTCAAGATTCAAAACAATGTTGCATTGTAATCTCTTGCCATTCTTGGTTGTTAAAAAATTTGGATCAAATGATGGATATGAAGAAAAACTTGTTTTGTTGTTTGATCCTTTAGAAGAACCTCCAGACGAACTCTTAGCATTGAATGTAGTTTCAACCTTTGGTGACATGTTGGTCTTATCACTAATACCTCCTTTGTAATAAAGATTGATATCTTGTTCACCATCAAAATCTTTCATTCTTGAGATATTCCTTTGTTCCATTTCCTGAGCTTCAAATTTTTCAATGAATTTATTCAGTGTCAAATTACTAAAATCTTTCTTATTTCTCAACATCATGAGATATGTGCCCTAAGTTTCATGTGGCAATGCATCAGCCAACTTTTCAATCAACTCTTCATTATCTTTATTGATGCTCTCTCTTTTCATTTGAACTAACAGATTGCAATATCTTCAATGATCTGCTTGGTGCTCTCAGTTCTCAAACCACGAAATAGATCAAACTCTTTTTCAAAAGTAACTTTTCGTTCTTAATCATCTCTTTACTTCCAACAAACTTTGATTTTAATGCTTTCCAGATAGAGTATGCACTTCCATTGTGTTGAAGTAAAACCAAGATATCTTCTTTAACCGCTTGATGCAAGAGACTGATCATCATCTTTTCATTTTTGTATTTCTTTCTATCATCAGCACTTAGATCTTTAATAGCAATCTCCTCTTCATCATCATTCAACGGTCTAATATATTTTGTCTCAACACATTCCCAAGCATCCAAATAATTTGCTTGAACCCAATTCTCAAATTGTTCCTCCCATCCTTTATACTCCTCGATATTCATAAGCTTAGGCGGTTTTTGCATAGTGCCCGTTTCATTTTCCATGTTCAAATTCTGAGTAACGGATGCCGGAGTAGTCGGGGTAGTAGTAAATGCGTTATAAAATTCCTCTTCCATGTTTCGGTAACAATTTTCACAAAACAGTCTTTTCAAACGAAATTACTCCTTCAAACGAAATCACCTATCTGAAACGAAATCACTGATTTCGTGCGAAATAACACCCTTTCAAACGAAATAGGTAATTTCGTGTGGACCTCTCAAGCGAAATTACACTTTGGAGCGAAATAACTAATTTCGTGTGAACCTTTCAAACGAAATTACTATCTGGTGTGAAATAACAGCTTATTTCGTGGGAAATACTGCTGATGTCATCATCTCGAGCTGTTTTTGCTAAAATTGACCAAGTTTTAAGCCGTTTTAAGATCTGAAACTTTCTAGGGTTTGTTAAAACACTATTGCGCACATAATGTGTGAAATTCAAGACATTTTGACCATGAAAACTTGTTAATTTTGAAAAAGAAGGTGTAGAAATCAGATTTTGCAGCTGAATTGGTAAGAACTCTTCCTCCTGAGCTCTTATACCACTTGTAGGATCGTTTTCAGACCCGAATGAGTCGATCAGAAGATTTTTTCTCAATATGAGTGGCGGAAACAAACGTATCAAGTTCAATTCAGCAAGATATCCAATTTAAACTGTCTTTAGATTGATTTGATAAAGTTTTACAGCGAGTAGACACTTCGGCAGCACTTCGGCTCTCAAACCGGAATGTTATATATCACTCAAACGAAATCAGAAGGAAACTATATATAGACTGTGTAATTTCGCATAGAATTGCCAAACGAAATTACATCTCACATGAAATTATAATTTCGTGCGAAATTACCACGTAATTTCGTACGGAATTATCAAGCTGTAATTTCATGCGAAATTACCTCCAAACCCATATTTGACAAATTTCTCGTACTACGTGCCCTGATCTATCTATATACATACAAGACTCGATACAAGACGAAGTCGACAGACGCATGCACCAACACTATGTGTCTCAAAGTAATGTCTAAGCTTCATTGATGCCATAACTAGAGCTAATATTAATTTTTCTAAATGAGAATATCTAGTTTCAGCATCTAATAAACTTTTGCTAACATAATAAACAGGATACTACTGACCTTCGTGATCCTTTGCCAGGACAGCACTTACTGCATTCCCTGATACTGCAAGATACAGGGATAATGGTTCACCATCCTCGAGTTTCATCAACAAGGGTGCAGTTGAAAGATACTGCTTCAATTCCTGCAAGGCTGCTTCATGCTTCTCTCCCCATTCGAATTTCTTATTCTTCTTCAGGATATCGTAGAATTCCTTGCATTTTTCCGAGGATCTTGATATAAACATGTTTAATGCTGCTACTCGCCCTGTTAATCTTTGTACATCTTTCATGTTCGAAGGTGACTTGATATCCAGGATAGCTTTGATCTGTTTCGGGCTTGCTTCGATCCCCCTTTTAGTTACCATGTATCCCAAAAACGTTCCTGCCCCCACTCCAAATGGCATTTGGCAGGATTCAGCTTCATATTATATTGATCCAGGATATCAAATGCCCCTTCAATATCCCGGAGATGATCCTCGGCCTTCTTGGATTTTACCACCATATCATCGATGTATACCTCCATGGTGTCCCCTAGTTTGTCTTTAAACATCTTGTTCACCAGTCTTTGATATGTTGCACCTGCATTTTTCAAACCGAAAGGCATGGCAGTATAACAATAAATACCTGTAGGTGTCATGAAAGCGGTATCCTCCTGGTCTGAAGGTTCCATTTGGATCTGCTGGAATCCTGAGGATACATCCATGAAGGTTAACATTTCATGACCAGCAGTAGCATCCACCATTGAGTCAATATGAGGCAGACGGAATGGGTCTTTAGGACATGCTTTGTTCAAGTCTGTGTAATCTACACAAACTATCCATTTCCCATTTTTCTTTTGAACCACAACTACATTTGCTAGCCATTTGGGAAATTTAACTTCCCTAATCATCTTGCTCTTTAACAATCTTTCAACCTCTTCCTGAATTATTGTGTTCCGTTCAGGAGCAAACTTCCTTCGTTTCTGTTGGACAGGATTTAAAGACCTATCTATTCCGAGCTTGTGAGTTACAATATCCTTGGAAATACCTGTCATATCCTCATGTTTCCATGCGAATGTTGACATCCTGCATTCCAAAAAGTTAGTCAATTGATTTTCAATATCCTGAGGGATATTGGTTCCTACGAGCACCGAGATATCCAGATTATCCTGATCCAGGATAATTTTCTTAACATCCTGCTCTGTAGCCTCCACGATATCCTAGGCTCGCATCTTTAATTGCTATCCTGCTTTGGGCTTCGTTGAGGATTTCATCGAAGAAGAATAACACTCCTTCGCTTCCTGTTGATCACTTTCCACCTTGACAACCCCCAAGGGGTAATCATCTTGATACATTGATGATAGGTCGATGGCACGGCCTTCATAACATGGATCCATGGCCTACCCAATATAATATTGTAGCATGATAAGGAATCCATGACACAGAAGCATTGCATCGAGTTGACCCCTTCAACATATACTGGCAGCTTTATTTCTCCCACAGTATTTCTGGCCTCTCCACTGAACCCGACAAGTACAGTAGATTTGAAGTGATATCCATCGGAGAAACATTCATCCTCTTCAGTGTTTCTAGCAAACCGTCATGATGGGGATCCTGAACAGTATCCCTGTCATCACTGTCAAACGTTATCACTTTATCGGTCGTGAGGGTTGTCATCTTGGTTGGTTTATCTCCCCTTTCTGCCTTACCCTCCTTTGCATGTCTTTTTGCTGCAGAATAAGAGGTTCCACAGATATCAGATCCTCCTGAAATAAAGTTAATTATCTTGGCATCCACAGGAGGTGATGCTGCTCGTTCAGGATCCTTCTCAGTATCCTGACCCTTATTCTTCTTTCTTCCCATAAGATCTTTCAGATATCCTTTGCTCAGGAGATAGCTTATTTCCTTCCTCAGAGCAATGCAATCTTCCGTAACATGCCCAAAATCCTCATGGAAGGCACACCACTTGGATTTATCCTTCCAATCAGCTTTTTGTTGGTTCTTCCTGGGCCACCTTGCTTTGTCTCCTAAGCCCTACATAGCATACATCAGTTAAGGTATATTAACAGAAAAACAATATTCTGACAACTCAGGATCCTCGTCTTCGACATCATTCACTTTCTTGCTGTCATTCCTGCCATATGGCTTAGAGCGATATGGTTTGTATGAGGACTCTGACTTCCTGTTAGTTGATTCATAAGTTGAGGATAAATTCATCCACTCTTGCATCTTTTTATCATCTTCCAGTCAAATGTATCTCAAGGCCCTGTTTCGAGCCTCATCAAGGTTCCTGCAAGGATTCATTACAAGATCCTGATAAAATTGGGAATCCTTTTGCAAACCCATTTTGAATGCTTGCACGGCTGTTGCAACATCAAGGTGTGGGATATTAAGAGATTCCATGCTAAACTTGTTCACATAATCCCTCAAGGATTCCTGAGGTCCTTGAGTTATCCTGTAGAGATCACTGGTTAGTTTTTCAAAACTTCGACTGCAAGAAAATTGACTATTAAACAAATTGACTAAATGAGCAAACGATGTAATTGAATGAGGTAGAACATTCAAGAGCCACTTTAAGGCTGATCCTGTTAAGGCAGAACCAACACCCTTACAGAGGCACGCTTCCTTAAGATCTGGAGAGATAGGATTAATTTCCATCCTTTCCCTATACTGAACAATATGCTCTTCAGGATCCGTAGTTCCGTCATAGAGCTTCATGTTGGGGGTTTGAAATCTTTTTGGGATTTCAGTATCACAGATAGGATGTGCAAACTGGGATATCCTGTGGCTATCCTGGGACACTTCTGGAATTGGCTAGACCACCCCAGGTACACTGGATATCATGTCCTTCAATTTCTGAAGCTCCCTAGAAAATGTTGATGTCATACCTGCATCCTGCAAAGATCCAAGACCGTTAGTAACAAGGGTATTAGCATTATTAGACACGTTACCAGTCTGAGGATTCTGGCCATATCCTGAAGCATATCCTGAACTTCTCACAGTTGACACCCTAACTGAAGAGGGTATCTTAGGAGTATGATTCTGGGAATGACTAGGCACAATATTGCCCCTATTATCCTCGGTGTACACTGCTGAACTGAAGTTCAATGCTCTTGGCTGCAGGGGAGTGACAATATCCTCAGCAGGCCTACTCGGACCAGACTTCAAAAGTTGTATTTCTCTTATTAGCATTTGATTTGTTTCCTGCTGCTGCTTCATCTGATCCTGTATACTGCCAAACAAAGTCAGAATTTCATCATTAGAAGCCAAAATAGGAGTACCCCCTGAGACAGCAGATCCTTGAACATTCCGAGTGGGGATAACATCCCGAGCCACATGAGTTTTTGTTCCTCTTGAAAGATCCTGAGGCTGTGAAGAGGCTTGCATCCTCGGAGGTGGCGGAATCACCGAACCAACGGTTGCAGAAGTTGTGGCAGACACGGTAGAAGAGCTCATGTTTGATCTTGAGGCCATTGAAAATAGTGTAGCAAAAAGTTTCAAAAATAAAAAACCAAGTAATGATTTTGCAAAAGCTTTTAGTAGAAATAGCACCACTTGCCCCACGGTGGGCGCCAAATTGTTTTGGTCAAAAATTACCTAAGTAATTAAGTGATCAAATTAGTTAAGTGAGGTAGTGTGCTAGATGTACTTGAAAAATGTATGTTGATTAAGTTGTTAACAAAAATAGTTTTCGGGATACGGCTTAGGATATCGAGCTATATCAACAATCAAACAATGAGCAAAAAAGGTAAAGGGTGACACGGGATGTACGAGGAAAGCCCTTGATCAATCTAGATCGCCGGCACAAAACCTCGGGAGCTGACAATCGCAGCTGCCTTGTTCTTCTTGTTACTTCAAATATCGGGATACAGTGCAGGATATAATACGGATCAACTAG
Source organism: Helianthus tuberosus (assembly GCA_030545235.1). Taxonomy (NCBI): domain Eukaryota; kingdom Viridiplantae; phylum Streptophyta; class Magnoliopsida; order Asterales; family Asteraceae; genus Helianthus; species Helianthus tuberosus. The sequence goes on along the minus strand of CM060404.1, from coordinate 50,147,370 downwards.
GAGTTACAATGCAATTTGAATACAAGTGTAAGTGTGTTGTGAGTGATTGCAGCTAGAGAGCAAGAGTGTACGATGAATTGTGTGTGTTCTTATCTGATCCGATCAATCCTATTTCTAGTAAAAGAAAGCTAACTAACTAGCCTATAATTCCGGGATATAGCGAATATTCCATTTGTGAACGTTGTAGTCCACGTTTCGGCCTCAACGTTCCTATTCCAACAGATTAGCTCGAGTCTTAGGGAGAAGAAGTCCACTTGAACGTTATAGACTTGCTTCATTAATCTGCACGTGAACTAATTAGTCACTACCAGGATACTGTATCAGGATGTTACCAATATCCTGATCCGGTATCATGATCACAACAAAAGAAACATAGTCAGAATATTATTCAGGATATGTAAGCAGAAAACTACCCATAACACTCACTAATACTGTAAACTAATAAATAGTCAAATAACACAAAACAATATTTACACATAAGTTATTTCCTAACACAGAATTTAAAATTTAAGTGTCAGTAGAACACTTCTTTGGCTTAAACCAGTGGCTGTAGCTCTGATACCACTCTCTGTCACAACCCCCGACCCCTATCCTGGGAGCGGGTGCCGCGAGATCCAGATCAGTGTTATCGGTGTTTATTAATTTAGCAGCGGAATACATCAGGACCGTAGTTAGGAAATATTTTTATCAGAGTTAAACACCAAAGTTTTTATAATAATAAATCATTGGGTAAAACCCAAGTTCATTTTACAGTACATTTGTAGAGATAAACCCTAATTATTAAAAATAAAAACTCCTTTTTATTTAGGTAACTTTTATAGCCACTTTTCCAAGCCTTCAGTGCTCTCCAGCTGGCTTCTATTGGCTTTCACATTTTGTTACCTGAAATGCGTTTTAAAAAGATTTTATCAGCAAAAAATACTAGCGAGTGCATCCCAGTTTAATCAAAACAGTTTTATAACTTCACAGAATTGAGGGCATCCGCAATTACATTTGCTTATATCTATTCAATTACTTATTCAGTACTGTCAACAGCTGACTTGTGGGTCATATTACTCATTGGCTATCTCATTGTCCAATGGTAACGTCTTTCACATTTTGTATACAAAACTCCAACATACCGGCAGTAATTATAGAATCACAAATACTCAATTACTGTTAAGTGTAATTTAAAACATTTGAGGTTTTGGTAAAACATTTTAACTCACAAAAAGATTTACAAAAAGAGAATGTACTCACATTGTTTACTTAGATGATACTACTATAGCTTCCTGGTGATCCTCCTGGTTATTATCTATTAAAATTAAACAATGCACACGTGTTAGTAAAATAACCCAAATCACATTAACCGTATAACTTGAGATAGAATTCCAATGACTGAGTCAGGCAGAGCCATGACATGCATTACGGATATTTTGGTCAAAAATTACCAAGCAATTAAGTGATCAAATTAGTTAAGTGAGGTAGTGTGCTAAAAAGTGTGTTGAAAATATGCTGGTTAAGTTATTTGGAAAAAACAGTGTTCAGGATACGGCTCAGGATATTGAGTTGTATCTCCAATCAAACAATGAGCAAAAAGTAAAGGGGACGACACAAGATGTACGAAGAAAGCCCTTGATCAATTTAGATCGCCTGCACAAAACCTCGGGAGCTGACAATCGCAGCTGCCTTGTTCTTCTTATTGCTTTAAACTTCAGGATACAGTGCAGGATATCGATCAGATCGCTAAGTGTTACAATGATTTTGTGTGAAAGTACAAATTGCGAGAGAACAAGTGTTAGAGTGTAGTGAGTGTGATTGCAGTGTCCTATTCGATCTGATGTTCCTCCAATTTATAGTAACGAAATACAAACAAATATTCCTATAAATATGGGATGCTCCGAATATTCCATTATTAACGTTGTAGACCGAGTAATACGCCTTCAACGTCTTTATTTGAACGACTTGGACCGAGTCTTCCGCGGAATGAGTCCTTGTGAACGTTGCCAGCTTCTAACCCTCGTACCTGCACATAATCCGTTAGTGATCCTGAGGATACCATTCAGGATGTTACCAATATCCTGAATTAGCATCCCGGACGTGAACAGATATCATATAACCAAGATATAACCCAAGATATTTCTCAGGATATTAGCTCAGAAATTAGCCCACAACAATTATCCCCAAAAATGTTACCGTTTAGTATCCTCATCACTAACGGTTACATTTTTCACGAAGATCGAGGTAATTAAGAGATAAGACCAATGATGTGACCGTTTGCAACTATTCAGCCTATATTTACTCATTGCACCCTATATCTTCTCATCGTCATCTCTTTTTTAATCATAATCGATAAGGAAAAAGGTAACATTCTCTCTCTAATCTCCATCTTTATCTTCATTCTTCTTCTCCGGTCAAAAATTCAAGCGATTAAATGCCGAGATAGACGAGATCTAGTTCCGGTGATTCAACTCCCACATTCATCCAACAGAACCTTCTCCAAGAACCGGAGAAGGAAATATGTACCTTTGATAGTGCCCACCTGTCGGCCTTGAAATCCTCCGGTATCTTCCCGGAAGGAACTGTATTTCGACCGTTTGACCGGGAAATCCGGTCGGATATGGTCTCCAATGAGTGGATATGCTTTAGTGCCTTTCCCTTCACCTTAGGGTTACAATTCCCCTTTCCGGATTTCATCGCGGAATTCTTCAACATTACCAAAATCTCCTTTAGTCAAACGATGCCAATGCTTTGGCGTGTTCTGTCTGTTCTTGACCAGATCAAGAAAAACCACATCCCTGATCTTTCTGTTCATGATCTCCCTCTAGCTTACAAGCTTAGATGCCATGGATCATGTAGATTCTTATTTTATTCTACCTCCGGCGATCCGCTGATACTTCGTGCCACCAGGAACGAGGATAATTGGCAATCTAAGTTCTTCTTTGTAAAAAGAGACTCAATCCCTGGTGGAACGAAATATCCGGTGAAATGGTTGAAAAAGGGTAGGATTTAGGGTTTAAGGATGATCCTGCTTCTTATCCTGTTCCATATCCTGAACTAATCAATTTTCTTTTTTCTGTTATGCATGCAGCTGATTTCAGGAAGATTGCACCTCCCCTTGTCGATTCACAAAAAAGGATAGACGCCATCAGACTCCTTCCAGAAGATGAAAGAAGTTTCAACCCATCTCCACCAACTCCAAGTCCTCTTTCTAGTGCAAACATGTCTGGTAAGGATCCTGTAAAATATCATGTACATACATGTTTTTTATTTGAAATACTTAGAAGAAATTTTTACTCCCTGTATGCAGACTCCAGCAAGGTTCCAATCTATCTAGACCTCGATGAACTTGACAGCTATCCTACTCCGGTCATGGTCAAGAAAGAGACCCCTGCTGCCACCAGCTCCAAGCCACTCCCGGCTCCCAAAGCTAATCCAAGGACCCGAGCTTCCACAGCAAAAAAGAGGAAAGCTCCTGAAGTCAGTGCTCCAGGTCCGGAAGGGTTCTCCTATGATGAACTCAGCTTTTCCGACTCCTTAGAGCTAATAACATCCTTCCTTAACAAGGTAACATCCTACTACATATCCTGCACACATATCCTGATAGGATATCCTGACAGGATATCCTGGTTAATATATTCTGACTCATACCTGAATTTAATGCGCACGGCCTCCAGCATCTGCTCCACCTGTACAATGATGCCTGTGGTACTGTTGTACTCCATGAAGCCAGGATCAAACAACTCAAGAGCACCGTTGCCGACCAAGGTGCCATTGCTGAAGCAAAGACCCGGCACTACGAGGGCATGCTGAAGAAGGTCACCCAAGATGCTGAGCTTAAACTTGCCACTACCCAAATGGATCACGAGCAGGCCATGGTTTCGTTTCGGGAAGGAATCAAAGCTTCTGCCATCGTCTCCCTGCTGCAAGCTCGCATCAAAATGGCCTATGAGGCTAAGGAGACAGGCCTTGTATGCCCATCCTGGCCGGTTGAATCCTGGGTGGCCAAGCTGAAGGAGCTTGGAGGCAAGGTCGTGCCCCTTCCCGCTGAAGCTGGTGAATCTTCCAAGTCGGCAGAGGTGGTGGACAAGGCTGGAGATAAGAAGGATGCTGGAGCGGATGTTGAAATGGATGCTGGTGAGGAAGCTGGAGAGGATGCTGCCAAGGATGCTGAAGCTGTGAAGGCAGAGAAGGTTGGAGAAGATGCCGCTAAGTAAGGGCATTCAGGTGGGCAATGATGGATATATGTGCCAAGGCCGGAGCCCACCTTTTTAAATTTGAATGTTGGTCTGTAATCCCAAACAATTTACTTTTCTGCACTTTACTTTTCTGCACCTGAACAATTTACATTTCCTGCATACTTTTTGAACAATACAACAGTTGGAGGTGGATGGGTCTTGGTTTGAGACGAAACCTTCAACTGTTGGGTAAATGTGGTAAGGAACTATTAGTGCTCTTAGTGGATGGGCCTTGTTTTGAGGTGAAACTAAGAGCACATCTTTTGGTATGTTAATAATATAACTTCTCTTTTGACTTTATTATTGTTGTTATTAGTGTACAAATTTTACTTATGAAAATTGTTATGTTTGAATATTTTTAAGAATATTATGGGAACACATTCTGAGAATATCATGTCAAGTATTCTAAGTGATATCCTGGTCAGGATATCGTCATATAATTTGAAAAACTTAAGTCATTTGAAAAAAGGAGAGATCATACCAAAGACTCTTAGAGAGTCAATTCCAATCTTCCACCTTAGGAATGTCCCCAGTGCATACTTACAAACTTGGATCCAATCTTTGAATAGTATAATGTATGTCCCCTGTGTATGACACAGAAATACAAATGTATTCATACTTTGGCTTGAATAAATTCCAAATACCTCGAGGCAAAACCCTTGATATTCTGAAATGAATCCTTAGCATACTGGGGATAAACCCTTAATATCCTGGGGATAAACCCTGATATCCTGGGGATAAACCCTGAGTTTCATGCGCTACAGGCGAGAGTGTATAAACTCCGAATCTTAGAAAGGTGAAAACCTTTAAACCTTAGAGAGTATGAAAATACTCTTTCGTGAGAGAGGGTGATCAATCCTCATATACCTTCAGAATCCAGGATATAGCCAACAGTAACGAAATTGTCAGCCACTTTTACATGAACTGGTCCCGCTACCTCGAACTATACCTAGATAACTTGCGCTCCAGGCGAGGTGTTTAAACCCAATTCGAAAGAAAGGTGAATACCTTTAAACCTTTGAAGGGATGAAGATCCCTTAAACGTGAGAGAGGGGGCCAATCCTCTAATCTTTCGAGCTATCCTGGGTGCATATCCTGGAGCTATATCCTGAAACATATGCTACAAAACAACTGAAAACTAAGGTGGGTGTTAGCTTGGCTAACACCCCTCCGATGCTTAAGTCAGTATTGGGTTCAAGACAAAAATCAAATATATTTAAAAGAGATAGAATACATACCATTCTGAGATAGAACTTAAATTCTACCCTTACTTGAAATAGAGCTTTAAGTGTATTGCATTCCAGGATCTTGGTAGCATATCCCCTTCCATATTCTTGAGTCTATATGCTCCTTTCCCTGCTTCTGACTCAACTTCATATGGTCCTTCCCATTTTGGAGCTAGCTTGCCATCGGCAGGATTAGTAGTATTTTGAAAAGCTTTTCTTAGCACCCAATCACCAACTCGAAATCTTCTAGTCCTTATGTTCTTGTTATATGCTCTGGATATTCTTTGTCATATGCTGCCATTCTTAGTCTTGCCGCATCTCTTTTTTCATCTAAAGTGTCCAAATCCTGACATAAGGCTTCAGGATTCTGTTCAGGATCCTGTAGGATAGATCTTGCAGTAGGTATCGCCATTTCCGTTGGAATCACTGCTTCTGCTCCAAATACCAAGGAAAATGGGGTTTGGCCTGTTGCATTCTTTACCGTTGTCCTATCAGCCCACAAAACAAAAGGTAATTCTTCTGCCCATCTTCCTTTTTTGGCTCCAAGTCTCTTCTTTAAGTTATTGACAATTATCTTGTTTGAGGATTCTGCTTGTCCATTCGCTTGAGGATGTACCGGAGTAGACGTAATCATTTTGATTCCCCAACTCTTGCAAAAGTCAGTAGTTCTCTTGCTTATAAACTGGGACCCATTATCACAAATGATTTCAGCTGGTACCCCAAACCTGGTCAGGATATTCCTCTTTATGAAGGATACTACTTCTTGGTCTCTAACTTGGACAAATGCTTCAGCTTCAACCCACTTAGAGAAATAATCCGTCATTGCTAGCATAAAGACTTTTCCTCCCGGAGCTTTTGGCAACTTCCCTACTATATCCATCCCCCATTTCATGAACGGCCAAGGGGACGCTACAGGATATAGTGGTTCAGCTGGTTGATGTAGTATGTTACTATGCCTTTGACATGCATCACACCTTCGAGCATATTCTGCAGCATCTTTCCTCATCGTTGGCTAATAATATCCTGTCCTTAATACTTTGGAGAACAATGACCTGCCCCTAGTGTGATTACCACAATCCCCCTCATGTATATCCTGAAGTACTTCTTTGGCTTCAGGATCCTCCAAACACCTCAAATACGGTCCTGCAAGAGATTTCTTGTATAAAACATTATTTATAATAGTGAATCGTGATACCTTCATCCTAAATGCCTTAGGATTTTCATCTCCGGGGATATATCCTTCCTTGAGATATCTCATGATTGGAGTCATCCAGGATTTAGGATCCTTTTCAGGATACTCTGCTCCAGGATCCTGAATACCCGCTACTTCTTTATCATGAGGATTCGTTGCAGGATACAAGATATGTAATATTGGTATTTGGGTCCCTTCTGGTATCCTGATTGATGATCCCAGGTTTGCCAAAGCATCTGCTTCAGCATTATCCTCCCTTGGTACCTGTTCAAGTGTAAAAGCATCGAAATATCCTGCTAATTTTTTGAGAATATCGAGGTATTCGATTAATTTCTCACCCTTGACTGCATAGGATCCATTAAAATGATTAGTAATTAACAAGGAATCAACATATACTTGCAAATTCTTGATACTCATATTCTTAGCCAACTCTAATCCTGCAATTAAAGCCTCATATTCTGCTTCATTATTAGTAGCAGGGAACTCACACCTAATAGCCTGGGGTAATATGTCCCCCTGTGGCGATTTTAGAAGTATACCCAATCCTACTCCTCTTACATTAGATGCACCATCAGTATATAATGTCCAGGATCCTGAAGATTCTCCTAACTGTTGAACTTCTAGGTCTACCTCATCCTGAATGTCACTACTGAAATCAGCCACAAAGTCAGCTAGAGCCTGTGATTTTATGGCATTTCTAGGTTCAAATACTAAGTCATAAGCACTTAATTTTACTGACCACTTGGCCATCCTGCCTGACATCTCTGGTTTCCTAAGCACATTTTTAACAGGATAATTTGTTTTAACATGAATCCTATGTGTCTCAAAGTAATGTCTAAGCTTTGTTGATGCCATAAATAATGCTAGTATCAATTTTTCTAAATGAGAATATCTAGTTTCAGCATTTAACAAACTTTTACTAACATAATAAACAGGATATTGCTGACCTTCGTGATCCTTTACAAGGACAGCACTTACAGCATTCCCTGATACAGCGAGGTATAGGGATAGTGGTTCACCATTTTCAGGCTTCATCAGTAGAGGTGCAGTTGTAAGATATTGCTTCAGATCCAGCAGGGCTGCTTCATGCTTCTCACCCCATTCGAACTTCTTGTTCTTCTTCAGGATATCATAAAACTCTTTGCATTTCTCTGAGGATCTTGAAATAAATCTATTTAATGCTGCCACTCTCCCTGTTAGTCGTTGAACATCTTTCATATTTGATGGTGATTTGATATCCAAGATGGCTTTAATCTGCTCCGGGCTCGCCTCTATTCCTCTTTTGGTCACCATATATCCAAGAAATTTTCCTGCTCCCACTCCGAAATGACACTTAGCAGGATTTAGCTTCATGTTATATTGGTCCAGGATATCAAATGCTCCTTTAATATCCGGGAGGTGATCCTGGGCTTTCTTTGATTTTACCACCATATCGTCAATGTATACCTCCATGGTGTCCCCCAGCTTGTCCTTGAACATCATGTTTACCAATCTCTGGTAAAGGCATAGCAGTATAACAATAGATACATGTTGGTGTCATGAAGGCAGTATCCTCCTGGTCAGAAGGCTCCATTTGAATCTCCTGAAATCCTGAGGATGCATCCATGAAGGTTAACATTTCATGCCCGGCAGTGGCATCCACCATTGCATCAATGTGAGGAAGAGGAAATGGATCTTTAGGGCAAGCTTTGTTCAAGTCTGTGTAGTCTACACAGACTCTCCATTTCCCATTTTTCTTCTGTACCATGACTACGTTTGCTATCCACCTTGGGAACTTAACTTCTCTGATCATCCTGGACTTCAACAATCTTTCAACTTCCTCTTGAATAATTGTATTCCGCTCAGGAGCAAATTTCCTTCTTTTTTGCTGAACAGGCTTGAACGATTTGTCAATTCCAAGCTTGTGAGTGATAATGTCTTTAGATATGTCTGTCATATCCTCATGCTTCCATGCAAACGTTGACATCCTGCACTTCAAAAAGTTAGTTAATTGTTCTTCAATATCCTGAGGGATATTGGTTCCCACGAGCACCGAGATATCAGGATTATCCTGATCCAGGATAATTCTCTTCACATCCTGCTCCGGATCCTCCACGATATCTTGGGCCCGCATCTTTAATTGCTATGTTGTACTAGGTTTGGTTGAGGATTTCATCGAGGATGTGTAGCATTCTTTCGCCTCCTGTTGGTCACTATCAACCTTGACAACCCCCCAAGGGGTAGGGATCTTGATGCATTGGTGATATGTTGATGGCACAGCCTTCATATCGTGAATCCATGGTCTTCCCAGTATGATGTTATAGCAGGATAAAGAATCCATCACACAGAAACGTTGTATTGAGTTGACCCCTTCAACATATACTGGTAACTTTATCTCTCCCACTGTGTTCCTAGCCTCTCCACTGAACCCAACAAGCACGGTGGACTTCGAAGTGATATCCATTGGAGACACATTCATTCTCTTCAGAGTCTCTAGTTGGATTATGTTGACGGAGCTGCCATTATCCACCAACATCCTGCGTACAAAATGGTTAGCCACATATAATGTTATTACCAGAGCATCATGATGAGGATCCTGGATAGTATCCCTGTCATCACCATCAAATGTGATCACTTTGTCAGTTGTGAGGGTAGTCATCCTGACAGGTTTGTCTTCCCTTTCAGCCTTAGCTTCCTTTGCATGTCTCTTCGCCGCAGAATGCGAAGTCCCACAAATGTCAGATCCTCCCGAAATAAAGTTGATTATCTTGGCATCCGCAGGAGGTGATGCTGCTCGCTCAGGATCCTTCTCAGTATCCTGACCCTTATTCTTCTTTCTTCCTAAGAGATCTTTCAGATATCCCTTGCTTAGAAGATAGCTTATATCCTTTCTCAGAGCAATGCAATCCTCAGTTACATGTCCGAAATCTTCATGGAAGGCACACCATTTTGATTTATCCTTCCAATAAGCTTTTTGTTGATTCTTTCGAGGCCACCTAGCCTTGTCTCCTAAACCCTGCATGGCATACATCAATTCAGGAATGTTAACAGAAAAGCAATACTCAGATAATTCAGGATATTCTTCAGGATCCTCGTCTTCAACAGCATTCACTTTCTTGTTTTCATTTCTACCATATGGCTTAGAGCGATATGGTTTAAATGAGGATTCTGATTTCCTGTTAGTTGACTCATAGGTGTTGGATGAGTTCATCCTCTCTTGCATCTTTCTGTCATCCTCCAGCCGAATATATCTTAGAGCTCTGTTTCGGGCTTCATCCAAGTTCTTGCATGGGTTCATCACAAGGTCTTGGTAAAATTGAGAATCTTTTTGCAGCCCCATCTTGAAAGCTTGAACAGCTATTGCAACATCAAGATGTGGGATGTCTAAGGATTCCCGGCTGAACTTGTTCACATAATCTCTTAAGGATTCCTGTGGTCCTTGAGTTATCCTGTAGAGATCACTTGTTAGTTTTTCAAAACTTCGACTACAAGAAAATTGACTATTAAATAAATTCACTAGGTGAGCAAATGATGTAATCGAATGAGGAGGAACATTCAGGAGCCATTTCAAGGCTGATCCTGTTAAGGTAGAACCAAAACCCTTGCACAAGCACGCTTCCTTGAGCTCCGGAGGGATAGGGTTAATCTCCATCCTTTCCCTATACTGGGCAATATGCTCTTCAGGATCCGTAGTTCCATCATAAAGCTTCATGTTGGGGGTTTGAAATCTCTTTGGAATCTCAGCATCACAGATAGGATATGCAAAGCGAGATATCCTGTGGCTGTCTTGGGACACTTCCGGGATTGGCTGGACCACTCCAGGCACATTGGATATCATGTCCTTCAACTTCTGAAGCTCCCTAGTAAATGCTGATGTTACACCTGTATACTGCAAAGATCCACTATTGTTAGCAGCATGAGTATTATTATTATTTGACACGTTACCCGTCTGAGGATTCTGCCCATATCCTGAAGCATATCCTGAGCTCCTCATGGTTGACATCCAGACCGAGGAGGGTATTTCAGGAGTATGATTCTGAGGAAGGCTGGGCACAATATTCCCCCTATTATCCTCAGTGTATACAGCCGAACTGAAGTTCAAAGTTCTGGGTTGTAGTGGAGTGACAATATCCTCAGCGGATCTGCTCGAGCCGGACTTCAGGAGTTGTATTTCCCTCAACAGCATTTGGTTTGTTTCCTGTTGCTGCCTCATTTGTTCCTGCACACTTCCAAACAAGGTTAGAATTTCATCATTAGAAGCTAAAATGGGAGCAGATCTCTGAATACTCCGAGTAGGGATAATATCCTGAGGTTGTGAAGAAGATTGCATCCTTGGAGGAGGTGGTGGTAGCACCGGACCAGTAGTAGCAGAAGTTATAGCAGATACAGTGGAGGAGCTCATGTTTGATCTTGAGGCCATTGTAAACAATGTGGCAAAAATTTTTGAAAATAGGAAACCGATTAATGATTTGACAAAGATTTTTAGTAAAGAGAGCACCACTTGCCCCACGGTGGGCGCCAAATTGTTTTGGTCAAAAATTACCAAAGCAATTAAGTGATCAAATTAGTTAAGTGAGGTAGTGTGCTAAAAAGTGTGTTGAAAATATGCTGGTTAAGTTATTTGGAAAAAACAGTGTTCAGGATACGGCTCAGGATATTGAGCTGTATCTCCTATTAAACAATGAGCAAAAAGTAAAGGGGACGACACAAGATGTACGAGGAAAGCCCTTGATCAATTTAGATTGCCGGCACAAAACCTCGGGAGCTGACAATCGCAACTGCCTTGTTCTTCTTATTGCTTTAAACTTCAGGATACAGTGCAGGATATCGATCAGATCGCTAAGTGTTACAATGATTTTGTGTGAAAGTACAAATTGCGAGAGAACAAGTGTTAGAGTGTAGTGAGTGTGATTGCAGTGTCCTATTCGATCTGATGTTCCTCCTATTTATAGTAACGAAATACAAACAAATATTCCTATAAATATGGGATGCTCCGAATATTCCATTATTAACGTTGTAGACCGAGTAATACGCCTTCAACGTCTTTATTTGAACGACTTGGACCGAGTCTTCCGCGGAATGAGTCCTTGTGAACGTTGCCAGCTTCTAACCCTCGTACCTGCACATAATCCGTTAGTGATCCTGAGGATACCATTCAGGATGTTACCAATATCCTGAATTAGCATCCCGAACGTGAACAGATATCATATAACCAAGATATAACCCAAGATATTTCTCAGGATATTAGCTCAGAAATTAGCATACAACAATGGAGTCCTAGAACAATCGGGTGTAACTGGTGACAGAACTCCAACGACTGAGTCAGACAGAGCCTTGTCATGCGTTACGGAGCCCTAAATCGATCGTGTAGGGTAATAGCAGGGTTATAATACTTACAACGAGGAAGAGCTTCGCTTTATAGTGGGTATTATGCCCGGGTATAATAATTGCCTACAGAAAGTTTGAGAGAGAATTGATTTTTGAACAACTTAACAAATGAGCCGAAGCCCCTTTATATAGGCCTCACGAGGGGTCTCTTGTGCCCCGCGAGAGATATAGAGATGGCCTTCGCGGCCCGCGAGAGCATTAAGGGCGGTCATAGGTCTGGCGAGTCAAGGGTGTAGACTTGCCACGAGTTGGACACGTGGTGGTATGGTGTGTCCGGCAAGGCAATGCACTCGCGCCCCGTGAAGGACAAAGCTAAGGGGGTCGCGGCCCGCGAGCGACTCCCAAACTTTGTTTTTTCTTGGTTTTTCTAAGTATAAGGGTATTTCGGGTTCGTTTCTCGCGTACGGGGTGTATTTAGGAACGTTTTAGGGTCACGTTAAAGGTTCTAGGAGGGTTGTTATATTGTTCGGTTGATCATCACTTCAATTCCGGTGTTCATATGAATCAAAGATGGAAAAGCAATGATAGAAACAACCAAAATGATTTTGTCACCCTAAATTTTCTTCCAAAACAGTTCTGAACGAAAACCAATGATAAGGATGATCAAAAGTCACAACCACCAACAATTAAAAAGGAGTTACAAAATTTGCGTCTGGCTAGACCGTAAGCTACAGTGGCCACTGTAGCTTATGGTGGTCTTCAAATGGCCTATGGTGACTTCTTTCTGTCTTATGGTGGGAATTTTTGTCAGGGTCTACCGTAAGCTACGGTAGGCTTCAGCTAAGAAATTTTGTTTTCTTCGTAACTTTCTTGTTTCAACTCCGTTTTTTTCATCGTTTTCGCCCACGTTCTCGTAATTTCATCCTCTATCTTGTTATCAACAATAAATTATTTTATTCATTTATGCTCCGTATTCCGTGTTGTTCAGAAACCAATGGGGTTATATTACCACTTACCGGTATGTATCACCGACTTGTTTTAAGGGTTTCTAATTTCTAGCTTCTTTTCCTAGATAATACATGGTTTACAGAGAACAAAAAAAAAACAAGATGTTCACGGCATTGGCGGACCCACCCTTTGACCAAGGTGGGCGGTCGCACCCCTTAAAAAATTAGTGTATATTTTAGGCAAAAAAACCCGATCTCACCCCTTGAAAATATGGTTGAACACCTCATCCGCACCCCCAGCAGATGATTCCTGTGTCTGCCACTGGTTCACGGGTAAAACACAACGATTGGTGTAGCTGTCAAAACCAAATAAGGCGAACTACTGGTAGACACATGACGAGGAGCTTTCAAAGGCACAACCGAGGTGGGCATCTTTGGCCAGGCACAAACAAAGCAAGATTCATATTTTCTTATTATTTTCAAATTATTTTAATTTAGGTTGGTAATGATCAATAATGAACCTTGGTATCTTTTCTGTAAATTGTTATAGATTTGAACTTTTGGTATCAGTTTGATGTTTTGCGTGCACTTTTTTTGCCTTGTGCCTTGGTGACAGGCGAGGCGTTTGCGTCTTGAGTGCTTTGACTACCTAGAATCCAAGACCACGGATACCTCATATGTCAAGTTGATCCCCACGAACTTATAGGTAATATATCTTGTCATCATAATACCGAAAGTGTCTAATTATTTGATTTCACAACAGATATGAGCCTTCAAATAGACGAAAGTATAAAGTATTCTTTTTTCCTTCTTTTTAGGCTGGATACAGTAAAAGAACTTCCTCAGTATAAGAATGAAATGTAGCGTTCTTAAACACATAAATGGGAGCTAGCTGGTTGAATGTTTTAACAACTAATAATTCAACAAAATAACTAGTATTAGGGGACTGGGGGTGGAGAAAAGTTTCTCCATGATGAACATGTTCCACGAGTGATGGAAGGCAACAAACCATCGCCACCATGATTGCTTCACGCGTGAAGAACAATTTCTGTGAAAGAATTCACGCGTTATGGCTTGTTATGTGATAATTGGATATGAGGGGGTGTGAGGGTTTATTGATGGGTGTTGTGAATGATGACCATTGCCACTAAAAAAGGTTGTGAGTGATGGAAAATTGGTTGATGACATGGCGGAACTTGATTGGATGTTGTGAGTAATGGAATTTTTGCAAGTGATAACCACCCCCTCCCCCTTATGCAGCAAAACCATATATGGTTCATTTCAGTATCTCACAATAATAAATATAGGATGATGTATAACATTTAACATACAAAAATTTAAAATGATGTTACATGTGTACAATTACTTATCTAATCAAAGGATCAATAAAATCTCCTCAAAGTTGATTGACAAATGAAGTTATAATCCCTACACATCCTAAGTAGAAGGGTTGGTTCTGTAAATAGTTATTAGCAAGTTTAAATTGTGAATTAGATTAGTTATACAAGTGTGAGGACTAAAAGAGATCAAGCGAAATATTATAACCTACATCTAAAAGGAAGGGACATCTTCCTAGAGACACGTCGATTCAATATGGCGGCAATCATCAGACATCTCCAAAGGTCACGATGTTTCATCAGAAGACACAACCTTTCAGTCGCACCTTTTCGTTTCTTATAAATAGGGTTGTTTATTCATTCATAATCATCACATATACAAAACATTCATTTTATATTCAAGTTCGATTCATGTTCTAGAGATCAAAGATCATTCTGGGCAACAATTGGTATCAGAGCACTAGTCTCTAGGCATTGGGAATCGCAAGGCAATGAATCGTAGCAAGTTATTTGCAATCAGCGTTCATCAATTTTATTTTTCATTCGCAAATTAATTTTTGGTTCAGGAGTTGAACCAGGGTTCTGTTCTAAATCTAGGGTTTTGAGGGGTTATAGTGCGAATTAGATAGTCAGGAATTCGGTTAATACACGTTGTGGTTATACGTGGGTTCAAGATTTGAAAGTTTATTGAATTCAAGAGAATTAAATTTTACCAGTACAGTTGGTTCATATTCGTGGTCAGGAAATTATAGAAACAAGAAAGTATGGGTTGTGAGAATTCAAAGTTAGCAATCAGATTAGGGTTCATGAGTGTGTCCAACCAAGTATAGGAGCACAGAACAGGGTTGTTTTGTTTTGTTTGGACTGCCAAGAAGAATCAGAATTTAATTCGGTGGTTATACACTATCAGTTCTATTCATGGGTGAAGGTGAGAAGGCCAAAAGGTGTTAATGAAGATGAAGAACCAAGATATTATCATACAAGAATAAAGAAACAGGAAATTCAGGTTTGTCCATCTCAATGTGAATTTTGTATTCGTATTGATAGTCATAGTATATGTTATGAGTGAAATTCTGAGCCCATATTCTGGGAAATATCTTGAGTTATATCTTGGTTGTATGATATATGTTCATATCCGGGATGCTCATTCAGGATATTGGTAACATCCTGAATGGTATCCTCAGGATTACTAACGGGTTGTGTGCAGGAGTACGCGTCCAGGTGCCCAACGTTCATGAAGACCCTTTCTCCGGGAGACTCGGTCCAAGTTGTTCAAATGAAGACGTTGAAGCCGCATTACTCGGTCTACAACGTTAACAATGGAATATTCGGAAGCATCCCATATTTATAGGAATTTTAGTTTGTATTTCGTTACTATAAATAGGTGGGTATATCAGATCGAATAGGACATCATAGCTACACTCTCACACTTGTTCTCTCACAATTTATACTTTCACACAAAGCATTGTAACACTTAGCGATCTGGTTAATATCCTGCACTGTATCCTGAAGTTTGAAGCAATAAGAAGAACTAGGCAGCTGCGATTGTCAGCTCCCGAGGTTTTATGCCGGCGATCTAGATTGATCAAGGGCTTTCCTCGTACATCTCGTGTCATTTCCTTTACTTTTTGTTCATAGTTTGATCGTAGATACAGCTCAACATCCTGAGCCGTATCCTGAAAACTGTTTTTACAAACAACCTAACCAGCATATTTCCAACGCACTTTCTAGCACACTACCTCACTTAACTAATTTGATCACTTAATTGCTTCGGTAATTTTTTACCAAAACAATTTGGCGCCCACCGTGGGGCAAGTGGTGCTACCTTTACTAAAAATCTTTGTAAAATCGTTAATCGGTTTTCTGTTTTCAAAACTTTTTGCCACATTGTCCACAATGGCCTCAAGATCAAACATGAGCTCCTCCACTGTGTCTGCTACAACTTCTGCTACTACTGGTTCGGTGCTTCCACCACCTCCTCCAAGGATGCCAGCTTCTTCACAACCTCAGGATATTATCCCTACTCGGAGTGTTCAGGGATCTGCTCCCGTTTTAGCTTCTAATGATGAAATTCTAACCTTATTTGGAAGTGTGTAGGAACAAATGAGGCAGCAACAGGAAACTAACCAAATGATGTTAAGAGAAATACAACTCTTAAAAGCTGGCTCGAGCAGATCCGCTGAGGATATTGTTACTCCTTTACAACCCAGAACTTTGAACTTCAGTTCGGCTGTGTATACTGAGGATAAAAGGGGGAATATTATGCCCAGTCATTCCCAGAATCATACTCCTGAAATACCCTCTTCGATCAGGATGTCAACTGTGATGAGCTCAGGATATGTTTCAGGATATGGCCAGAATCCTCAGACTGGTAACGTGTCACATAATAATATTTATGCTGCTAACAATAGTGGATCTTTGCAGGATGCAGGTGTGACATCAACATTTACTAGGGAGCTTCAGAAATTGAAGGACATGATATACAGTGTACCTGGAGTGGTCCAGCCAATTCCAGAAGTGTCCCAAGACAGCCACAGGATATCTCGTTTCGCATATCCTATCTGTGATGCTGAGATTCCGAAAAGATTTCAAACCCCCAACATGAAGCTCTACGATGGGACTACGGATCCTGAAGAGCATATTGCCCAGTATAGGGAAAGAATGGAGATTAATCATATCCCTCCGGAGCTCAAGGAAGCATGCTTGGGAAGGGCTTTGGTTCTACCTTAACAGGATCAGCCTTGAAATGGCTCTTAAATGTTCCTCCGCATTCGATTATATCTTTTGCTCACTTAATGAATTTATTTAATAGTCAATTTTCTTGTAGTCGGAGTTTTGAAAAAACTGACAAGTGATCTCTACAGGATAACTCAAGGACCTCAGGAGTCCCTAAGGGATTATGTGAACAAATTCAGCAGGGAATCCTTGGATATCCCCCACCTTGATGTTGCCACAGCGGTCCAAGCATTCAAGATGGGACTACAAAAGGATTCCCAATTTTATCAGGATCTTGTGATGAGTCCTTGCAGGAATTTGGACGAGGCTCGAAACAGGGACTTGAGATATATCAGGCTGGAGGACGATAAGAAAATGCAAGAAAGGATGAACTCATCCACTACCTACGAGTCAACCAATAGGAAGTCAGAATCCTCATTTAAACCATATCGCTCTAAGCCATATGGTAGAAATGACAACAAGAAAGTGAATGTTGTTGAAGATGAGGATCCTGAAGAATATCCTGAATTATCTGAATATTGCTTTTATGTTAACATTCTGGAATTAATGTATGCTATGCAGGGTTTAGGAGACAAAGCTAGGTGGCCTCGAAAGAACCAACAAAAAGCTGATTGGAAGGATAAATCCAAATGGTGTGCCTTCCACGAAGATTTTGGTCATGTGACTGAGGATTGCATTGCTCTAAGAAAAGAAATAAGTTATCTTCTGAGCAAGGGATATCTGAAGGATCTCCTAGGAAGAAAGAAGAATAAGGGTCAGGATACGGAGAAGGATCCTGAACGAGCGGCGTCACCTCCTGCGGATGCCAAGATAATCAACTTTATTTCGGGAGGATCCGACATTTGTGGGACTTCGTATTCTGCGGCCAAGAGGCATGCAAAGGAGGCTAAGACTGAAAGGGGAGATAAACCAGCCAGGATGACAACCCTTACAACTGACAAAGTGATCACTTTCGACAGTGATGACCAGGATACTATGCAGGATCCTCACCATGATGCTCTCGTAATAACATTATATGTTGCTAACCATTTTGTTCGCAGGATATTGGTGGACAACGGTAGCTCTGTCAATATAATTCAGCTGGAAACATTGAAGAGGATGAATGTATCTCCGATGGACATTACTTCGAAGTCCACTGTGCTTGTTGGTTTCAGTGGAGAAGCTAGGAATACCGTGGGAGAGATAAAGTTACCAGTATATGTTGAAGGGGTCAACTCGATACAACGTTTCTGTGTGATGGACTCCCTATCCTGCTATAACATCATACTGGGCAGGCCATGGATCCATGACATGAAGGCTGTCCCATCAACTTATCATCAATGCATCAAGATCCCTACCCCTTGGGGGGTCATCAAGGTTGATAGTGATCAACAGGAGGCGAAAGAATGTTACTCATCCTCGATGAAATCCTCAACCAAACCTAGTGCAGCATAGCAATTAAAGATGCGAGCCCAGGATATCGTGGAGGCTTCGGAGCAGGATATGAAGAAAATTATCCTGGATCAAGATAATCCAGATACCTCGGTGCTCGTAGGAACCAATATCCCTCAGGATATTGAAGATCAATTAACTAACTTTTTAAAATGCAGAATGTCAACATTTGCATGGAAGCATGAGGATATGACAAGTATATCCAAATACATTATCACTCACAAGCTTGGAATTGACAGGTCGTTCAAGCCTGTACAGCAAAAGAGAAGGAAGTTCGCTCCTGAACGAAATACAATTATCCAAGAGGAAGTTGAGAGATTATTGAAGTCCAAGATGATCAGAGAAGTCAAATTTCCCAAATGGCTAGCAAATGTGGTCGTGGTTCAAAAGAAGAATGGGAAATGGAGAGTTTGTGTAGATTACACAGACTTGAATAAGGCTTGTCCCAAAGACCCATTTCCTCTTCCTCATATTGATGCAATGGTGGATGCTACCGCCGGGCACGAGATGTTAACCTTCATGGATGCATCCTCAGGATTTCAGCAGATTCAAATGGAGCCTTCGGACCAAGAGGATACTGCCTTCATGACACCAACAGGTATTTATTGTTATACTGCTATGCCTTTCGGTTTGAAAAATGCAGGTGCGACATACCAGAGATTGGTGAACATGATGTTCAAAGATAAGTTGGGGGACACAATGGAGGTATACATCGACGATATGGTGGTAAAATCTAAAAAGGCTGAGGATCACCTCCAGGATATTAAGGGAGCATTTGATATCCTGGATCAATATAACATGAAGCTAAATCCTGCCAAGTGCCATTTCGGAGTGGGGGCAGGAAAGTTTCTAGGATATATGGTGACCAAAAGAGGAATAGAGGCGAGCCCGGAGCAGATTAAAGCCATCTTGGATATCAAATCACCCTCAAACATGAAGGATGTTCAACGGTTAACAGGACGAGTTGCAGCATTGAACAGATTTATCTCAAGATCCTCGGAGAAATGTAAAGAGTTTTATGATATCCTGAAGAAGAACAAGAAGTTCGAATGGGGTGAGAAGCATGAAGCAGCCCTGCAGGATTTGAAGCAATATCTTTCAACTGCACCTCTATTGATGAAGCCTGAGAATGGTGAACCACTGTCCCTATACCTCGCGGTATCAGGGAATGCTGTAAGTGCCGTCCTTATAAAGGATCATGAAGGTCAGCAATATCCTGTTTATTATGCTAGTAAAAGTTTATTAGATGCAGAAACTAGATATTCTCATTTAGAAAAGTTGATATTAGCATTAGTTATGGCATCAATGAAGCTTAGACATTACTTTGAGACACATAGGATTCATGTTAAAACTAATTATCCTGTTAAAAATGTGCTTATGACTTAGTATATGAACCTAGGAATGCCATAAAATCCCAGGCTCCAGCCGACTTTGTGGCTGATTTCAGTAGTGACATTAAGGATGAGGTAGACCTAGAAGTCCAACAATTGGGAGAATCCTCAGGATCCTGGATATTGTACACTGATGGAGCATCTAATGTTAGAGGAGTATGACTGGGTATACTACTAAAATCGCCACAGGGGGACATATTACCCCAGGCTATTAGGTGTGAATTTCCTGCTACCAATAACGAAGCAGAATATGAGGCTTTAATTGCAGGATTAGAACTAGCTAAAAATATGAATATCAAGAATTTGCAAGTATATGTTGACTCTTTTTTAATTACTAATCATTTTAATGGATCCTATGCAGTTAAGGGTGAGAAATTAATCGAATACCTCGATATTCTCAAAAAATTAGCAGGATATTTCGATGTTTTTACACTTGAACATGTACCAAGGGAAGATAATGCTGAAGCAGATGCCTTAGAAAACCTGGGATCATCGGTCAGGATACCGGAAGGAACCCAAATACCAATACTACATATCTTGTATCCTGCAACGAATCCTCAGGATAAAGAAGTAATAAGTATCCAGGATCCTGTTGCTGAATATCTTGAGGAGGATCCTAAATCCTGGACGGCTCCAATCATAAGATATCTCAAGGAAGGACACATCCCTAAAGACGAAAATCATAAGGCATTTAGGATGAAGGTATCACGATTCACCATTATAAATAATGTCTTGTACAAGAAATTTCTTGCAGGACCATATCTAAGGTGCTTGGAGGATCCCGAAACTAAAGAAGTACTTCAGGATATACATGATGGGGATTGTGGTAACCATACTGGGGGCAGGTCATTATTCTCAAAGGTGTTGAGAACAGGATACTATTGGCCAACGATGAGGAAAGATGCTACAGAATATGCTCGAAGATGTGATGCATGTCAAAGGCACAGTAACATACTACATCAAACAGCTAAACCACTATATCCTATAGCTTCCCCTTGGCCATTCATGAAGTGGGGAATGGACATAGTAGGGAAATTTCCAAAAGCTCCAGGAGGAAAAGTCTTTATGCTGGCAATGACTGATTATTTCTCTAAGTGGGTGGAGGCTGGAGCATTTGTTCAAGTCAGAGATCAAGAAGTAGTATCCTTCATAAAGAGGAATATCCTGACCAGGTTTGGAGTACCAGCTGAAATAATTTGTGACAATGGTTCTCAATTTATAAGCAAGAGAACTACTGACTTTTGCAAGAGTTGGGGAATCAAGATGATCACATCCACCCCGGTACATCCTCAAGCATATGGACAAGCTGAATCCTCAAACAAGATAATTGTTAACAACTTGAATAAGAGATTAGGAACCAAGAAAGGAAGATGGGCAGAAGAACTACCCTTTGTTTTGTGGGCCGATAGAACAACGGTAAAGAATGCAACTGGCCAGACACCATTTTCCTTGGTATTAGGAGCAGAAGCAGTGATCCCAACAGAGATGGTGATACCTACTGCAAGATCCATCCTCCAGGATCCTGAGCAGAATCCTGAGGCTTTGTGCCAGGATTTGGACACCATAGACGAGACAAGAGATGCAGCAAGACTTAGGATGGCATCATATCAACAAAGGATATCCAGAGCATACAACAAGAATATAAGGACTAGAAGGTTCAAAGTTGGGGATTGGGTGTTAAGAAAGGCTTTTCAAAATACCACTAATCCTGCTGATGGAAAACTGGCTCCAAAATGGGAAGGACCATATGAGGTTGAATCAGAATCAGGAAAAGGAGCATACCGACTCAGGAGCATGGAAGGGGAAATGCTACCAAGATCCTGGAATGCTATACACTTAAAGCTCTATTTCAAGTAAGAATAGAATTTAATTTCTATCTCAAAATGGTATGTGTTCTATCTCTCTTAAATATATTTGAATTCGTTTATTATCTTGAACCCAATACTGACTTAGGCATCAGAGGGGTGTTAGCCAAGCTAACACCCACCTTAGTTTAAGGTTGTTTTGCAGAATATGTGTCAGGATATAGCTCTAGGATAAACGCTCAGGATATTTCGAAAGATTAGAGGATTGGCCCCCTCTCTCACGTTTAAGGGATCCTGATCCCTTCAAAGGTTTAAAGGTATTCACCTTTCTCTCGAATTGGGTTTGAACACCCCGCCTGGAGCGCAAGTCATCTGGGGATAGTTCAAGGTAACGGGACCAGTTCATGTAAAAGTGGTTGACAATTTCGTTACTATTGGCTATATCCTGGATTCTAAAGGTATATGAGGATTGATCACCCTCTCTCATGAAAGGGTATTTTCATACCCTCTAAGGTTTAAAGGTTTTCACCTTTCTAAGACTTGGAGTTTATACACTCTCTCCTGTAGCGCATGAAAATCAGGGTTTATCCCCAGGATATGAGGGTTTATCCCCAGCATATTGAGGGTTTATCCCAGGATATCAAGGGTTGATCCCTAGATATTCAGGATCTATTCAGTAAAGCTAAAGTATAACTATATCTATATTCCTATGTTAAACACAGGGGACATATATCATACAATTTAAAGGATGGATCCAAGTTTGTAAGTGTGCACTGGGGACATTTCTATGGTGGAAAATGGGAATTGATTCCTTAGGGAATTCCTGGTATGATATCTCCTTTTTATTTGGATAACTTACAGATTGTGTGTCGGTATCCTGATCAAGATATCTTTCAGGATATATTTACAATGTGTTTCCAAGAATGTTCAGACAAAATTATTTTTACAAGTAAGATTCATGTAGTGAAAATATAACAACAGAAATAAAGCCAGAAAAGGGTTATGTTATTAACGTACCAAAAGTTGTGCTCTTGGTTTCACCTCAAACCAAGGACCATCCACCAAGAGCACAATTAGTTCCCTACCATATTTACCTAACAGTTGAAGGTTTTGTCTCAAACTGAGACCCATCCGCCTCCAACTGTTATATCATTCAAAAAGCAAAACATACTAACATTGATGACCAAGGGCTTCGACCTGAAACTCAGGATCCCCCCACCTTTGGCCATCATATTGTTTAGATGCAGGAAAATAAAGTGCAGAAAAAGTAAATTGTTTTGAGTTACAAGCCAACGATCAAATTTAAAAAAGTGGGCTCCGGCCTTGGCACATACATCCATCATCGCCCACCTGAATACCCTCACACAGCGGCATCCTCTCCAACCTTCTCTGCCTTCTCAGCCTAAGCATCCTGAGCAGCATCCTCACCAGCATCCGTCCCAGCATCCGCTCCAGCATCTTTCTTATCTCCAGCCTTGTCTGCCACCTCTGCTGACTTAGAGGATTCACCAGCTTCAGCAGGAAGGGGCATAGCCTTGCCTCCAAGCTCCTTCAGCTTTGCCACCCAGGATTTGACCGGCCAGGATGGGCACTCAAGGCCTGTTCCCTTGGCCTCATAGGCCATCTTAATACGAGCTTGTAGCAGGGAGACGATGGTAGAAGCTTTGATTCCTTCCCGGAAAGAAACCATGGCCTGTTCATGTTCCATTTGGACAGTGGCCAGCTTGATCTCAGCATCCTGGGTCACTTTCTTCAGCTTGTCCTCATAGTGCCGGGTCTTCGCTTCAGCAATGGCACCTTGGTCGGCAACAGTAGTTTCAAGCTGCTTAATCCTGGCTTCATAGAGTGCAGCAGTACCACGTTGTACAGGTGGAGCAGATGCTGGAGGCCCTGTAAGTAAGCAATTCAGGAATAAATCAATATTCGCTAACCTGGATATCCTGTCAGGATATTCTATCAGGATATATGTGCAGGATATAGGGTCAGGATATTACCTTATTAAGGCAGGATGTCATCGGTTCCAAGGAATCAGTGAAGCTGAGCTCATCATAAGAAAATCCTTCGGAGCCTGGAGCACTAACTTCGGAGTTCTTCCTCTTCTTTGAGGTGGAAGCACGAGTCCTCGGATTAGCTTTAGGAGCCGGGAACGGCTTGGAGCTGGTGGCAGCAGGAGTCTCTTTCTTGACCATGACTGGAGTAGGGTAACTGTCAAGCTCATCGAGATCGAGGAGGATTGGGACTTTGCTGGAGTCTGCATACAGGGAGTTGAATTTTTCCTAAATATGCCAAATAAAAACATGTATGCAGGATATTGTGCAGGATCCTTACCAGACATGTTTGCACTGGAAAGAGGGCTTGGAGATGGTAGAGACGGGTTAAAACTTCTTTCAGCCTCTGGAAGGAGTCTGACAGCGTCGGTCCTCTTCTGTGAATCAGCAAGGGGAGGTGCATGCTTCCTAAAATCAGCTGTATATAAAACAATAAACAAAAAGTTGATCAGTTCAGGATATGGAACAGGATAAGAGGCAGGATCATCCTTAAACCCTAAATCCTACCCTTTTTCAACCATTTCACCGGATATTCCGTTCCACCAGGGATTGAGTCTCTTTTTACAAAGAAGAACTTGGATTGCCATTTCTCCTCGTTCCTGGTGGCACGAAGTATCAACGGCTCGCCGGAGGTAGAGTAAAACAAAAATCTACAGGATCCGTGGCATCTAAGCCGGTAAGCTAGGGGGAGGTCATGAACAGAAAGATCAGGAATGTGATTCTTCTTGATCTGGTCAAGAACGGACAAAACACGCCAAAGCATCGGCATTGTTTGGCTAAAAGATATTTTTGTAATGTTGAAAAACTCGGTGATAAAGTCTGGAAAGGGGAACCGTAATCCTAAGGTGAAAGGAAAGGCACTAAAGCACAACCATTCGTCGGAAACCATGTCCGACCGGATTTCCCGGTCAAACGGCCGGAATACCGTCCTTTCCGGGAAGATACCGGAGGATTTGAGGGCCGACAAATGGGCGCTATCAAAGGTACATATTTCTTTCTCCGGATCCTGGAGAAGATTCTGTTGTATGAATGTGGGGGTGGAGTCGCCGGAACTTGATCTTGTTTGCCTTGTCATATTCTCGCCGAAATGCTGAACAGAAAGAGAGAAGAAGATGGAAAAGGGAGAGAGGTTTTTAACTTTTTCACTTCGGTAAAGAATAAATGGGATAAGGACGAGAAGTTATAGGGTGGTGATGAGTAAATATAGGCTGAGCAGTTGCAAACGGTCACATCATGGGTCTAATCTCTTAAATTGCCTCGATCTTCGTAAAAAATGTAACCGTTAGTGGCAGGATACTAAACGGTAACATTTTTTGGGGACAATTGTTATGAGTGAAATTATGAGCCCATATCCTGGGAAATATCTTGATTTATATCTTGGTTGTATGATATATGTTCATATCCGGGATGCTCATTCAGGATATTGGTAACATCCTGAATGGTATCCTCAGGATTACTAACGGGTTGTGTGCAGGAGTACGCGTCCAGGTGCCCAACGTTCATGAAGACCCTTTCTCCGGGAGACTCAGTCCAAGTTGTTCAAATGAAGACGTTGAAGCCGCATTACTCGGTCTACAACGTTAACAATGGAATATTTGGAAGCATCCCATATTTATAGGAATTTTAGTTTGTATTTCATTACTATAAATAGGTGGGTATATCAGATCGAATAGGACATCACAGCTACACTCTCACACTTGTTCTCTCGCAATTTTTACTTTCACACAAAGCATTGTAACACTTAGCGATCTGGTCAATATCCTGCACTGTATCCTGAAGTTTGAAGCAATAAGAAGAACTAGGCAGCTGCGATTGTCAGCTCCCGAGGTTTTATCCCGGCGATCTAGATTGATCAAGGGCTTTCCTCGTACATCTCGTGTCATTTCCTTTACTTTTTGCTCATAGTTTGATCGTAGATACAGCTCAATATCCTGAGCCGTATCCTAAAAACTGTTTTTACAAACAACCTAACCAGCATATTTCCAACGCACTTTCTAGCACACTACCTCACTTAACTAATTTGATCACTTAATTACTTCGGTAATTTTTTACCAAAACAGTATAGAAAAAGAAAATTGAGCGAGTCAATTGGGAAGAAGAAGATCGAGTGAGTCGATCGTATAGAAAAAGTCAATGAAGAAGGAATCATTCAAATGATTTGAAGTGTGTTGTTCAAAGACTCAAGAAGTCGGTGATCGTTGATCGTTGTTTTTGGTTACTTTTCCCATAAGAAAGCAATAGGAATCGAAAGCGAGAGGCTAAACAATTTTACGTAGAATTCAGTTTTAGGAGGTTTTTTTTTCAACCAGAAACAAAGTGCTATGCATAATAGAAAAGGTAGGTACAATAAATGCAAAGAAACACGATGATGCAACGAATGCAGAAAAGGGAAAATTGATGCAGTGAATATAGGAAACAAGAAAAGAAATTATTGTTGCAGTGAATGCAAAATTGGATACATTAAATGCAGAAAAAGTTGAAGTTATTGAAACAACGAATACCGTTGGTGAGGCATCAAAAAAAAGTTTGTGTGATTCGGACCCGTGTGGAAGAGGGTAGTCAATTTGTGAGGAGTCGAAGAAACGAAGAACCGTGTGATGCAGAGACAACTTATGAAAGGTACAATAATATAATCCAGTGAGCGGATCAGGTAAAAGTGAAGAATCTATAGGGAATCAATCTTTATGAAGAACCCATTGTGAGAGACAACCATGAAGAGGATGTTTAATCTGTGATAGATCAAGAAGAAGACACGCGTATCCAGTGACCGGGTCGGAAGAAAGAATTGTTGTGTAATACAGCCACAAAAGACATCTGAGTGCATTAGGTTGTCTAAAAAATCTATGTGTGATGGATTTAATTCATGTGATATGATGGTGGGCAAGTTAATCACAATCAGGTGTAGTTCGTGTTGAGACAACTACACAAGAAGAGGTTCGTGTGATACAAATCAAGTATAGTCAAGACTAGTGTGAAACAAAATGTTCGTGTGAGGAAAGGTTCGTGAGAAACATTGTTAGTGAGGAACAAAGTTTTTGAGGAGCAAGGTTCACGAAGTAGAAGATCCATGTGAAGTATTGGATACTAAGGAGATTCGAGAAGATAAAGCTGCTTGGAGTTCAAATCTACAACAACTCTAGGATGTTCGTGATTAGGGGGTGAATGAAGTTCTAATCCCTACACATCCTAAGTACAAGGGTTTGTTTTGTTAATAATTATAAGTTGGTTTAAGTTGTGAATTAGATTAGTTATACAAGTGCGAGGACTGAAAGCGATCAAGCCAATATTATAACCTACATCTAAAGGGAAGCGAGATCTTCCTGGCGTCGATTCAATATGGCGGAAATCATCAGACATCTCCAAAGGTCACGATGTTTCATCAGAAGACACAACCTTTCACTCACACCTTTTCGTTTCTTATAAATACGGTTGTTTATTCATTCATCATCATCACATGTACAAAACATTCAGTTTATATTCAAGTTCAGTTCATGTTCTAGAGATCAAAGATCATTCTGGGCAACAACAAACATAAGTTGGAACACTTAATGATTAGTGACTAACTTTAATTATTCACCAACTAGTTACTGCTCATGTATGGGAAAGAATTTTAGAGATAGAATGAGAGATATGTGTATCATTAAAAGGTGCATGAAACGCATGATACTTTAAATGGTGGTGTGGCCAACCTGCATGAGATATGTCACTTGTCTTGCAATAATGACCGGTTGCAAGTCATGTGTTGCCACAATTTTATATGTATACATACATACATATATACTATTTGAAATAACTCACTTGTCTAACTTTACGCAATATATGCTTGTGTCACTTTTTATACACTTTGTTTCTTTTCCGTGGTTTGTGCTTATTTTATGAATATTTACATTTCAACCCCCTTTACAGTACATCCCTAGTTGTTTATTGTTTATATGTATTAGTTTGTAACATGGTAATGAATAGTATCATATATTTTTTTTTTGTATTTGGTGGCCTTTTTTTATTCTGTAACAAAATTTTGGTTTTTTTTTACCATTTTGTCACAAAAGTTAAACAAGTTTAGTTTTTTATTACTTTTTATTTTACGTTTTTTCTGGATTTTATCATCGTTCGGTTACTACTTAATACGGTGTTTAGTGGTCACACTTGGTCCCTCGGGTTTTTTAACCCCTCAACTTTCTAAAAGTGTCGGTATAAATTCAACTTCATCTACTTTTTACATAACGTGAGTCACTTGGTGTTAAAAAAAATGTGGTTTTACATCACGTTTTTTTCTCGGTTTTGGTTGTCATTCGGTTTCTACTTAGCACCGTTTTTACGCCTCTAACCCCGCAACGCTAATAGCATGGTTTTACGTCTCCGCCCGCAACGCGGGGACATAAGACTAGTTAGTACAAAAATATCGACATGTAGGAAGATTGATTTTGTTGCATTAACCCAACTAGTTTTTTACTATCGCCGCGTTGCGGCAAGCGTCTTTTGTTGTTTAGTTTATGTTTACATGTGTTTCGAAATCACTATGAGCGTATTATGCACGGAACAGCTGACAAGAATGAAAAGAAAATATAGAAAAAAACACTAAAAGATAACCAAAAGAAAATCAACCACAAAAGTTGTATGGTAATGACGTTGTTTGTATGAAACCTGTGGTCAGAGATGAGCAAATGGTACTTACTGCCTACCGCTACCGAATTTCCCGAACCAAGAGATCTTAAGTACCAATTCGGTACGACTTTTGGCGTTCCTGGTACCGGTTCGCTACCGGTTTTTACCCTCATATACCGGTACCGTAACTGGTATTTTCAGTATCAGTACCGATTCGGTATAGGTTGCCACCGAGCTGATCCCTACACCTGAAACTAAAAAAAAACAAATCATTAAAAGTTGAAGAAAATCAACAAAAAAAGTTGCATGATACCGTTGTTGTACGTACGGTACGGTACCCGTGACTAGGATGTGCAAATTGTCACACCCTGACTTTTGCGGAAGCGTATGATGTGTGACTTGCTCAATATCATTGCATTCAATTATAATAAACAACTACATGATTAAAACAAGATGTTCATCCTTTCATAAGATTGAAATGTTACTAACACAAGTCATTTCAGTTTCAGCCAAAACCCTCAAGTTATGATTCAAAACAAAAGTGGATGACATCTAAACTTAAAATTTACGTCTTGAAAATAACACCAGCTGTAACAACTCTCATCAAAAGTCATAATTATTATTATAATTAGTTCAATAGGAAAACCTAATTAAGACACCCAAGTGATTCTGCACAAACCCTAAAATTTTCAGAACAATTAGAATCAGGATCAGGGCCCCTAAAACTCAGGGGGGGTAAACCCTAGTTACGATTATCTAAATAACTCTCTGTCAAATTCGAATTTTACGAAACTGTCAAGTCAGCAAGGCTAGTTGAGGATGTGGCTATCCTATGAAGAATAGGTGACCTTCGCGTCACGCGACGCCCAAGGCAGGACCCCTAGCGTCACGCGAGGGGGGTCAAAATTTACCTATAAATAGAGGGGATTGGGACTGGAATATGGGCACTTAAACGACGTAGAAATTCCAATTCTACACTGAATTACGTTCTGTTTACTATTAAAACACACACGATCACAAATCGCTACCGCAAAACAGGGTAATAATTCGATCGCTATTACGATTCAATGTCCGATCGATTAAACTATCCAATGGATGTTTAAGTGTTGCCCACATTAGGGTTATGCTTTGTCATTCATCGTTAATTCGATGGATGTTTAAGTATCGCACTTTGTCATTCGTTGTGAGGGTTGATCTCGTGAGTTATCGTAAATGTTGTATTGATTACTAACCAGTTTTGTGTGCATTGTTATTTAAATTAGGTTAACAAGGCTAATCAGTAGACTAGACTCTGTCCGTATTAAATCTGCAATGTGAGTCATTCTCTTTTTATCAAAGTGCTTTATAAATTCTTAAACATTTACAGAGTAATAATTACAGTGATTAAGTATATGTAGTCACCAAATTACAGCCGGTATGTGGGGTTTTGTATACATTACTTTATAATCGTCACCTACAACCGTTGTTCAGTACTTTCGTGATAAATACAATGTTCATCTTCGTTATCATTTGCTTTCTGCAATTCAACCAGGCACGGATGATAAATATAATGTTCATCTTCGTTATCCTTTGTCGATGACAAACAAGCTAGTGATTCTCTATTTCTCTAAATCGTCGTAATGGAATCTATTAAGAAATTGTTCGATTTCACGGTGAGTGGAGAAATTAGCGACGGAGAAACTGTTTGACACAGACATGCATCAGGATAGAAGCATATAATGATTCCTCTCAATTGAATAGACAAACACTTGCTTCATAGGACTCACTTGAATCGTCTCGGAAGTACTGAACAACATAAATAACAGTTTCGGTTTCATCAGTTGCATCTATTAAGAAACTGTTCGACACAGACATGCATCCGGAAAGAAGCATATAAAGAACCTTCAAAAGTTAGACATATTTTATTAGCTATTATACCTCATTTAATAGCAAGATAAGAAGGATGAGATATCGCCAGTTAGCTCGAAGAAGTTTCTCTCGATCAGGTGTTCCAATAGATTCCCCCTTGTCACACCCCGATATTTCTACGTATTACCGGTGGGCCCGGTGGGGAGTATCGTGACGTAGTTGATATCATCATAGTCAATAATCACAGTTTAATGCACAGCGGAATTCTTGAAAGTAATAATACAAACCGGATTGAAAGTATAATAAAATATTAAACAACGGTTGTAAGTGGATCCACAGGCGGATCTAAAACAGAAAGTAAATATTGCTCAACACACTTTAAGTACTAAGAGCTTGCAAGACTCTTTAACTAATACTCAGGAGTTTCCAGCCCATTTCGTGTAGTACCTGCACTTAATCTTTTTTTGAAAAATACGTCAATTTACACTAGTAAATACAATTAACTGACTCTTTTGAAAAGTGTTTATAAAATTGGTTTGAATGCACAAGGCATAAAATCTTTTATAACTTGAGACAATTATTTAAAATAACCTTGTATACAAATTTATGTGTTTTCCGTACGTTCAGGGCCCGGTTAGAAGAGCCGAGACAAGATTAATAGACACGCCACTAGTATAAGCCCACAAGAAGTTTCCTCACGAGTGAGATACCGTTTTACATACGCAACTGTCAGGTGTATGCCTACACCCCGTGCTTAAGCCGTGGCCATTTCGAATGAATGAGCCGAGGATATCCAAGACATGGTCATATTAACCCCCAAATGCTTTGTATCAAACAAAACAGATTAAAACGGGTTATCTCAATGATTTAACCACTAATTGATTAAATATTCAATACCCGACCAAGCGGTAATAATTTACCGTATCCCAAGCCCGTATAACGGAAAATAAATTAAAAGTATTTACCTGAGCTAAAATGTAAATTATACTCAGCCGTATATT
This sequence comes from Helianthus tuberosus, assembly GCA_030545235.1. NCBI lineage: Eukaryota > Viridiplantae > Streptophyta > Magnoliopsida > Asterales > Asteraceae > Helianthus > Helianthus tuberosus. The sequence goes on along the minus strand of CM060404.1, from coordinate 50,116,279 downwards.
CTAATCAGCAAGTGCAGATAGCTTTTACTGGGCTCTGAATCTGGAACGAAGGTTTTAATAACCTATTAGATTCCTAGCGGGTCTTATTTAAGTTATAACTTAGACCGGTTAGTTTTCAAGAAGGGTTTACGGTTCAAAACGCAAGATTAAGCGAAGACCGGATTAGAATGTGATTTAGATCCAACAAGTATGAAGACTTGTATAAAATGGATAAACTAAATACATTCTGGATTTTGAGGTAAAAATGATAAGGTTTGACCCGTTTCGGCTAATTTATGCAAACTAGTTACATAAACTGTACCGAACGCGTGTATGCATAACGGGTAACCGAATGAGTCATGTACAAGCTTCACAAGTTAATATGCTTAAAATATGTTATGATATCAGTAGGATATATTCAATTATGCCCAAAACGAATTTAAAACCAATTTAAGCCTCGTAAGGGTGGTTTGGTCATTTTAAAGTTTATAAAAGAGGTTAAATAGCAAACTAAGGTTCTGGTCTAAAATATTCAGTAAAAATATTTATTTTATCAAGTTACATCAGTAAGATATCATATATATGTGAGGTTTATCAATTATGGCCAAACTATGCACCGTAGGGACATTTTGGTCATTTCCCATATGCTTTTAAGGTCAAATTTGAAAATCTGAGTTCAAGACTTATACTTACTGTTAAAGTATTAAAAATTATTTTTAAAATCAGTAGGTAACAAGTCTTAGGCGTTAAATATGGTTTTAGACCATACTATGCGCCTAATTAGCGTAAAAGTCGGTAATTGACGGTATTCAAGGTGTTTATAAAATTCTGAAGTTTTGATCAGTCACTAAAGCTTAAAGTATTTTATTTAACATATGATATCAGTAGGAAAATGTTTGGTATGCAAATCATATGTTAAACTAATTTTATTAACAAAAAGGGCATTATCGTCAATTACCGAATTTATGCTAGAACTCTATGCTATGGTTAGTATAAAATTTGACAAAAATTTCCAAAAATCCCTAAATATTATATTAAAATAGTGGGTGGCCAGTTTGGTGCCAAAAATTGGGTTTAAATATGATTTATGCCAAAAATACTATTTAATTAACAAAAAGTTTTTGTTTTACGATATCTTGCATAACTTTCATTTTAGACCAGAAACTGATGTCAAATTTTTATGACATACTTATATATCAGTAATAAAGCTTTTTTTTCCTCTCACATTTTCAAAAATCTCATTTTTATAACATAAGGGCATAATGGTCAATTTTTAAGCATTTAACGGAAACATGCAAATGATCTCAGATTTCTAAGGGACCATGTAGTATGACCTCAGAGGGTTATACTAACATATAATATGGTCCTAAAGGAACCCTAAGGCATACATAAACTAAGCTAATTCGGGTCAGAACTGAAAGTCAAAGCAAAAGTCTACTTTTGCGACTTTCGGTTGCGAACCGAGCCTAAACTCGGAATTGTCGGGTTGAACATGCCTAAACATGTTCTTATATTATTTACCAAGTTATTTAAGTGATAAAAATGTATTTTATAGATTCTAAATTATCAGTTATAATTTATTTTGTAAAAACTGACTCGTTTGACTTTTTTGTTAAGTAGTTTGACCCGACATTTGACCAAGTAAATGTGATAATTAGGAGGTGCCCTTTTAAGGGTTTAACACCTACATAATTACCAACACATAGCCACTTTTAATTCGAATAATGGCTGGACCGTTAGTGATTAATCACAAAGTCAAAGCATAATTACAATATCTTTGACTTTCGGTCATTACACTAATGAAAACTTAACTATGGAAGCTAAGAACACTTACAATGGTCCTTAGCACGAAAATTCAACTTAGGAAAGCTTCCTTTGGGTCCAGGATGCTCCAAATATTAAGTTGTGAAGTGAAATTGAAAGTGCAAGTTCAAGTGTTCAAGACAAGCTCCTTTATATAGGAATTTGAAGGCCCTTGAGATGATTCCAGCTGGTTAGGGAGTTAATCTGATGATCACAGGTGTCCTCATGGCAGTAAAAACAATTTACAAGCCCCTGGTATCCTTCAGAACTCATGCAAAGGCGGTGGACAGGATGCAACATGCAGCTGTACAGTTTTTGGTCGTTGGTAGCTCAGTCGCGGCCCACGAAGACTTTAGCGGTGGCCTACGTGCCCCGCGAGGACCCCTTAATCCGGTAAAAAGTTTGAAACTTTTTCATTTTCAGTCGCTGGTCCAATTGTAGTTTAAATAATCTTCGTTTATTGCACTTGTGACCCCCATAGTTAACTTTTAAGAGTTTTGGGTCCTAAAACAAACACCGTTAAGCTCCCGGTTAGTTATGAGATCACTCGAAAGGTCTTGTTTGCATCGTAACTCCATGAATTCAGTATCTGATATTTGCGAGAGTATAAATAAAAATATCACAATGCTTTTGGGATCGCTTAAAGTTCACTCAGAGGTAACTTTTAACATGTTGACACATTCAACCCCTATGCTTTGTAAAATTTTAAAGGATAAATTACACTTTTCGTCCTTTATGTTTATACTAGATTGCAATGGATAGCCTTTAACTTCAATAATTACAGTCACAATCCTTTATTTGAAAAATCCATTACACCCTACGTCCTTTAACACTAACTAGGTTAAAATTTTCAGTTAAATCTATTCAGCTGAGGGTAGTTTTGTAATTTTACCTATTTATTTAAAAATATATTTATAGAAAGGAAAAAAAATATTTATACTGATAAACCATACACTCAAAACATCACTCCTCATTCCTCATCACCGTTCTCTCTCTAAAACACTCAACTCTCTCCTCTCCCTCTATCTCTAAAACCCTGCAACCTAAGCTCCTCCTCACCACCACTCCTGTCGCCGGCCACCGCCACCGCTACAAACACCACCACCATCACAACCAGCTGCAACCTAAGCTCCTCCTCACCACCACTCCTGTCGTTGGCCACCACCACTGCTACAACCACCACCACCATCACAATCAGCTGCAGCAACGCACCCGCCCCTCTCTTTAACCGACACAACCGGTAACAATCTGCCGCCACCTAGAAGCTTCATACGGAACACCTGATAAAACCCAAACTCATTTCATCTCCTTGTCTTAGCATCACCAGCGCCATAAGCCCACCACCATCAGAGGGGGACGGGATGTCGAGAACCCAGATCTGCGTTGTCTCATCTTGATTTTAGTTTATTTTTGTTTTTTACAGCGGTGGTCGTCGTGAATTCGCCGGATGAAGTGACGGTTGTGGGGTTGAGGTAAAGAGGCTAGTGGGGTGGTGCGGATGAAGTCGATGGTGGATTTTGACATTAAATTTGTAAATAGGTTGAAGTATTTGAAGTAAATCAGCAGCATTAATTTTGTATATGAGGTTTTTTTTAGATTTTGAAGATTTAGGTTTGCTCGATTAAGGATTTGGGTTTGCTGGGAACATGATAGTTAAAGAAGATTTTTTGGCGAGGTTCTTGTCGTGGTCGGATTCGGTGGACTATGGTGGTGGTCACATCGCCGGAAGTTTCTAAGACTGGTTGGGGGAGAAAGGGTATCAGTGGTGGTTGGATTTGGTGGTTGGTAGCTAGCTGAGATAGACAATGGGTAAAATGACATAAATGCCCTCACATGAGGGGCACATGATATGACTTAACAGTTTAAATCAACTAGGTTAGTGTTAAAGGACGAAGGGTGTAATGGGTTTTCCAAATAAAGGATTGTGACTGTAATTATTGAAGTTAAAGGTTATCCATTGCAATCCGGTACAAACATAAAGGACGAAAAGTGTAATTTACCCAATTTTAAATTTTAAGCACAACGGCTTTGTACGTCCGATAATTCATTCATTAAAGAATACGAACGTCGTGTGAAGTCAATCAGAGGCACAAGTTTGGCATGTTGACATTTTTTTGTCCTTTCACATACATCTTTACATTGTTTGACAACTTTAGTCCCTCAAGTTATCCTTTTAACATTACCTGGGTTTATGACACGTGTCACCACTGTATTGGACTTGATTTTGCGAGGTGTTACATCCTCACCCCCTTAAAAGAAATCTCGACCTCGAGATTTACTGAAATAAATGAGGGTATTTTTGTTTCATCGTGGATTCAACCTCCCACGTGTATTCTGGGCCTCTACGGGCATCCCATTTCACTTTTACGATTAGCACATTCTTCCTTCGAAGCTTCTTACATGTCGATCCTCAATCGACAAAGGTTTTTCAATAAACTTCAAGCTTTCATCAATCTGCACATCCTTATGAGACATTGTTAGCGATTCATCGGCTGGACATTTCTTTAAATTGCAGATGTGGAACATGTTATGAATTCCACTAAGCTCTTCAGGTAGATTCAGCTTGTAAGCTACAGTTCCGACACATTCGATGATCTTGAATGGTCCTATGTATCTTGGGCTCAACTTGCCCTTTTTGCCAAAACGCATCACCCCTTTCCAGGGTGACACCTTGTGTAGCACTTTATCACCAACTTCAAATTTTAGAGGTTTACGCCTTTTATCTGCGTAGCTTTTCTGCCTATCCCTGGCAGCTTTGAGATGGTCACAGATCTGAACAATCTTATCCGTCGTCTTGAGGAATATATCAGGTCCTGACAGTTGGGTTTCTCTAACTTCTGCCCAACAAACTGGCGTTCTGCACTTCCTTCCAAATAAGGCCTCGAAAGGCGCGGCTTGGATGCTCGAATGATAACTATTGTTGTACGAAAATTCAATCAAAGGAAGATGGTCATCCCAACTTCCTCCCAAGTCAATAACGCAAGCCCTGAGCATATCCTCAAGAATTTGAATCGGACGCTCTCTTTGTCCATCAGTCTGAGGATGATAAGCAGTACTAAAATTTAAACAAGTGCCTAGAGATTGCTGAAAGCTTTTCCAAAAATGAGATGTATATCTAGTATCCCTATCAGAGATAATAGATATTGGCACTCCGTGGAGAGATACTATCTTATCCACATACAGTTGAGCTAACTTATCGGAGCTGTGCGTTTCTTTAATAGGCAAGAAGTGAGCTGACTTGGTCAGCCGGTCGACTATAACCCATACCATGTTTCGTCCTTGGTAACTTGGTAATAAAATCCATAGTTACCATTTCCCACTTCCAAGTGGGAAGTTCAGGCTGTTGTAGCAAACCTGGCGGCTTTTGATGCTCAGCTTTAACCTGTGCTCACGTCAAACATTTAGCCACATAAGTGGCTATAGATTTCTTCAAACATATCCACCAATAATTTGCCTTTAGATCCTGGTACATCTTATCACTGCCTGGATGGACTGAATATTTTGAACTATGAGCTTCTTGAAGGATCACATCTCTAAGTACTCCATGGATTGGAACCCAAATTCGACCATTTAATCTAAGGATTTCATCTTTGCCATATGAAAATTGATCAACAGTTACGCCTAACTTCTCATTTGGAAGGTTAGTTTCTAATACAGCTTCCTTTTGTGCAGCTAACAGCCTTTCATTCAAGCTATTCTTTAGTTCTATACTTTTGGCATTGATCCTAATAGGTTTGATCCTTTCTTTCCTGCTTAAAGCGTCAGCAACAACATTCGCTTTGCCTGGATGATAACGGATTTCACAATCATAATCGTTTAATGTCTCCATCCAACGGCGCTGTCTCATATTGAGATCCTTCTGGTTAAACAGATGCTGAAGGCTTTTATTGTAACACCCCAAAAACGAGTTTGGTAATAAAACCACGTAAATATTAAAGAGTGGGTAAAATACCGTTGGCGGTAAAGATTTAATCCGGAAAATTTTAGAATTCAAACAAGTAAGCTTAATAATAAATAAAAGAGAAAAAACACATTGAGAAGATAAAGTTTATAAGGAGCCCGATTTAACGGGACTTAAAATAAAACGAGTCATGACTCCCTGAATCCGCTAAGTTAACTAGGAATAATTAACCTAGTTAGTGATGTGTAAGTGAGTAATAAAACATGGAGTTCTTGTCCATAATAGTTAAAATTAAACTTGAGGGGTCAAAATTGTTAAAAAGGAAACCAAGTTTTATTTAATAAAATAAAAAAACACAACACACACACGGTGTGTATGTGTGTGTGTCGATCTCCAGGCGACCAAACAAGGGGAAACCCTAGTTCTTCCTTAAATCACCAAATTGGAAGGGAAATCGGAGCTTAAATTCATGAATAAACACGTATAAACGATCACCAAGTCATGGAGATCACAAGGTATGTCAAATTTTGTAAGTTGATGATATCTTGAATTTTAGGATGAACACTCATAATCGAAATTCGGAAAGAATGTTGCATGCATAAGTGATATTCTGTTGAATTAGTGTCTAGAAAACAAACCCTAGTCGAAAACTTGCTGAATTGATGTTAAAGATTAGGGATTTGATGACTACCCTTATGTGTGATAAGAGGGTTTTATGAAAAAATTGATGCATTCATTAAGGTAGATGAAATTGGCCATGTCTTGTTCTTGTGGTGTCTAGCTACTTGAAATAGTGAGTGCATGATTAGATTTGAAGTTGATGTTAGTACTTGTTAATTTTGCTAGAATTTAAGGGTTTAGAACACTTAAATGGGCTGGAGAAATTTGATGTTTCGTGTTGCACACAAGGTGCTTGATAAAATGCTTGAACAAGAAAATATAACAAAGCTGATTGGAATAAAAAAAAAATTATTGGGCTGCAGTTTTTAAAAAATCATATAAAATCACCGGAACGGCCTGTGAGGTTGAGCCTTATATGCTCAGAAAGCTATTAAAACATACTACATTTTATATTTGAACATGTTTGTTAAATTCTAATGTTAAACGGGTCAAAACAGTGTCCGAAGTCGGCTGAACTGTTTTGACAGCAAGCTGATTTGGAAGCATTTTGACTTCTGAGCTGATTTTGCGAAAATCATAATTTATTCTAGGAAGCTCGGATTGAGCTGATTCTTTTTGGGTTGGAAAGATATTTTAGTATTCTACATTTCATCTTTGATCACGAATGGCTAAATAAAACCGTAAGGTGGTTTAAAGAGTCGATTCCGCAACTACATTGTAAAGTTGCTACACATTGTATTGATAAACTTAATCTAAGAAAATTGTATACAAGAAAAGGATGAATTGTGAGAAATGTGATAATGATGGCATTCTAATAAATTAACTTGAGGCAATGTGTCTAACGTGGAAATATAATTTGATTTTAAGACTTGGTAAGAGGTATGTCATAGTAGCTTTTATTCCATACTTGAATGGTGTGGTGTGTACCATTATTTGCTTCAAACAAATCTTATGAAATTGGGTGTATTAAAGGCATCTAAAATACATACAAATGATTTATGCAAGTAATATGTACGTGTATGCCAAACATGTTCTAAGTTAGTGCTCAGTCACATACACAAGGACAGTTTGACTTACGAAAGTCAAACTGACCTAAAACTAATGTCTTGATAAATGAGTATGTGTGAATCCATGAGATGTTGTGGTCATTTTATATAATGACTAATCTAACAAATCTTGTGGATATTGTGTTAAGTTTGATCTCGTCAAGCTAAGTGGGAGCTGGAAATGAATGGATCAAACGGGTCAAGTGCGCAAGGAAAGCTCGAACGGACGCAAACAGTAAGTAAAGCTTACACCTATTTTTTTAGCATACGTATTTATTCTATAGGTGATAAATACAACAATAGATCATGTTCGAATTATGGGTTCCGACATGAAACGAAATGGGTCGGAACGAATAAAAACGTTTAAAATCATGATTAATGCTGAAAGAGGTAAAATGGTAATTTACTCATAAATCGACTAAGAATTTATGAGTTGTCTTAAAGTTACCTCATAGCTTAACTAATAATGGAAAAAGGGGCGAAATGGTAATTTAGTCACGTGATGACTAATTGTAATCGAGATTAAAAGGATACCTACGACGTAAGCCGAACTGGGTCAAATATGTAAAAAAAAAAGGAATTTTTTGTGGTAAAAGCCGTAATGGTCGGATGCGTGATTGAGTAATTAGAAACCATGATTTGTAATAAATATAATTGTTTGGTCGTATAGACCAAATGGGTCAAATGATGGTGATAACCTCATATGACCATATCGACTAATTTGGTTGTTAAGTCATATGTTTACAGGAACGAATAGAAATTTGGATAATTGCGTCATCATAGAATATTGAATTAATAATAGCAAGGTATAAACGGGTCTATACGTTGACTCGGGCCAGGTACGCTTATATATAGATTTATAGTTAAAAGTTTTTAACTTCCCTTAACGGGTCAAAAAGGAGTAGATAGGTAAAACGGGTTAAGAATTCATAAGAAACTCGTAATTTGAACCTTGCACATTAGTAAATCGATATAACGTGATATGCATGATATTTTGAAAAGGTAATAAACAAGTTTGTTTGATAAATCACGAACAGGTCAAAAAGTGTCACAATTGAATTTCAAGCCGAGAGCTTGAAAGTTAAAATTTTGTGAATTTAGATGTCGGGTTTTCACTCCGTAAGATGGAGAATTAAATTACGAACGCGTAGGAAAAAGAATCGCGAAAAACGGACTTGTAGAATGAAAGTTATGCACCTTAGAAGTTGAAAAATTGAAAGAAAATGGTGCTGGGCAAAAGTGCAGGATTTTAACCTGCACCCGCTGGAAAACGGTCTTCCCCGCGACACGCGAAGGGAGTCACTTGTTCTGGCGCGACACGCGGGCGCGCTCGCGGCCCGCGAAGGATTGAAAGGAATCTGTCGCCTGGCGAGACAGATCAAAAATCTGAAATTTTTTTTTTTTGTTATTTGTAAGATACCGGAACTTGTTTTTACATATTATAAAGTTGTCAAAACTAACAATTGATGTGGTTTTGACCTTAGGTGATGTTCGTCTCATTTCGGATGCCGATCAAGCAAGAATTCAAGAACCGGACACAAAGTTTTGAAGCTTCCGCGCTAATCTAATCTTGTTTTAGACAATGTTTATTTGTAAACACTAAACTCAATGTTGTATGTTTTAACTAGTTAGTTTGTAAACTAGAATACCATAACCATGTAAACTTAGTTTTTATAACTAAGTTTGAAATGATGCATTTTGAAATTAAAAGAAAAAAAAATGCGTGTTTTTAGTTTAAAATCTTAAAACAATGAGACGGGTGTTACATTTATGGTCTGAATAGATCACACACTTGGTTCCATATAGATAATGCATCCATAGCTTTAGTGCAAATACAACGGCGCCCAATTCTAAATCATGGGTGGTGTAATTCTTTTCGTGCACTTTTAATTGACGTGAAGCATAGGCAATAACCTTGCCTCTCTGTATAAGCACACAACCCATACCTGTGTGCGATGCATCGCAGTAAACAACAAACTCTTCAATCCCTTCTGGCAATGTCAACACAGGAGCATTGCGTAACTTCTACTTGAGAATTTCAAAAGATTCCTGTTGCTTGGGACCCCAATTAAACTTTATATTCTTGCGAGTTAACGAAGTTAGAGGTGCAGTAATTCTGGAAAAGTTTTCAATGAAACGTCTGTAGTAACCTGCTAGACCCAAAAAGCTGCGAATCTCTGTGGGGGTTTTTGGTGCTTGCCAATTCATAATCGCTTCAATCTTAGCAGGATCCACCTGGATACCACGCTCACTTACCACATGTCCAAGAAACTGGACTTCACGAAGCCAAAACTCACATTTAGAGAACTTTGCATAGAGCTTCTCCTATTGCAGAAGTTTAAGAATACACCGGAGATGTTTTTCATGATCGGCTTGACTCTTTGAATAAATAAGTATGTCATCGATAAAGACAATGACAAACTTGTATAGATACGGCTTGCAAACGCGATTCATGAGATCCATGAATACTGCAGGTGTATTAGTGAGCCCAAAAGGCATCACTAAGAATTCGTAGTGGCCATATCTTGTTTTGAATGCAGTCTTGTGCACATCTTCGGTTCTGACCTTCAGCTAATGATATCCTGATCTCAAATCAATCTTTGAAAAGTAACTTGCCCCTTGCAGTTGATCAAACAGATCGTCGATCCTGGTAATGGGTATCGGTTCTTGATTGTAACTTTGTTCAGCTCACGGTAATCAATGCATAGACGCATTGATCCATCCTTCTTCTTCACAAATAAAATCGGCGCTCCCCAATGGGACGAGCTAGGTTGGATAAAACCCTTATCTAATAAATCATCCAGCTGCATTCTTAATTCTTTCATTTCAATCGGTGCCAACCGATAAGGTGCTCTTGCAACTGGTGCTGCTCCAGGGATGATGTCGATCCTGAATTCCACTTGCCTGTCTTGGGGTAAACCATGTAGTTCTTTAGGAAATACGTCTGAGTATTCCGAGATAACAGGAATATCTTCAATCATGGGCTTTGGCTCATCTATTGTAACCTGTGCCATGTAAATGACACATCCTTTCTTCAAACACTTGGATTCCTTAAGCATAGACACTTGCTTAGGCAATCCATGCTGTGTATCTCCTTGATTAGTAAGTGGCTCACCATTAGGGGTCTTGATAACCACTTGTTTCTTATCATATAAAATTTGGGCTTGGTTATGTAACACCTCGTAAAAGCACGTCCAATGATGTATTGACACGTGTAATAAACCCTAATAAAGTCAAACGTTGACTATGAAGGACTAATTTTGCGAAAAAATCAAAAACTTTGATTATGGAAGGACTGGGAGTGTTAACATGCTTAACATAAGTCTCTGAATAACCTCACACGATATTCGTATTCACATATTAAGCCACTTGTTGGATAATCAAAACCGTGTGCATAAATCAAAAGCTTGCACGGAAAAAGGGTTAGAAGCGTCAACATGTTTAATAATACCTCTGAATGACCTTTTAATGAACCTGAAACATTATTATATCTAATCATATTCTTGGGAATGCAAAACATTGGCCATTTAGGGCTTTAATGTCAATAAGTATCAATACGCACAAGTTTGTGCGTTAAAAAGGGTTGAAAGTGTCAACATGCTAATTCTCACCTCTGAGTGACCTTTTAACAAACTTGAAGCATCGTAATATTCTATAATACTCTATGGAATGCCCAATATGGATAACATAGGGCTTTGACACAATAAAGCGATAATACGCGCAAGTTTGCACGTTAAAAGGACCAAAAGCGTCAATATTAAAACTACACCATTGAGCGACCATTTAAGCGAACTGGTGTGAACTGGAGTGTCATAATACTCCATTATACTCCATTATACCCTTGGGAATGATTGTTATTAACTTCGTACGGCTTTTACGCCATTTCGCGTTACTACGCGCAAGATCGCACATTAAAGGGGATAAAAGCGTCAATATGCCAAACTAGGCCTCTGACTGACCCTTTTAACATATTGAGAAGTTTATGATGCTTAGTAATACCCTTGGATGTGCCTAATATTGGAAATACAAGGCCTTGCGTGCTAAAAACATAGTTTCGGATGAGTTCGGAAGTGCAGGGGCCAAACTTGTCAACAGATGAAACTTTGTGTGAGCTGGTCTGGTCCTTACAGTCTGTATACCATGTCCAGTAACAGAATATTCAAAAACCAGCTTTGGTTTACCTCCTTGTCTCACATGTTTGATTCTATGGATCATTTGATGGTTTGGAAAGATGGTATTACACCTGTAATCATCTTGTAACTTCTCATAACACTTGTTGATCATCTAAAGACCCTCCAAACTCTATAAATAGAGGTGAAATCTTTCATTTCATTTCACCATTTCTTGAGTTTTGCTCTCTCTATCACTCAAATCTGAGGGTCCTGACCATTGGAACCTCCTTTTGAGTTATCTTCTGTCCTAAGGACCACTTGTAAGTGTTCCTTTCATGCTTAGTCATTTTGTTTGGCTCTTAAAGCCAAAAAGTCAAGCGTTTGCGATAAATGATTTGACGTTTAGTTAGACCTTATACGGTCGAGCCATGGTTCGCAACGAACATGGCTACGTGATCGTAATTAGATAGGTGATAAACCCTCTTAAGGGCACCTCCTAATTACCACGTTTGCTTAGTTAATTGTCGGGTCAAAGTAATTAAAATAAAAAGTCAACTAGTCGGTTTTTAAATAAAATACATAACTAATGATGTAAAGGCAATAAAATCAGTTTTGTCACTTTAATAACTTGGTAAATATTAATTGAACATGTCTAGGCATGTTCAACCCGACAATTCTAAGTTAGGCTCGGTTCGGAACCGAAAGTCGCAAAAGTTGACTTTTGCTTTGACTTTTAGTTCTGACCAGATTTAGCTTAGTTTAGATATGCCTTAGGGTTCCTTTAGGACCATGTTATAGGTTAGTATAATCCTCTGAGGTTATACAACTTGGTTCCTTAGAAATCCTAGTTCATTGCATGTTTCCGTTAAATGCCTAAAAGTTGACCATTATGCCCTTTTGATATTAAAACGAGATTTTTGAAAATGTGAGAGGACAAAAACCTTTATTACTGATATTTAAGTATGTCCTAAAATTTTGACATCAGTTTATGGTCTAAAATGAGAGTTATGCTCAATATCGTAAATGAAGGCCTTTTTATTAATTAAATGGCATATTTGATATAAATCCTATTTAAACTCAAATTTTGACATCAAACCTTTTACCTACTGATGTAATATAATATTTTGGGATTTTTGGAAATTTTTAATAAATTTTAAAATGATCATAACATAGAGTTCTCGCATAGGCTCGGTAATTGACGATAACACCCTTTTTGCTAATAAAATGAGTTTTATACATCCTTTACATGTCAAACCTTTTTCTACTGATTTTATATAATAAATAAGTTATTTTAAACTGTAAAGACTGGTCAAAATCTCAGATTTCCTTGTTTAAACCGAATGTCGTCAAATACCGACTTTTATGCGATTTAGGCGCATAGTATGGTTTAAAATCGTATTAGGTATCTAAAGCTTGATACCTACTGATGTTATGAATAAGTTTTTATACTTTAACAGTAAATAAAATTTTTGAACTCAGAGTTCCAAAATTAACCCTTAAAGTATATGTGAAATGACCAAAATGCCCCTACGGTGCATAGTTTGGCCATGAATGATAAATTTCACATATGTGAGATATCCTACTGATATAACTTATTAAAATAAATATTTTTACTGATTATTTTAGACCAGAACCTCAGATTATTATCATACCTCTTTTATAAACATTAAAATGACCAAAATACCCCTACAGGGCATAAATTGGTTTTAAATTCGTTTTGGGCATAATGGAAGATATCCTACTGATATCACAACATATTTAAGGCATATTAACTTGTGAAACATGTTCATGACTCATTTGGTTACCCGCTACGCATCTTACGTGTTCGGTATGGTTTATGTAACTAGTTTACATGAATTAACCGAAAGGGGTCAAACCTTATCATTTTTCACTTCAAAATTCAGAATGTGTTTAGTTTACCCATATTATACAAGTCTCCATACTTGTCGGGTCTAAATCACATTCTAATCCGGTCTTCGCTTAATCTTGCGTTTTGAACCGTAAACCTTTCCTTAAAACTAACCGGTCTAAGTTACAACTTAAATAAGACCCGTTAGGAATCTAATAGGTTAATAAAACCTTTGTTCCAGATTAAGAGCCCCAGTAAAGGTACTTGTGCTTGCTGATTTGAATGTACGGCTGAGAATAAAATTACATTTTAGCTCAGGTAAATACTTTTAACTTATTTTTCGTTATACGGGCTTGGGATACGGTATTATAAAAATACCACTTGGTCGGGTGTAGAAACCTTTTAATCGGAGATGATTAAATTGCATAATCCCATTTTAATCAGTATTACTTGTTAACAAATAACATTGGGGGTTAATGACCGTGTCCTGGATATCCTTGGCTCGTTTAAAAAGTGTAAATGGCCACAACTTAAGCATAAGGTGTAGGCGTAACACCTCTTGTTGCGTATGTAAAAGATATACTCACTTGTGAGGTAACTTCTTGTGAGTTATATTTGTGGTGTGTCGATTAATCTTGATCGGTTTGTTTAATCATCGGCCCTAAATGTTGGACAAACATGTAAATCTGATACAAGATTGTTATTAATATAATTGTCCCAAGTTATAAAAGAATTTTTGTGCCTTGTGCATTTAAATCAATTTTCATAAAGATTTTCAAAAGAGTCAGTTAATTGTATTTACCAGTGTAAACTAACGTATTTTCCAAAAAGGTTAAGTGACATGTACTATACGTAAATTGGCTGGGAGCTCAGGGTGCTAATAGGGAATCTTGCAAGTTCTAAACGTCTAAAGTCTGTTGAACTGTGTTTATGTTTCTGTTTTAAGATCCGCCTGTGGATCCATCTTACTATCCGTTTGTAATATTTGATGTTACTTTCGAATCGGTTTGTAATATATTTACTTTAGACTTCCGCTGTGCATTGAACTGTGATTATTTGACTATGATGATATCAACTACGTCACGATACTCCCCACCGGGCCCACCAGTAATACGTGGAAATATCGGGGTGTGACAGGTTGGTATCAGAGCCAACATTGAGTGAATTAAACACTAGCCTTTTGTGTTTAATCTCATTGACACAGTAGCACATTCCTTGATTTCCGAGTCTAGACATGAACTAGGAATGATCTCATCCCTATTATATGTATACATTGTTTTCGATATTTATGCATCTCAGGATCATGTCACCGAGCAAAGCTGCCATTGGTGGAAGCTCTCCAGACCCGAAGTATATGAATGATAAGCTTCGTACCACAGCTCAAATAAGCACACGACCAGTATGGAGGAATGACCTTTTGAACCCATTAACCATATTTCAAATTCTATACCCAAGACTTTTGAAACTTCAAATGAGAAGCTAACATCGGAGGAGTTCATACCAGCTGTCCCTGAAGATCCAGCTTCAAAGATAATACCTATGGAATCAAAGGATTCATATTTCTTACCTCCAAGTCTTGGAACCCCAACTTGGATTATACATGTCCTGACCTTATTCATGATTCATATTATTCATTAACCATAAAATCCTTGGATTCCACTTTTGCAAAGATTTCTAATATAGAAAGATTTCGACTAACCACAAGAACCTTCTGTACCCATACCGCACTCAGGGAACCAAGGAGAAAATTTTCAGAAGTAAAATGAAGAAGAAACTTCCTTGTTATGTTTCATTTCTATAGTAGTCCCTATAAGGACATATATATCTTTTAAGTCCCCGCGTGGGTGAATTTCTTTGTATAAGACCCGTTTAGGGCAATTATTGTACTTTTGAGGCTTTCTATGAAAAGTTTCCTATTTTGAAATTTACTTTATACGTATATATTATGTCCTGAATCAGAATGTCATTTCAATTTATGATTTGCTCTGCCATTATGTATCAAAGAAAATCTTAAAGATATAACGTAGCCTATATGTCACTTTTGACATAGCTAAGATGGTAAAGCCTTTTTTATGATAATAGATCCTTGTTAACACCTAAGAACGTGTTAACACTCTTGACAAATGTGGTTCGAGAAAATCACAATAGTCATCCCTATATTGGATTCTTCCAATTTCCTGATTTAGCCTAATGATCTAGAAATCATGGCTTATATCATCCTATAAGATGATCATATTAGAAACATCCCTTAGTGATGAAATGCCTACGGACTATATCTATTGTTCTAAAAGACAAAAGACAGTTGTAGTCTTTGACTCTCTGTCAAGAAAGGTAATGAACTATGTTCAAACCTTAATGCCTCGATCCTATAAGATCATGGCTTATAAATTCAAAACTGTCCTCGTGACAAGGCCTTTTGTGCCATTTCAATATCCTTAATAGCTTATAGCTGGATTAATTATAATGAAAATTTAAAATAAACCTGATTATTAAATTAACCAAATATGGTATATTAATACCATGGTTAATGAATCATCAAAGATGATGATTCCAAAATAGACCCCTAAGCAAAATTATTGGCGATTGTTTTATAGAAAACAAGCTTCAGCATGTCTGAATCAGATGAAGTCAACAGTCATCCCAATATGAGGAATGACAATACAAGGATGAATATAACGGCTGCAGAATTACAGACAATGATAGATAAAGCTGTCACTCAAGCCATTGACAGGCAGTTCAAGGATTCAAGTGGTGATCATAGTGGGACCCAATCTGTGTACCTCACACAAAACCACCTCCTAAGATACATACGTCTTATAAGAATGATTCTCATCATTCTTCAAATCAGAGAAGTATTCCGTCCCAGCAAATTGTGCTCAGTCAGGAGCCACATGTTAAGACCTGCTCTTACAAATACTTTGTCTCTTGCAAACCAAGGGACTTCACAGGAGAAAAAGGAGCCATCGATTGTATGACATGGCTGGATGAGATGGACACAGTAGTAGATATCAGTGGTTGTGCGGAGCAGGATATTGTGAAGTTTGTTTCGCAATCGTTCAAAGGAGAAGCTTTGGCTTGGTGGAGGTCTCTAATTCAAGCCACTGGGAAGACCCTATTGTATAACTTATCTTTGGATCAAATTGTTGCATTGATCAAGGAAAACTTTTGTCCTCAGCATGAGGTAGAAAAGATAGAAACAGACTTCTTGACTCTGGTCATGAAGAATTTAGATTGTCAGACATATGTGACAAGTTTCAACACTATGTCCCGCCTAGTTCCCTATTTAGTCACCCCTGAACCTAAACACATAGCGCGTTTTATTGGAGGCCTAGCACCAGAAATTAAGGGAAATGTTAAAGCATCTAGGCCAACCACATATAGGTCCGTGGTGGACTTATCCTTATCTCTCACTTTAGATGCAATCAGGAATAAGTCTGTTAAGATCTCTAGCGAGGGAAAAAGGAAAGTAGAAGAGGAAAGCTTTCACCGATCTGACAAGAAGAAAAAAGGAAGTTCTTAGCACAGGAAAGATTCTGAGTTTAGGAAAAACTCGAGTCAGTCTAATAACAGACCCAAATGCAGTAACTGCAGAAAGCAACATTCTGGAAAATGTACGATTAACCCAAGTGCTAAATTGTGTGGAATTTGCAAGACCAAGGGTCACAAGACTTTAGATTGCAAGGAGTTGAAGAACGCGACTTGTTACAACTGTAACGAGGAAGAGCACATCAAAACCAATTGCCCAAAACTTATAAAGAAGCCTGAAGAGGCCAAGAAAACAAACGCGTAAGTCTTCCTGATGAACACCCAGGAGGCAGTACAGAATGATAACATCATAACAGGGACCTTTCCATATCAATGATGTTTACGCGGAAATTTGTTTGATTCTGACACAGATAAGTCTATTGTGGACAATAAATGTTGTAAACTATTGTCTCCGCCTGATTAGGACTCTAGACATATAGCGCAAGGTAGAAATTGGCCGATGATACTTTAGAGACCGCTTCAGCAATCTTAGATGGATGCTTTACATCCACTAGGAATCACTCTTCTCAAATATCCTTATGGCGAGCCTTCAAGCTATCCAAAATCATCAATATAATAACGACAGATGTGACGTTTTGATCCCCTGTCAAAAAGGTGATGGACTAGGTCCAAACCTTAAATGCCATTGATGGTCTTTTTATGGCCTAGGCTAAGTATAATTGATTTATATTTAAATAACATTCATTAAGAATGTTCATACTATATTAGCCTGTATGGTTTAATGATACCATGGTTAATATATATTAGGTCATCAGGATGATGAATAGCGGTTGTTGGAATACAACTAAGTAATTGTTTCATTTGGTGTTAGGAACCAAGTCTCGAGTATGACAAACGCGGATAAGACAAGCGTCAATCGCGCCATTGATGATGCGACCCATGCTAATGATGCTACAATTGTGAACCTCAAAATTGACAAGGATGTTCTCCAAGCTATGATTGACGCAACTGTTGGAAAAGCTGTGAGAAAGGCCGTGAAAAAGTTCAAAGAGCCCAATGCTACTTGCTCCAAATCCCATTTAAGACTACACTCCCTTACTCACGAGAAGGACCTTGTTCATACTTTGGATGCAAAGAATGAACTAAAAAGGAAAAGGAAGGAAGATAACTCCCATACTTCTAAGAAAAAGGGTAAGCTTGAGCTTAAGAAGAACAAACAAAGGTCCAACAAGAAACCTGTATACAAGACCTGCAAGAAGCGCCATCTAGGGAAGTGCAGGTTCGAATCAAAATCCCAATCGCAGCCTAGGGCTTGTGGGATCTGCAAATCAAGGGAGCATAAAACGTTGGATTGCAAGGACATAATGGATGCAGTTTGCTTCGGCTGTAATGAGAAAGGCCACATCAAGACTACATGCCCTAAATCTGTCAAAGGAAATGCGGCTAAGGATAGAAAGCCTAAGAATGAAAGCGCTTAAACTCTCCTGATGGATGTCGGAGGTAGTTCATATCAATAATGACATCAGGTACATTCCTTATCATTTATCAGCAATATAAATGCTAAGAGTTCTGTTTGGATTCGGATACCAATAAATCCTTCATAATTTATAAGTATAGCACACTCTTAAAATCTTCCATAAGAACCTCAGAGATTAAGTGTAAGGTAAAACTTACAGACGAAAATCATAGGATCCATTTCTTCTATATCTGTCAGAAATCTTCAGTCATAAAATTCTAAGAGTACTCTCTCCCCAAATGGAGTACGTCAGTATATGTTAGTTTGATATCTCTTTGATTTCTATCAATTGCGAATACCAGACTGTATGATGAAAGTGCCATACGAGGATTGGTGTATCTTAATATGTTCCATAGATTGCTTCCATGCCTGATCAGTATGGATGTTTAATGCATGGAACCACCTAGATATCCCAATAGTCATATTGTACCTAAGTCAGCTAATGGTATTCAAAGAAGGTATCCAGAATAGAAATGTCCAAATAAGTGTCGATGAATAAGGTATCCATGGAATTGTAAAGTAAATGTGACACATATCTGACACAGGCAAGGATAGATGAATCGAAGCTCGAGATTTAGAATATCTCTAAAATCTCCTTGTGTCTTTATTGTCTTATTCAAAGACTACCATGTTTACCTCCTGAGATAAGTAAGAGTTAAGATTTACATCCCGCTTAGGGTTGTATTATTGTGAAATCTCCATGTTATTAGTACCGGAAATAATGGAAGAATCAAAACCTCAATTTATTGAGTTTTAAGATAAAGGTTCATAAAGCCGAATTCATAAATCCGAGAGCTTCGATATTATGGATTAAGAAAGACGGTTCATTATGCTTATGCATTGATTACCGCAACCCTACTTAGGCAACAATTAAGAATCGCCATCAGCTGCCCAGGATCGTCGATTTGTTCGACTAACTATAAGGATTAGCTATTCCTAAAGATTGGTTTTAAGCAGTGGTTGGAATAACCATCTCACCTTAAATAAGCTTTTCTATAATAGTTGTTGTGTAAGTATCAAGTCTGCTCCTTTGGAGACCTTGTATAGATAGGATGTTAGACATCTGTTGTTAGACAGAAGTTCGGTAAGTCCGAATTATCAGGACCTAAAATTATCATGGAAATAACGGATAAGATCATACGAATTTGTAATCGTCTGAGAATTGCCAATGATCGGCAGAAAATCAATGATTGATAAGAGTCGCAAACCTCTTAAGTTCTTAATAAGGGGTAAGATTCAACAGAAAGTACCACCCTAGAAGAGGTGTACTACATTGTGATGTAGCAGGAAAATTAAACACTGGATAAATTGTAGCATTCGAGAAAATCGAATACGTCAAGATCAATAGCTTATCAGCTAAAACATAGTTAAGGAACTTGATGGAACTCGCAATATGTTCCACACTGGAGACTTCAAGATATGGCTAGACAATATGCCTATAGCAATGTCACATGATGATGTGAGGATTAATAAAAACTTATATTTGTTGAGGAATCAGTATCGATTAAGGATCGACAGGTTAAGAAGCTCCAAAATGATACATGTACCTATTATAAAGGTCACCTTGGGTGCTTGGAGAGGCCCCAAATATGCTATGGAGGTTAAGTCCATAATACGTCAGAAAGTACTTCCAATATTTTAGCAAATCTCGAGGTCGAGATTTCTTTTAAGGGGGTGAGGATGTAACACCTCGTAAAAGCACGTCCAATGATGTATTGACACGTGTAATAAACCCTAATAAAGTCAAATGTTGACTATGAAGGACTAATTTTGTGAAAAATCAAAAACTTTGATTATGGAAGGACTGGGAGTGTTAACATGCTTAACATAAGTCTCTGAATAACCTCACATGAGATTCGTATTCACATATTAAGCCACTTGTTGGATAATCAAAACCGTGTGCATAAATCAAAAGCTTGCAAGGAAAAAGGGTTAGAAGCGTCAACATGTTTAATAATACCTCTAAATGACCTTTTAATGAACCCAAAACATTATTATATCTAATCATATTCTTGGGAATGCAAAACATTGACCATTTAGGGCTTTAATGTCAATAAGTATCAATGCGCACAAGTTTGTGCGTTAAAAAGGGTTGAAAGTGTCAACATGTTAATTCTTACCTCTGAGTGACCTTTTAACAAACCCGAAGCATCATAATATTCGATAATACTCTCGGGAATGCCCAATATGGATAACATAGGGCTTTGACACAATAAAGCGATAATACGCGCAAGTTTGCACGTTAAAAGGACCAAAAGCGTCAATATTAAAAACTGCACCATTGAGCGACCATTTAAGCGAACTGGTGTGAACTGGAGTGTCGTAATACTCCATTATACTCCATTATACCCTTGGGAATGATTGTTATTAACTTCGTAAGGCTTTTACGCCATTCGCGTTACTATGCGCAAGATCGCACATTAAAGGGGATAAAAGCGTCAATATGCCAAACTAGGCCTCTGACTGACCCTTTTAACATATCAAGAAGTTTATGATGCTTGGTTATACTCTTGTATGTGCCTAATATTGTATATACAAGGCCTTGCGTGCTAAAAACATTGTTTCGGAGGAGTTCAGAAGTGCAGGGGCCAAACTTGTCAACAGATGAAACTTTATGTGAGCTGGTCTGGTCCTTACAGACCGTATACCTAGACCCTTACAGTCCGTATACCATGCCCAGTAACAGAATATTCAAAAACCAGCTTTGATTTGCCTCCTTGTCTCACATGTTTGATTCTATGGATCATTTGATGGTTTGGAAAGATGGTATTACACCTGTAATCATCTTGTAACTTCTCATAACACTTGTTGATCATCTAAAGACCCTCCAAACACTATAAATAGAGGTGAAATATTTCATTTCATTTCACCATTTCTTGAGTTTTACTCTCTCTATCACTCAAATCTGAGGATCCTGACCATTGGAACCTCCTTTTGAGTTATCTTCTGTCCGAAGGACCACTTGTAAGTGTTCCTTTCATAATTAGTCATTTTGTTTGGCTCTTAAAGCCGAAAAGTCAAGCATTTGCGATAAACGCTTTGACTTTTAATTAGACCTTATACGGTCGAGCCATGGTTCACAACGAACATGGCTACGTGATCGTAATTAGATAGGTGATAAACCCTCTTAAGGGCACCTC
Source organism: Helianthus tuberosus (assembly GCA_030545235.1). NCBI lineage: Eukaryota > Viridiplantae > Streptophyta > Magnoliopsida > Asterales > Asteraceae > Helianthus > Helianthus tuberosus. The sequence continues at coordinate 50,094,826 of CM060404.1, read as the reverse complement.
CTAATTAACACGTTTGCTTAGTTAATTGTCCGGTCAAAGTAATTAAAATAAAAAGTCAACTAGTCGGTTTTTAAATAAAATACATAACTAATGATGTAAAGGCAATAAAATCAGTTTTGTCACTTTAATAACTTGGTAAATATTAATTGAACATGTCTAGGCATGTTCAACCCGACAATTCTAAGTTAGGCTCGGTTTGGAACCGAAAGTCGCAAAAGTTGACTTTTGCTTTGACTTTCAGTTCTGACCCGATTTAGCTTAGTTTAGATATGCCTTAGGGTTCCTTTAGGACCATGTTATAGGTTAGTATAATTCTCTGAGGTTATACAACTTGGTTCCTTAGAAATCCTAGTTCATTGCATGTTTCCGTTAAATGCCTAAAAGTTGACCATTATGCCGTTTTGATATTAAAACGAGATTTTTGAAAATGTGAGATGACAAAAACCTTTATTACTGATATTTAAGTATGTCCTAAAAGTTTGACCTCAGTTTATGGTCTAAAATGAGAGTTATGCTCAATATCGTAAATGAAGGCCTTTTTATTAATTAAACGACATATTTGATATAAATCCTATTTAAACTCAATTTTTGACATCAAAACTTTTACCTACTGATGTAATATAATATTTTGGGATTTTTGGAAATTTTTATTAAATTTTAAAATGATCATAACATAGAGTTCTCGCATAGGCTCGGTAATTGACGATAACGCCCTTTTTGCTAATAAAATGAGTTTTATACATCCTTTACATGTCAAACCTTTTTCTACTGATTTTATATAATAAATAAGTTATTTTAAACTGTAAAGGCTGGTCAAAATCTCAGATTTCCTTGTTTAAACCGAATATCGTCAAATACCGACTTTTATGCGATTTAGGCGCATAGTATGGTTTAAAATCATATTAGTCATCTAAAGCTTGATACCTACTGATGTTATGAATAAGTTTTTATACTTTAACAGTAAATAAAAGTTTTGAACACAGAGTTCCAAAATTAACCCTTAAAGTATATGTGAAATGACCAAAATGCCCCTACGGTGCATAGTTTGGCCATGAATGATAAATTTCACATATGTGAGATATCCTACTGATATAACTTATTAAAATAAATATTTTTACTGATTATTTTAGACCAGAGCCTCAGATTATTATTTTACCTCTTTTATAAACATTAAAATGACCAAAACACCCCTACAGGGCATAAATTGGTTTTAAATTCGTTTTGGGCATAATGGAAGATATCCTACTGATATCACAACATATTTGATGCGTGTGAAGTGTTATATATATTAGGTGTATATTTTAAGCCCCTTTAACACTTATTTTAGCCAAGTTTTAAATTTATAAAACACGATATTTTACTAACACTAAACACACATATGGGCAAGTGCACCCATCGTGAGCGTAGTATAGTGTTGGCAAGATACCGAGGTCGTCCAAAGACACAAGAGCTTTTAGTACCGGTTTATCCTCGACGTCTAATCAAAATAAAAAGTTTAGAAAATTGTTTTAAACTAAGAAAAATAAAAACTAACTAAAATGCTGAAAATAAAAATAAAAGAAAAACAGATAGACAAGATGAATCACTTGGTTCCGACTCGTATCTAGTATAACCTTTGATTATTTCCGCACTTTTGCACATAATTAAGAGATTATCTTAGTTATTGTAGTAGGCCCCTCTTTTGAAGGTGACGTTACCCTCACCCCACTAGTTTGAGTCAGCAAGGATACAATCCTAAAAGGGTGGATTATTGGAAGATAATTAATTAAGTTATTAATGCAATATTATGGTAGGCCCCGCTTTTGGCGGTGACGTTACCCTTGGCTAAGTAGTCTGAGTCAGCAGGGATACAGTCCTAAATAGCCGGGTTATAGTATTAATAGTAGTTAACTTATGAGGGGATCAAAGAGTTTGGACCCCCGCCATCCAATACCGTGAAGCATTGAAGGAGGTCCTACTAAATTTGACCCAGGTCCATTGCAGGACCTCTAAACGCTGAACAATGGCAAGACCTTTACCAAACCGTTCCCTTAACCCCCGACCAGGTAGCCAACATACCTCCATATAGACCGTGGAGATATGAATGGTGAAAATCTTTTATTTTATATAGACAGTAAAATAATGCCAAGACACCACGGACAAACGATAAGGAAAGATCACCTTCAACATAAGTAACTAGTTATTAAAGTCATTAATACAAAACCAAATAAAAAGTGCAAAAGATTAGAAATAAAAAGTATTATACTAGACACTTTGTCTTCACCAAGTGATGTAAGAGACTTAGGCAAACATGGCCTTGATTGTCAAGAACTCTTACGATCAATCTTGGATCCCGAGACGACTCACACACTCTATGATGGACAATGGATGATGGTGGTGGATGATGGTGTTGTGATGGTGGTGGGTGGTGGGTGAAGTGTGAGAGAGGTAGTGTGCCAAAGGATGAGTTGAAATGAAACCAAGCACTCCTATTTATAGGCTGAACAGAAGGCTGGGCACGGCCCCGTGTCCGCTGGACACGCCCCCGTGCCTGTCTGACACTCTCTCTCTTCATTAATTGTAATTCGCAATTACAATTAATGCGCCTGTTGTACTTTCGCCACGCCCCCGTGTTCACTGGACACGGCCCGTGGTGGGCAATGGAAGCTTCTATAGGTTTGTCTTTTCTGATGCTTCTTGGGCACGGCCCCGTGCTGGCTGAGCACGGGGCGTGTTCAGTCTTCTGACTTCTCTATTTTGCTTGGGAAGATGCCGTTGAGGGATCGGGCAGTCCACTTATGTTCCTTTTCTTGTATTTATGTTAGATTTAGCTGTCTTTTTGCTTCTTTTGTGAATTTGAGCTCATTTAATCCTGAAAATACAAAAGGAAGACAAAAACACTCTTTTTCCAACATTAGTACTTAAAAAGGGTTAGTTTTATGCCTTATTTGATGTAATTTATATGTTGCATTTTACACACATCAATATTTAAGGCATATTAACTTGTGAAACATGTTCATGACTCATTTGGTTACCCGCTACGCATCTTACGCGTTCGGTATGGTTTATGTAACTAGTTTACATGAATTAACCGAAACGGGTCAAACCTTATCATTTTTCACTTCAAAATTCAGAATGGGTTTAGTTTACCCATATTATACAAGTCTCCATACTTGTCGGGTCTAAATCACATTCTAATCCGGCCTTCGCTTAATCTTGCGTTTTGAACCGTAAACCTTTCCTTAAAACTAACCGGTCTAAGTTACAACTTAAATAAGACCTGTTAGGAATCTAATAGGTTAATAAAACCTTCGTTCCAGATTAAGAGCCCCAGTAAAGGTACTTTTGCTTGCTGATTTGAATGTACGGCTGAGAATAAAATTACATTTTAGCTCAGGTAAATACTTTTAACTTATTTTCCGTTATACGGGCTTGGGATACGGTATTATAAAAATACCGCTTGGTCGGGTGTAGAAACCTTTTAATCGGAGATGATTAAATTGCATAATCTCATTTTAATCAGTATTGCTTGATAACAAATAACATTGGGGGTTAATGACCGTGTCCTGGATATCCTTGGCTCATTTAAAAAGTGTAAATGGCCACAACTTAAGCACAAGGTGTAGGCATAACACCTCCTGTTGCGTATGTAAAAGATATACTCACTCGTGAGGTAACTTCTTATGAGTTATATTTTTGGTGTGTCAATTAATCTTGATCGGTTTGTTTAATCACCGGCCCTAAATGTTGGACAAACATGTAAATCTGATACAAGATTGTTATTAATATAATTGTCTCAAGTTATAAAAGAATTTTTGTGCCTTGTGCATTTAAATCAATTTTCATAAAGATTTTCAAAAGAGTCAGTTAATTGTATTTACCAGTGTAAACTGACGTATTTTCCAAAAAGGTTAAGTGACAGGTATTGTACGTAAAGTGGCTGGGAGCTCAGGGCGTTAATAGGGAATCTTGCAAGTTCTAAACGTCTAAAGTCTGTTGAATTGTGTTTATGTTTGGGTTTTAAGATCCGCATGTGGATCCATCTTACAATCCGTTTGTAATATTTGGTGTTACTTGTGAATCGTTTTGTAATATATTTACTTTAGACTTCCGTTGTGCATTGAACTGTGATTATTTGACTATGATGATATCAACTACGTCACGATATTCCCCACCGAGCCCACCGGTAATACGTGGAAATATCAGGGTGTGACAGGTTAAAAGATAACCAATCCATGCCTATCACTATATCGAATCCTTCCAATTTCAATGGAAGCAAAGATAGCGGAAAGGGGTGATTCCAAATGGATATAAGACGTCCATCTAAGGTTGTTGAAGCAGTCTCTATGGTACCATCGGCCAATTCTACTTCATATTTTATGCTTAGGGTTTTAACAGGCAGATTTAATAGTTTACAAAATTTATTGTCTACAAAAGACTTTTCTGCACCAGAATCAAACAAAACTCTAGCATAGACATCATTGATAAGGAAAGTACTTGTTATAACATTATCGTTTTGTACTGCCTCTGAGCATTCATCTGGAAGACTCGAGCATTAGTCTTCTTGGCCTCTTCAGGCTTCTTTGCAAATTTAGGGCAGTTGGTCTTGATATGCCCCTTCTCATTGCAACCATAACAGGTTGCGTCCTTCATTTTCTTGCAATCCAAAGTTTTATGCTCTTTTGACTTGTAGATTCCACAAACTTTAGGCTGTGATTGCGATTGTGATTTCGATTCGAACCTGCACTTCCCAAAGTGGTGCTTCTGGCAGGTTTTACACTTAGGCTTCTCCCCTGACTGTTGGGTATCCTTTCTGAACCCAGAACCCTTCTTATGCTCAGACTTCCCCTTTCGTTTCTTATCGGAGCGATGAGAACTCTCATCCTCCCATTTCCTCTTTCCTTCATCAAAAGTCTTAATCGACCTTTGCCTAACCGCATCGAGTGTGAGAAATAAGGACAGATCCACCACGGACCTAAAGGTGGTAGGCCTGGAAGCTTTAACGTTTCCTTTTATTTCTGGGGCCAGACCTCCAATGAAGCGCGCTATGCGCTTAGGTTCAGGTGTAACCAAATAGGGAACAAGTCTGGACATAGTGTTAAAGCTCATAAGATAAGCTTGGCAATACAAATTCTTCATGACCAGAGTCAAGAAGTCAGTCTCGATTTTCTCTACTTCATACTGAGGACAAAATTTTTCCTTGATCAGTGCAACGAATTGATCCGAAGTCAAGTTATACAATGGGATCTTCTCTGTAGCTTGGATTAACGACCTCCACCAAGCTAAAGCTTCACCTTTAAATGATTGTGAAACAAACTTCACAATATCCTGTTCCGCACAACCACTGATATCAACCACAGTATCCATCTCATCAAGCCATGTTATACAGTCAATGGCTTCTTTTTCTCCTGTGAAGTCCCTTGGCTTGCAAGAGATGAAATATTTGTAAGAGCAAGTCTTGGCACGTGGCTCCTGATTAAACACAATTTGCTTGGATGGGAGACTCTTCTTATTCGAAGAGTGACGCGAGTTGTCTTTATTTGACTCGTGTGTTTTAGAAGGGGGCTTACTATGAGCCACAGATTGAGTCTTTGTGCGAGCATTACTTGATTCCTTGAACTGTCTGTCAATGGCTCTAGTAACAGCATTGTCTATCAATGCTTGTAGGTCTGCACCAGCTACATTTATTCTGGTGTTATCATTTCTATCCCTTGGATGACTATTGACCTCTTCTGATTCAGACATGCTGAAGCTTGATTGCTATAAAACAATTGACAATAATTTATTCAGAGGTTTATTATGGAATCATCATTTTTGATGATTCATTAACCATGGTAGATATAAACCATATTGGGTAATTTGTTAGTCATATTTATTTTAAATTCTTCATTATAATCAATCCCAGTTATAAATTATTAAGGATATTAAAGTGGCACAAGAAGCCTAGTCACGAGGACAGTTTTAATTTATAAGCCATGATCTCGTAGGATTGGGGCATTAAGGTTTGAACATAGTCCATTGCCTTTGCTGATAGGGAGTCATAGACTACAACTGTCATTTGTCTTATAGGATAATAAGTGTGGCCCGTAGGCACTTCATCACTAATGGATGTTTATAGTGTGATCAGGTAAGAATAAGGAATTGGAAAAATCCAATATGAAGATGACTAGTGTGACTTTATCGCGTCACATTTACCAGGAGTGCTAACATGTTTTCAGATGTTAACAAGATTTGAATCTTAAAAAGGTTTTACCATCATGGCCATGTCTAAAATGACATATAGGTTGGGTTATACCTTTAAGATTTTCTTTTAATATTTTATTGGCAGATCAAATTAAAATGGAAATGATATTTGATTTGTTTCATATATGCATATATATAATGACAAATAAATTTTTAAAATGAAACATTCCATAAATTGTAAAAAGTACTACAGCTGCCCTAAACGGGACTTTAAATAAATAACTTGTCCACGCAGGGACTAAAATGAGAATACAAGTCCACGCAGGGACTTAATTGAAAATAAAATTACAAAACAATAAATAAGAATTTCTAATAATCCCTCTTCTTCTTCCCCTTAATAAGGTTTTCCAAACCCTTTAGTAGATCACGGCGGCTCCTACGCTCTTCGTCTACCCTTTGCTCCACCTCGTGCAACCTCTTGAGGATCTCTTGTTGCTGCGGTGGTTGAATTTGTGGCGGCTGCTGCTGCTGCTGAGGTTGAGGATGCAGTGGGTATTGATACCCATATGCAGGGTACCCAGTTGGATACGTAGCTAGAAAGGGTCCAGGGTAGAGAGCATTGTAGTTTGCTGCCTCAATGTATGGGTTAACGGCAGGGGCATTGTTGTAATTATAACCCGAGCAAGCTGGCTGCTCAAACGGGTTATACCCAGCTGCACCTGGGTATGATGGAATTGGGTTTTCATAACCTATGTGCGGTGGGGCTGGTGCGACTGGTGCAGAGTTTACTTCAGAAACTGCATTTGAAGGCCCACCCAAATGCGGGTCTTCATAGAGCGGCGGGTAGTTGCTGTTGCTGGAGTGTTGGGGGTGCTGAAATGGAAACCCCCACGCACGGACATCCGTGCACCTCTTCTTCGCCTCGGTGGTTCTGGAGGCAGTTGCTGCTCTGGCGCTGGTGGCGGCGGCGGCATGATCGCCTGAAAATCTGGGTCCTCAGAAGGGACCTGCTGGTGTGGTGGCGAGTTGCGGTAAGGGGGAGTATACTCCCACTTGTATGTAGCCCGTCTTTCAGCAAAAATATCAGGGCCCCTGTAAGGCGATCCATGAAAGGATGATCCGCTAGAAATCTCAATGGGGTGCGTCGGCGTCCCAGATGGTGGCATCTCTGGATTTGGATCATCGTCCATTTCCATGTCCTGCATTTCAGGATAATGATCAGCTGGTCCCAAAGGGTTTTGACCCTCTGGTTCTTCTATTTGGTTCATCGGGTTGAACCTGCTCTGAAAATAAGGCATTGGGTTCTGGAAATGGTGTGAACCCAATCGTTGCAGAAGAATGTAGGAGTGGTGAGAGTCGTTGGGCTCGTCCTCCTGCTGCGGCCCAAAGGAATGGTGATAGGATGGAGAGGAACTGAGTGAGACAGAGCGTCTCGCAGGCTCGAGATATGTCCTCCAGTCTTCGTGAGGACTTGATCCGTATGAAGCGTATGGTGTATGCCGGTGTGATGGTCCGGCTTCATGGTCGTTCCTAGTCAAAATTGGTGCTTTTCCTCTTCCTCCTGGGCCTCTCACTCTTGGCGGCATTTTGCTTTTGATTCTGACAAAACAAAGGAAACAGCAAAAGATAAAAACCAATTAAGATTAGGATTAATCCTAAGTCCTTTGCCTAGACTTGGAAGTCAAGGAATGTGCAACTGTGTCATTGAGATTAAACACAAAAGGCTAGTGTTTAATTCCCTCAATGTTGGCTCTGATACCAACCTGTCACACCCCGATATTTTCACGTATTACCGGTGGGCTCGGTGTGGAGTATCGTGACATAGTTGATATAATCATAACCAATAATCACAGTTTAATGCACAACGGAAGTCTTGAAAGTAACAATACAAACCGGATTGAAAGTACAATAAAATAGTATACAACGGTTGTAAGTGGATCCACAGGCGGATCTAAAACAGAAAGTAAATATTGTTCAACAGACTTTAAGTACTAAGAGCTTGCAAGACTCTTTAACTAATACTCAGGAGTTTCCAGCCCATTTCGTGTAGTGCCTGCACTTAATCTTTTTTTGAAAAGTACGTCAGTTTACACTATTAAATACAATTAACTGACTCTTTTGAAAAGTGTTTATAAAATTGGTTTGAATGCACAATGCATGAAATCTTTTATAACTTGGGACAATTATTTAAAATAACCTTGTATACAGATTTATATGTTTGCCATACGTTCAAAGTCTGGTTAGAAGAGCCGAGACAAGATTAATAGACACGCCACTAGTATAAGCCCACAAGAAGTTTCCTCATGAGTGAGATATCGTTTTACATACGCAACTGTCAGGTGTATGCCTACACCCTGTGCTTAAGCCGTGGCCATTTCGAATGAATGAGCCGAGGATATCCAGGACACATCATATTAACCCCCAAATGCTTTGTATAAAATGGATAAACTAAATACATTCTGGATTTTGAGGTAAAAAAAATAAGGTTTGACCCGTTTCGGCTAATTTATGCAAACTAGTTACATAAACCGTACCGAACGCGTGTATGCATAACGGGTAACCGAATGAGTCATGTACAAGCTTCACAAGTTAATATGCTTAAAATATGTTATGATATCAGTAGGATATATTCAATTATGCCCAAAACGAATTTAAAACTAATTTAAGCCCCATAAGGGTAGTTTGGTCATTTTAAAGTTTATAAAAGAGGTTAAATAACAAACTGAGGTTCTGGTCTAAAATATTCAGTAAAAATATTTATTTTATCAAGTTACATCAGTAAGATATCATACATATGTGAGGTTTATCAATTATGGCCAAACTATGCACCGTAGGGGCATTTTGGTCATTTCCCATATGCTTTTAAGGTCAAACTTGGAAATCTGAGTTCAAGACTTATACTTACTGGTAAAGTATTAAAATTTATTTTTTAAATCAGTAGGTAACAAGTCTTAGGCGTTAAATATGGTTTTAGACCATACTATGCACCTAATTAGCGTAAAAGTCGGTAATTGACGGTATTCAAGGTGTTCATAAAATTCTGAAGTTTTGATCAGTCTTTATAGCTTAAAGTATTTTATTTAACATATGATATCAGTAGGAAAAGGTTTGGTATGCAAATCATATGTTAAACTCATTTTATTAACAAAAAGGGCATTATCGTCAATTACCGAATTTATGCTAGAACTCTATGCTATGGTCAGTATAAAATTTGACAAAAATTTCCAAAAATCCCTAAATATTATATCATAATAGTGGGTGGTAAGTTTGGTGCCAAAAATTGGGTTTAAATATGATTTATGCCAAAAATGCAATTTAATTAACAAAAAGTTTTTGTTTTCCGATATCTTGCATAACTTTCATTTTAGACCAGAAACTGATGTCAAATTTTTATGACATACTTATATATCGGTAATAAAGCTTTTTGTCCTCTCACATTTTCAAAAATCTCGTTTTTATAACATAAGGGCATAATGGTCAATTTTTAAGCATTTAACGGAAACATGCAAATGATCTTAGATTTCTAAGGGACCATGTAGTATGACCACAGAGGGTTATACTAACATATAATATGGTCCTAAAGGAACCCTAAGGCATACATAAACTAAGCTAATTCGGGTCAGAACTGAAAGTCAAAGCAAAAGTCTACTTTTGCGACTTTCGGTTGCGAACAGAGCCTAAACTCGGAATTGTCGGGTTGAACATGCCTAAACATGTTCTTATATTATTTACCAAGTTATTTAAGTGATAAAAATGTATTTCATAGCTTCTACATTATCAGTTATAATTTATTTTGTAAAAACTGACTCGTTTGACTTTTCTGTTAAGTAGTTTGACCCGACATTTGACCAAGTAAATGTGATAATTAGGAGGTGCCCTTTTAAGGGTTTAACACCTACATAATTACCAACACATAGCCACTTTTAATTCGAATAATGGCTAGACCGTTAGTGATTAATCACAAAGTCAAAGCGTAATTACGATATCTTTGACTTTCGGTCATTACACTAATGAAAACTTAACTATGAAAGCTAAGAACACTTACAATGGTCCTTAGCACAAAAATTCAACTTAGGAAAGCTTCCTTTGGGTCCAAGATGCTCCACAGAGTAAGTTGTGAAGTGAAATTGAAAGTGCGAGTTCAAGTGTTCAAGACAAGCTCCTTTATATAGGAATTTGAAGGCCCTTGAGATGATTCTAGCTGGTTAGGGAGTTAATCTGATGATCACAGGTGTCCTCATGGCAGTAAAAACCATTTACAAGCCCCTGGTATCATTCAGAACTCATGCAAAGGCGGTGGACAGGCTGCAACATGCAGCTGTCCAGTTTTTGGTCGCTGGTAGCTCAGTCGCGGCTCGCGAAGACTTCAGCGGTGGCCTACGCGCCCCGCGAGGACCCCTTAATCCGGTAAAAAGTTTGAAACTTTTGCATTTTCAATCCATGGTCCAATTTTAGTTTAAATAATCTTCGTTTATTGCACTTGTGACCCCCATGGTTAACTTTTAAGAGTTTTGGGTCCTAAAACAAACACCGTTAAGCTCCCGGTTAGTTATGAGATCACTCGAAAGGTCTTGTTTGCATCGTAACTCCATGAATTCAGTATCCGATATTTGCAAGAGTATAAATAAAAATATCACAATGCTTTCGGGATAGCTTAAAGGTCACTCAAAGGTAAATTTTAACATGTTGACACATTCAACCCCTATGCTTTGTAAAATTTTAGATTTTAAGCACAACGTCTTTCTACGTCCGATAATTCATTCATTAAAGAATACGAACGTCATGTGAAGTCAATCAGAGGCACAAGTTTGGCATGTTGACATTTTTTTGTCCTTCCACATACATCTTTACATTGTTTGACAACTTTAGTCCCTCAAGTTATCCTTTTAACATTACCTGGGTTTATGACACGTGTCACCACTGTATTGGACTTGATTTTGCGAGGTGTTACACCCCTGTTAACAATGTCCTATTAATTGTTTTAGATGACATGCTTGGTAACAAAGAAAAATTGTTAATGTTAGGCGTTCGAATAGATTCTCCCTTTTAACAATGTCATGTTAATTGTATCAGATGACATGCTTGGTAACAAAGAGGAACACTTTCTTCTGTTTTATTTTTTTCTACTTTTAGAAAGGTTTGATGTTGGACGGAATATATGGATGGAAAGCCTGCATAGTTTGTTTTTTTATAATTTTACAGACGATTTAGAGAACCAGAGAATACGTTACGAGATTCTTCAAGAATTAGAAAAGGAGAAAATATGGAACGACAAGGGTGCTGGTGTTTTCTCCCACGTGTGATCCAGAGGTCGGTCTCGGGTGGGCATAAGATCCGTGGCCCCTATTGTCGGATCGGTGACTCCATGGAAGATGTGATTAAGGTAAGTGTGTCGTATCTTGTGTCATAAAACGAAACATAATCCCATATTGTCTAAAGAAGCGCTTTTATCATGTGTCATATTAGAGTAGTATGAGTTTGAGTCCATTGTGGTTGATGAATGTTTCGAATCATCATAGAAGACGTGTCGGGTTTGTATTTCACATAGCCACCGTTTCCGTAGTAAAAAATGGTTGCGGTTTGCACATTCAATCTTCATTGCTTCATTATAATTAATAATGCGGTCTCGATTGAAGATGTAATTGCAAGACTGTTTGTCGGCTTCCAATGCTCACACAAGGTGATAAACCACTAGTTTGTTTTTTTATAATTTTACAGATGATTTAGAGAAACATAGAATACGTTACGAGATTCTTCGAGAATTAGAAAAGGAGAAGATCTGTGGGCCCTGTTGTCGGATCTGTGACTCCATGGAAAGATGACCGAATAGAGATCTGTATACACCCTTGGTATTTGTTTACCACATGACACATGATAAAAGCGCTTCTTTAGACAATCTGGGATTATGTTCCGCAAATTGGGAACCACATATTCGTGCGTAAAAGCTTGGAAATATGACCGAATAGAGATCTGTATACACCTTTGGTATTTGTTTACCACATGACACATGATAAAAGAGCTTCTTTAGACAATCTGGGAATATGTTCCGCAAATTGGGAACCACATATTCGTGTGTAAAAGCTTGGAAAGATGACCGAATAGAGATTTGTATACACCTTTGGTATTTGTTTACCACATGACACATGATAAAAGCGCTTCTTTAGACAATCTGGGATTATGTTCCGCAAGTTGGGAACCACATATTAGTGTGTAAAAGCTTGGAAAGATGACCGAATAGAGATCTGTATACACCTTTGGTATTTGTTTATCACATGACACATGATAAAAGTGCTTCTTTAGACAATCTGGGATTATGTTTCGCAAATTGGGAACCACATTGTAGACTGGTGGGCTTGAATGGTTTTAATAATACTTGAAAATGGATATGATTATGTCAAGATCTTTATCTATCATGTCATCGACCAACTGCTCGAAATCCCTTTCGTTTGTCGGGTCCGCATTCAACACAACACAACACAACACAACAAAAAATAAACTTCAAAAAACAGTGCTTGATACGATGTGTATCAAGCCCGCCGCCAGACATAACCTGCACCTGTCAGTCTGCCATGTCTTTTACTTTATTTCAATACGCATCGTATAAGCATAGCCTATACGATGCGTATTGAATTGAAAAAGTGTGCGGATAGACAGGGGTGTGCCATTAGAAAATCCCTTTGAGGATACCTTCAATGAATGACATGTGTCTAACAGTTTGTTTCTTTTATTATAGTAGATAGATATAATATAATTCTTAGTGATTAATTTTAATTTTCTAATCCTTACGGTCCTATGCATTAGTGTCATTAAGTTGAGATTTTTGTAATTAATGATGAATTTCTTTGACATGAAGTCGGATCTAGAGAAAAGCAAAAAAATGCCAATTTTATGCTAATCTCAAAAGCCAAATTTAGAATATTAATAAAAGAAAGCATTTGTGTTTGCTTTATTGAATAAAAGCTTTATAGTAACTGAAATTGTTCAAGTGAATTTGTTATTCACTATAAAAATTTCTACATACTTATGCATAATGAATTTTAGGTATGTAAGCATACATGTGAAAAGAGTAAACATGTTATGACTATTTCTTTTCTAGGCACCACGACGCTACTCCTCCACTGGTCTGGCATTTTTCCACTCTTGAAAATACAATTGATTTGGTATAGTTTGGAAGGTCGAGGGATACCGGGGAAGTATATAGACATAATTAAGGATACGTATGATAGAACGGAAACTAGTATCTGCACGCCTGTAGGAGATACAAACTTCTTTCCTGTGGAGGTAAGACTCCACCAGGGGTCTGCCCAGAGCCCTTTTCTTTTTGCGGTTGTCTTGGATGAGTTGTCCAAGTTGATTCAGGAGACAGTTCTGTGGTGCATGCTTTTTGCAGACGATATTGTGTTGATTGCAGAGACTAAACAGTGCCTGAACGCGAGGATAGAGGAGTGGCGAGTAGCTTTAGAGGGCAATGGCCTAAGGATTAGTCGATCTAAGACTGAGTATCTACACTGTGATTTCAGCGGTGTAGCCGTCGACGATGACACCCAACCATTGAGGATCAATTGGTCCCGCAGGTAACTAGATTTAAGTATCTGGGGTCGTTTGTACAAAGAGATTGTGACATAGATAGTGATGTAACCCATCGCATACAGGCTGGCTGGTGTAGATGGAGGGCAGCCAGTGGGGTATTGTGCGATAGGATGTTCCCAACTAAACTAAAGGGGAAATTTTACAGGATAGTAGTTAGGCCAGCTATGCTTTATGGAACAGACTGTTGGGCTATCAAGAAGACACAAGCGCGCAAGATGGATGTAGCAGAGATGAGGATGTTGAGGTGGATGTGTGGACACACGAGGTTAGATCGGATAAGAAATGAGGTTTTTCGGGAAAGATTAGGAGTGGCTAGTATATCGGAGAAGATTAAGGAGGGGAGATTGAGATGGTTTGGGAATGTGAAGCGGAGGGAAACGACGGCGCCAGTTAGAGTAGTGGAAACTCTTACTGTGGAGGGGAGGAGAGGATGAGGCAGACCCAAACTGACATGGGATGAGCAGATTAGGCATGATTTACTAGAGTTGCATCTTTCTGAGGACATGGTCCAATATAGGACTTCGTGGAGGCGTAGGATTAGGGTTAAGGACTTCTAGAGGATATTGCAGTAAGGTCTTAGGTGTATTTCAGGGACGTAAGTTTTACTTATTCTTTAAGTGACTTTTTCGGTGATTGCCTTCTTGTGTTTATGCCCAAATTATATTGTATGCTATTTTACATGATTTACATTATGTGCTGTAAGACCCAACCTAAACTAACAGAATTAATAATAATATAACTTGCATTTGGTACAAAATTTACGAGTTTACAAAAGATTCATGATTTTAAGACCTTACAAGGTCATAATATTCAAGTCATCATGCTACTAGTTAACTTTAAAAAAAAAAACATAGTTTCAAGTGTTTACATATCACTAAGACAAAATAACAAAATGCGGAAGCTTTGTTTAGTGCGTTCGGTTCTTTATAATAGCTTGATCACTATCCGAGTTAGGTCCATCTTCACCTATGATCAAAACCAAGTAAATAATTAGTTTTGACTCTTAAGCAATCAAGAATAAACAAGTTCAATACTCAAATTATCAAAAAAAAAAAAAATCTCGGAGCTGGGTCGGTGGCGTCACGCGAGGAAGAAGAGGAACAGCCGTCGCGCCGCGCGACGGTGGTTGTCTTCGGCCGTGGCGCGACGCTAGCGTGCTTTTTCGACAGACTATTGTTAAATTGAGCTGCTAATTTCACCCAGGACCACTTATTTCGATTCCAAACTTTAAATTGCCATAACTTTTGACTCGGGCGTCCGTTTTAGTCGATTCTTTTTCCTACGTGACCGTAATTTAATTACGGACATGTTTACCAACACGATTTGCATAAAAATATCATTTCGAAAATAGTTGTCCTATAATTCGTCTCTTGTTTATTTGACCCATTTATCTACAAGTTCCATAACATGTATTGTTATCATCTTAATCTTAGGCCAATGTACCCATATCTGCGTTTACCAAATATGAGCTTGTGCTCCCCTTCCGAGGGTTGCTTATGCAATAACCATCATGCTTATTCCCAAGAGTTTAACCATGACTTTCAGAATCATTTGACAAGCGAATGTTTCGAACTATAATCCCTCTACAAGGGCTCATGTTTTTGCAACGAATTAGCGTATCCATGACACGGCCTACGCTTGATTTATATGTATATATAACCAATCACAAGAGATGGTTATTAATTTCTATGTTTGTAACTCAACTAGTTTTGACCCGTTTGGATGCCGAATGGGTGTCACCATTTCTAGACACATCCGAACTCTATTTCTAGCACATGTTTTGACCCGTTTTATTTGTCTAAGGCCCTTTGTCACTTCTGTGACTTAACGGGTTTTCCTTGTTTACCAAATTTCAATATAACAAAGTAAGACTAACAATTAAACATAATGTAGCGAAACTATAAGTCGCGTACCTTTAGTGCGCACCTTTCAAACGCGTATCCCCTCCGGCGTGTCCGCTTGACGATCCGGATTCCTTGCCTAAAGAGTTCAATTCAAAATAAATTTAGAACTCTTTCATACGCCTTAACACATAATTCTCTATAATAATCAAATCTGTGTTTTCACCCAACTTTTACATTTTAATCCTCACTTAGGCGTTTTATCAAACACCTAGCGGGTCAGATTTTTACATAATCATAACCTAGTTCATGACTTGTAATTTTCATCTAAACCAACTTCAATTAGGCACATTTACACATGTTTTAGCTTATATATTTCAGAATTTACCTCTTGGAACTCAGATTACACTAGAAGAAGAATTACAATCCTAGTGTTCATCAAGTTTCTACAAACTTATTAGTCATCTACATTTGTGATTATAAACCTTACAAGCCTCATGCAAGATTTTGATAAGAAATCATCTAGGGTTTATCCCTAGACACCATATTACTTCTAATTTCACCCATGCAAGACATAATCAAGCTCAATTTCAGTTCCTCACAATTAACCTAGAATTTGAGATGAATCAGAACATCAAGATTTTACATACCTTATGATCCCTTCAACTAGGTGATCATTAATTTGTGCTTGAAAATCGATTTAGACTTGATTATGACCTTCAATTGATCAATTTTGTGGAAGCTAGGGTTTGGTGAGGAGCTTATGTCGCCCCCCTGCGTTTCCTGGTCGACCAGACACACCTCTTGTGTGTGTTTGGTATGTTTTAATTAGTTTTAATGGAATTAAGTTTCAAGTTATACAACATAGGTCCCTCCACTTTTATTTAGTTTATATTTTGGCATTTTAAATTCATTCATGCTTTAAAACAAGTCAACTAACTAACTGGGTTGTTTATTTCCTAGTTAGCTCATTCTCGTTTATTTGTATTTTATAAATTTCGGGGTGTTACAAGTCCACCCCCCTTAAAAGGGGTTTCGTCCTCGAAACCTGAATATGTACCGAATAGTGTAGGGTAGAGTCGTTGCATCTTCTCCTCGGATTCCCATGTGGTATCCGAACCCTTCCGGTGTTCCCATTTGACCTTTACTTGATTGATTTCTTTGTTCCTTAAGGTTTTCACTTTACGATCCGAGATCGCAATGGGTTTCACCACATAGTTAAGTCTGTCATCCACCTCGATGTCGTCGTAGTGGATATAGGTTGTTTCGTCCGCTAAACATTTCCGAAGATGTGACACATGAAATGTGCTATGAATTCCGCTTAATTCTTCC
This sequence comes from Helianthus tuberosus, assembly GCA_030545235.1. Taxonomy (NCBI): domain Eukaryota; kingdom Viridiplantae; phylum Streptophyta; class Magnoliopsida; order Asterales; family Asteraceae; genus Helianthus; species Helianthus tuberosus. The sequence continues at coordinate 50,077,901 of CM060404.1, read as the reverse complement.
GGTAGTTCAAGGCGGTATGCTACCTTCCCTATTCGTTCGACAATTGTAAACGGCCCAATAAACCTTGGGCTTAACTTTCCTCTCTTTCTAAATCGGATAACCCCCTTCCATGGGGATACCTTGAGCATGACCTTGTCACCAACCTGAAACTCGATCGGTCTTCGCCTTTTGTCTGCATACGACTTTTGTCTATCTTGTGTCGCTTTCAAGTGTGCCCGAACCACCTCAATCTTTTCATTAGTAACTCGGACTATATCTTTGTGAGCGAGTTCACGTGGACCCACCTCACCCCAACACACCGGGGTCCGACACTTCCTATCGTAAAGCATTTCATACGGTGCCATCCCGATACTAGCATGGTAGATGTTGTTATACGAAAATTCGACCAATGGTAGATAAACATCCCAACTACCTCCGAAGTCAATAATACATGCTCATAGCATGTCTTCCAATGTTTGTAATGTTCTTTCACTCTGTCCATCCGTCTGAGGATGGTACGCAGTGCTGATGAACAATTTGGTTCCCATTTGCTCTTGGAAGTCTCGCCAGAAATTTGAAGTGAACCGGGTATCCCTATCGGACACGATGGATACCGGTACTCCGTGGCGTGCCACTATCTCATTAGTGTAAACCTCCAACATCTTTTGTGACGTATAAGTCTCACGTATTGGAATAAAGTGAGCACTCTTTGTCAATCTATCAACAACTACCCATATTGTATCAAATCCGCGGGTCGTCTTCGATAGTTTGGTTAACAGGTCCATTGTAATATGTTCCCATTTCCAAACCGGAATTTCCAACGGTTGGAGCTTACCGTATGGTTTTTGGTGTTCCGCCTTGACTTGTAGACATGTCAGGCACTTCTCCACGTATTTCACTACATCTCTTTTCATTCCGGGCCACCAATAATTTTGTTTCAAGTCGTTATACATATTGGTCGCTCCCGAATGGATGGAATAACGGGATTTGTGAGCTTCATCTAGTAGGAGCTTTTTAACTCCACATGTGTTAGGAACCCAGATTCTGTTGAAACGTGTTTTCAAACCGTGATTTCCTTCTTCAAGATCTTTAAATTGGCCGACAATTCTTTCCTTTTTCCAGTTTTCTACCTTCACTGCTTCAACTTGTGCTTCTCGGATCCATTCTAGTAGGCCCGAGGTCACAATAAGCTGCATTGATTGTACTTGTATCGAGGCATAATCTGTCTTTCGACTTAACGCGTCTGCTACTACATTGGCTTTCCCGAGGTGGTAATGTATTTCACAATCGTAATCCTTGACCGTTTCTAACCACCGCCTTTGCCTCATGTTTAATTCCTTCTGATCGAAGAAATATTTCAAACTTTTATGGTCAGTAAAGATTGTACATTTTACCCCATACAAGTAATGTCTCCATATTTTTAAGGCGAACACTACTGCTGCCAGCTCCAAATCATGAGTCGGGTATTTCTTTTCATGGATCTTCAGTTGCCTCGAGGCGTAGGCTATGACCTTGCCTCGTTGCATTAAAACACATCCAAGCCCCGAATGCGACGCATCCGAGTAAACCACCATGTCATCAACTCCTTCCGGTAACATTAACACCGGAGCGTGAGTTAACTTTTCTTTGAGCATTTGGAAGGCTTCCTCTTGTTCGATGCCCCATACAAACTTTTCTTCCTTGCGAGTCAATTTGGTCAACGGTAAAGCAATTTTGGAGAAATCTTGTATGAATCTCCGATAATATCCCGTGAGCCCTAAAAAGCTCCGGATTTCCGAAGGATTCCTTGGAGTGTTCCATTTTGACACGGCTTCTACTTTTGATGGATCCACTAGTACCCCGTCGGCACTAATGATATGCCCAAGAAACTGCACCTCTCGTAACCAGAAAGCGCACTTTGAGAATTCATACAGATTTTCTCGTCTGAGTGTCTCTAACACTTCTTGCAAATGGTAAACATGATCCGCTTCATTCTTCGAATATACTAAAATGTCATCGATAAATACAATTACCGACTTATCCAGCATAGGTTTGCAAACCCGGTTCATGAGATCCATGAAAGCCGCGGGTGCGTTAGTCAGCCCAAAGGGCATTACGAGGTACTCATAATGCATGTATCGTGTACGAAAGGCCGTCTTCGGTACGTCTTCCTCCTTTACTTTCAATTGGTGATAACCCGATCTGAGATCAATCTTTGAGAACCAACTCGCTCCTTGTAGCTGGTCAAACAAGTCATCAATTCTTGGTAGTGGGTATCGATTTTTCACCGTGAGTTTGTTTAACTCCCGATAGTCGATACACATACGCATACTACCATCCTTCTTTTTCACAAATAGTACTGGTGCGCCCCACGGGGATACACTCGGTCGGATAAACCCTTTGTCGAGCAATTCTTGGATTTGAGACATCAATTCTTGTAGCTCCGACGGCGCGAGCCGATACGGCGCCTTGGCCATAGGTTTTGCGCCCGGAATCAATTCGATTCCAAACTCTACTTCCCGTTCTGGTGGTATTCCCGGTAAGTGTTCCGGAAACACATCTTCATAATCGCATGCCACTGGCACATCTCCGATTTTGAGGGATTCTTTCTCCGATTCATTTGCGTATACCATATATGCCTTGCATCCATGTTTCATGAGTTTGTGAGCTTCTAGCATCGTGCATATCACCGGGTTACCCCCTTTTTCACCGTATATTGTAACGTGCTTTCCGCTAGGAGATGTCAGTTTTATTTCCTTTCGGAAACATGCCACCTTTGCGTGGTATCGGGACAACCAATCCATACCCACGATCACTTGAAATTCTCCCATCGACATTGGGATCAAGTCTATTGTGTATTCTTCGTCGTCAATGCTCCATTTACAATTTTCACATACATCACAAACGATAAAACTCTTGTTATTACCTATCTCTACTTCGAAAGGCATAGGTAATTTTGTTAGAACAAATGAAGGATGTTGAATAAACCCATATGAAATAAAGGATTTATTCACACCCGTATCAAATAATATACGCGCATGAATCGAGTTTACAGCAAATATACCTGAAACCACTTCGGGTTCAACTTTTGCTTCTGCGGCAGTCAAGTGGAAAGATCTAGCCTTTGCCTTCGGGGCTTCACCTTTCGTCTCTTGCCCATCTTTCTTTCCCACCAGTTCTGAGCATTCCGATTTCTTGTGACCTGGTCGATAACAATTGTAGCAAACCGTCACTTTTTCCGGGCATGATGAAGCCATATGTCCCGTTTTCCGACATATGGGGCAAGGCTTATCCTTGAAGCGACATTCGCCCCTATGACCCTTTCCACAGATTTTTCAATTTGGCGACCCGCCTTTCGCATCCGATTTCTTCACTGTTTCGTTTGTTCGCGCTTTCTTGGTAGGGCTTGGATTAACATTATGAGCCCTCCGTTCACCCCGTTCAACCTGCTTTCTCAATTCGATCTCCCATTCCCGAGCAACATTTATGATCTCGGTGAGGGTCTCGTATTTTGAAGGAGTCATAAACTCCCTATACTCAGCGCTCAACATATTATAATAATAATATATTTTCTGTTCTTCGTTTGTTATCAGTTCATCACAAAACTTCATTTTATCCATAAACATTCCCGTGATCTTGTCTATGGACTCACCCTTGTGCCTAAGTTGAATGAACTCTTCCTTGATTCGATTAATGACCGCTTTGGGACTGTGGTGTTTAAGAAACGGCGTCTTAAATTCGTCCCATGTCATAGCCTTAGCTGCTTCGTTTCCAATTTCTTTCTTTTTGTTATCCCACCAGTCTTTCGCTTAACCCCTTAATTGACCCGTACCATAAGCTACGTAGTCATCTTCATCACAATGGGCCCTCTCAAATACCCCTTCGATATCGCTTAGCCATCGCTGGCATACGATTGGGTCAACCTCCCCATTATAGACTAGCGGTTTGCACGCCATGAACTCCTTGTATGTACAAGGCTTTCGTCCTCCGGACTTCTCCTTCGTTATATTAGCGTTATCTTCCAATTTCTTGATTCTTTCATCGACCACTGTTAGTACCGTGGTCTGGATCTTATCGATGAAGCCAGACAAACTATTTTCGATTGCCTTTCCAACTTCCTCGGCAATCACTTCTCTCATTTGCTCGGTGACTCTTGGCACCGCATCATCATTACCTTCATCCACCATCTTTAATACTGAAATGTTTACATTAACCGTTAAACATTTCATTTTTAACATATGATTTACTTGTTTTGGTTTAATCAAGTTTATAGCTTGATTCAACCGCTCTTGTTTCATGCATTTCCCGTGTTTGAGTGAATCTACACACTCTTTTCGTGCATATCCGTTCATGTTTCATTTCTATATTCTCTAAATCTACTTAAAACAATTAACACTTACCGGATGTTTGATCAAGCTTGAACCGAACACACTTTATTGACAACCCTTAGCTCTGATACCAACTTGTAAGACCCAACCTAAACTAACAGAATTAATAATAATATAACTTGCATTTGGTACAAAATTTACGAGTTTACAAAAGATTCATGATTTTAAGACCTTACAAGGTCATAATATTCAAGTCATCATGCTACTAGTTAACTTTAAAAAAAACATAGTTTCAAGTGTTTACATATCACTAAGACAAAATAACAAAATGCGGAAGCTTTGTTTAGTGCGTTCGGTTCTTTATAATAGCTTGATCACCATCTGGGTTAGGTCCATCTTCACCTACGATCAAAACCAAGTAAATAATTAGTTTTGACTCTTAAGCAATCAAGAATAAACAAGTTCAATACTCAAATTATCAAAAAAAAAAAATCTCGGAGCTGGGTCGGTGGCGTCACGCGAGGAAGAAGAGGGGCGGCCGTCGCGCCGCGACGGTGGTTGTCTTTGGCCGTGGCGGGACGCCAGCGTGCTTTTTCGACAGACTATTGTTAAATTGAGCTGCTAATTTCACCCAGCACCACTTATTTCGATTCCAAACTTTAAATTGGCATAACTTTTGACTCGGGCGTCCGTTTTAGTCGATTCTTTTTCCTACGTGACCGTAATTTAATTACGGACATGTTTATCTACACGATTTGCATAAAAATATCATTTTGAAATCAGTTGTCCTATAATTCGTCTCTTGTTTATTTGACCCATTTATCTACAAGTTCCATAACATGTATTGTTATCATCTTAATCTTAGGCCAATGTACCCATATCTGCGTTTACCAAATATGAGCTTGTGCTCCCCTTCCGAGGGTTGTTTATGCAATAACCATCATACTTATTCCCAAGAGTTTAACCATGACTTTCAGAATCATTTGACAAGCGAATGTTTCGAACTATAATCCCTCTACAAGGGCTCATGCTTTTGCAACGAATTAGCGTATCCATGACACGGCCTACGCTAGATTTATATGTATATATAACCAATCACAAGAGATGGTTATTAATTTCTATGTTTGTAACTCAACTTGTTTTGACCCGTTTGGATGCCGAATGGGTGTCACCATTTCTAGACACATCCAAACTCTATTTCTAGCACATGTTTTGACCCGTTTTATTTGTCTAAGGCCCTTTGTCACTTCTGTGACTTAACGGGTTTTCCTTGTTTACCAAATTTCAATATAACAAAGTAAGACTAACAATTAAACATAATGTAGCGAAACTATAAGTCGCGTACCTTTAGCGCGCACCTTTCAAACGCGTATCCCCTCCGGCGTGTCCGCTTGACGATCCGGATTCCTTGCCTAAAGAGTTCAATTCAAAATAAATTTAGAACTCTTTCATACTCCTTAACGCATAATTCTCTATAATAATCGAATCTGCGTTTTCACCCAACTTTTACATTTTAATCCTCACTTAGGCGTTTTATCAAACACCTAGCGGGTCAGATTTTTACATAATCATAACCTAGTTCATGACTTGTAATTTTCATCTAAACCAACTTCAATTAGGCACATTTACACATGTTTTAGCTTCTATATTTCAGAATTTACCTCTTGGAACTCAGATTACACTAGAACAAGAATTACAATCCTAGTGTTCATCAAGTTTCTACAAACTTATTAGTCATCTACATTTGTGATTATAAACCTTACAAGCCCCATGCAAGATTTTGATAAGAAATCATCTAGGGTTTATCCCTAGACACCATATTACTTCTAATTTCACCCATGCAAGACATAATCAAGCTCAATTTCAGTACCTCACAATTAACCTAGAATTTGAGATGAATCAGAACATCAAGATTTTACATACCTTATGATCCCTTCAACTAGGTGATCATTAATTTGTGCTTGAAAATCGATTTAGACTTGATTATGACCTTCAATTGATCAATTTTGTGGAAGCTAGGGTTTGGTGAGGAGCTTATGTCGCCCTCCTACGTTTCCTGGTCGACCAGACACACCTCTTGTGTGTGTTTGGTATGTTTTAATTAGTTTTAATGGAATTAAGTTTCAAGTTATACAACATAGGTCCCTCCACTTTTATTTAGTTTATATTTTGGCATTTTAAATTCATTCATGCTTTAAAACAAGTCAACTAACTAACTGGGTTGTTTATTTCCTAGTTAGCTCATTCTCGTTTATTTGTATTTTATAAATTTCGGGGTGTTACATGTGCCACTCTGTTCACTTTCTTGGTATGGGCGACTTCTTATTTCTATATTCTTTAACTTGGTGTGTTGGTTTGCTGTTCGTTTTAGAGCCGAGGGTCTCTCTGGAAGCAGTCTCTCTATCCCTATGGATAGAGGCAAGGTCTGTCTACATCCCATCCTCCCCAGACCCTATAAATACCTTTGCTATTTGTGGGAGTATGGTTGTTGTTGTATTTCATTTCAAATAAGGTTTGTGAAAAACTAGAAAAAAAATAATAGTTAACTTTACCATAATTTCTTTTTTTAATCGTAAGGCATAATGCGTGTGAATCTCTTTGGAGCTTGGTGTGACAGAGGCAATCATTAGGGATCGAGTCTATTCAGCGTGAGGCTTAAACATATAGGTTTGTGGTCACTCCTCTCGAGTTTTTTTGCTTTGGTGGGGGTATGGTTATTCACATGGTTTTTGGGTGATTTTTGAAACCCATTGGATAGGTGATAGGTGGTTGTGATGATCCGCTATCTAAGATAGCAGAAAAAACTGATGATCTGCTATCTAAGATAGCAGATATGGTGTGGAATCAAAATATGTGTGCTAGAAGTGCACCAAAGGGCTTGTAGCCTAGTTATTACCAAGGTATAATGAAAAATGTTCTTTCATGTGTGGTTAAGGATTCAAGTCCCACTATGAATAAAAGATGCAAATCAATGAGAAGGATTAGTGGGTGTGTGAGTTAACCATTCTAAAAAAAGAAGTGTTTGCACTTTTTAGCACCCTGTTGTATGTTCTTCAACTATATATTTGATTCTGTCTACTTTCATAATTTTATTATTTATGTCGTATAATCAGTCATTAAAAAACTTTTTTTCTAACATTTTCATCCTTTATTTGTTAATTCACAATCACCTGTCTCGTCTATTCAAATGAAGCATAAATTCACATTACATTACTATTTACATTACATTACTGTTTGAAGGTTTTCTGATGTGATGTCATGGTTGTAAAACGCCAGGGAGTTTTTATTTCTAACTACACGTCAAAAAAATCATACGCGCCATAAATGACAACGGTGTGTGAGAGATGCATTGGAAAAGAGGATAAAAGGACAAAAAAAGTCCCTCCGCCTTGATTATATCGCGCGCCACATGTTCAGCCAAGATCCGTTCTCACCGTTTTCACACTTCCAACCGTTTTCTCCTAATCTCGTTTCTATATATATGTGAAAAATATTAATAGTAATTAGGATTGATAATGTTTATGTATTCATATATATTTATACATACCAGTAATGATCCACCAGCCTGAGCCTCTAGCCGCCCACCAGTGTCCGTCCAGAGCGTGCAACGTCCAACGATTTAGGAATTTGGATTTAAGATTTGGCCTCAGTACCGTACTCACACAATATATTTAGGTTTGGACTAGGTCTGATTTGTGTTTGGGCCTTTGCTTTTGGGTTATTGCAAACAAAAAAATGATTTATGTCGGTTTTACCCAACTTTTGGCCTCAAATTAAAAATAAAACCTAGAAAAGCGGTGCTACGACCGCTATAAGGGGTTCAAAATAGCGGTCAAATCGCGACATTTATCACCACTAATAGGTGAACCGTTATAAGTGACCCCTATTTGGACCCCTGTGTGATCGGATATTCGCTAACCGCTATAGCGATGTTGTAGCACCGATATAGCACGCTATTGATTGCGTAAGTTATACAGATCATATGACTTTGTTAACGGCTATATCAACTATTTACTTGTAAATCAAACACGTTATGTAACCCATATAATTTGGCGTACACCAAATTATTGGCCCTCACTCAACCCATACAACCATTTTCATGTGCAATACGTCATCATACGATCAAATTGGTGTGTTAAACATTTTCTTTAGCCATATTTGGTGTTAAACATTTTCTTTAGCCAAAACCGAAATGAAAAATATGAATAGGAAATTAGAGCATTTATATTGGAACTTTTATCTTCATCTATAAATGTGATCTAAAAACATATTTTTCTATAAATTTTGTATACTTTTCAAAACATCCCACATCCAATTTTTTTTTATCTCTATTTCTATCTCTATCTCACTCACAAACACTTATTTTATTATTATTTTCTCTTTCCTACAAACTTACAAAAAAAAATATGAAGAGTTGCATATAAGCCTCTAGACCATGTGGAGTGGTAAAGGAAGACCATTGGGTATTATACGTAATGTGGCGGTTCAGTCAGCAATGTGGCATTATGGGGCGTTTTTCTAAAATGGGTGTAGTGGGGATGTGGGTATTATGGGACATTATGTTAAAAGGGGTATAAATAATTAAATAAATAAAAAAAACCATAAAAAAGTGATTGGCCAAAGAGAAAGAAGGTTACCTGTGATTGGCCAGCAATATCTTCATCAGGCGTTTAATTTTGCACACCCCAACCAAATTTTTGAAGAAAAACGCCCCCGGGGGTGGTGTGTGGGAGTTTTGGGGCGTTTTTTAGGCAATGCGCGCCCAAATACTGCCCCACTACGGGTGGTCTAAATATAGAGGTTTACTTTACTGTTCTATGCAATAGAGAATCCAATGTAGTGTTGTTTTAGTTGTTTTCTTTATATTTTTCTCTATATTATATAAAAAGTATATATTACATAACTCTACAAAAAGTAACCTGGATACCTTAGACTAACTTAATAGTTGTGTCTCTTCACATCACACCCTTAAATAATACCCTTTCAAAGAGTTATAACCCTTCAAACTACTTTTAAATATATTATCCCTACAAAAAAAAAAAGTCACAACTTTTAAATATATCACACCTTTAAAAAAAATCACAACAGTCAGCAATGTGGCATTATGGGGCGTTTTTCTAAAATGGGTGTAGTGGGGATGTGGGTATTATGGGACATTATGTTAAAAGGGGTATAAATAATTAAATAAATAAAAAAACCATAAAAAAGTGATTGGCCAAAGAGAAAGAAGGTTACCTGTGATTGGCCAGCAATATCTTCATCAGGCGTTTAATTTTGCACACCCCAACCAAATTTTTGAAGAAAAACGCCCCCGGGGGTGGTGTGTGGGAGTTTTGGGGCGTTTTTTAGGCAATGCGCGCCCAAATACTGCCCCACTACGGGTGGTCTAAATATAGAGGTTTACTTTACTGTTCTATGCAATAGAGAATCCAATGTAGTGTTGTTTTAGTTGTTTTCTTTATATTTTTCTCTATATTATATAAAAAGTATATATTACATAACTCTACAAAAAGTAACCTGGGTACCTTAGACTAACTTAATAGTTGTGTCTCTTCACATCACACCCTTAAATAATACCCTTTCAAAGAGTTATAACCCTTCAAACTACTTTTAAATATATTATCCCTACAAAAAAAAAAGTCACAACTTTTAAATATATCACACCTTTAAAAAAAATCACAACCATTCAAACTACTTTTAGAGTTTTAGATACATCACACCCCTTATAAAAAAAATCACAACTTTCAAATACATCACACCCCTTTAGATAGTCACAACTCTTCACACTACTTTTAAATATATCACACATTCACACTCTTACAAAAGTCACAACCCTTCATATATAAACATTCGAATACGTTGAACCGGTTAAAAGAAATCTTTAAACTAAGTAATTATAACAACTTTTTTATAAGAAATCTCTATACTACCTAATCATAACAACTTTTTTATAACACGGAATTTTGTAAATAATCGAGTTCATGACGCTATGACGGTGGAATTCTAATATACATCACATGAAATAACATGAATTAAATTGGATATACTAGAATATAAAAACATACAATTTTTAGATTGTGAATTTGTAATATACATTCACTAGGTTATAACCCCGTGTATTACACGGGTTGAATAAATGTAATTTTATATACTAAATTAAAAAAATTATTCTTTAAAAATCTCGTTTATTACACGGGTTGAACAAATGTAATTTTATATATTAAAATTATATCTCCAAGAATCCCATGTATTGTACTGAATAAATGTAATTTTATATACCAAATAATAAAAACTCGTGATTTGTATGGGTTGAATAAATCTAATTATATATACTAAATAATAAAAAAAGTTATATCTTTAAAAACACTGTGTATTACACAGGTTAAATAAATGTAATTTTATAACCTTGTATATTACTCGGGTTGGATAAATGTAATTTTATAAACTAAATAATAAAAAAAAATTATATCCTTATAAACCTCGTGTATTATACGGGTTGAATAAGTCTAATTGTATGTACTAAATCATCATCATCATCATACTCAGTAAATTCCACCAATAGCAAAGCTAAGGTAGGGTCTGAGGAGGGTAAGATATAAAGGTTGCTTTCAGTGAGACCCTCGGCTCGATAGTAATTTTGCATCAAGCCTTGGACCTAAAGCACATAACACTCAGCAATCGGGACAAAGACCGATTAGTGCATGTTCCCTTTTGTCTTTCTATTATCAACGCCACCACATGATGATGATGCATTATTAACCGTCCGCCGTTTTTAACGTTATTTTCACGAACTTAGTAAAATAACATTAAAATTATTGCAATTTCACTTTTACCCTCCGAGCGTCCACACATATATATTATATGCGCATACCGCAAGAGGGGCGAATATATGATGCTCAATGTTTATAAAAAAATATATAATATGTGCAACATCTTAAATGTTTGTTGTTAGAATCAATTCAATATTATGAATAAATAAGAAAGATAAAATACGAAGGGAAATAAAGCATTATTTAAAAAATATCTTTAATTTATAACTTAAATTTGAAGATAATATATTATTAGAAAAAATAGAATATTTATAGCTTAAATTTGAAGATAAAATATTATTAGAAAAAATAGAATGATTCTATCCGACATTTAAAGTAGGATAAGATTTAATATTAATTGATTATTTATTATTTAATTAATTGACATAATATAAGTAAGAAATGCAGAAAATTACAAATGTAGACGCCTTCAATGAATGACACGTGTCACTTATTGGTTTCTTTTATTATATAGTATAGATTATTACTAGGTGTACACCCGTGTGAGTACACGGGTTTGTTCTAATAACAATCGGAATCAAATACTAAAAAAATATTATAATATATTATTTAAATTCTTTGGGTTTAGTTACATATATTTTATAAAACAATGTTAAACATATGATCCGTCATAAATTTTGCTTACTTCGGTCTCGTTTCTCGCCCTATAGTCCTTAATTAGCTTGACATGATCTTCATTCCCACGGCTCTCTTTCTTCTAGTCAATAGAAGATATGATCCTCCATGATGCCCTCCTGGATCGATATGTCCTGATTTCTCGATAGAAGTAAACGACGGGCTGCTATTACTTGCTTTAAATTTCGGCAGTAGACCAGAAGCGGAATTGCGGTGACGGGATAAATGGATGTGTTTCTGTACGCAAGACATTCGAACCATTTTAGTCTTCCACTATAAAGAAATTGGTTTGCAAAGGTTAAAAAAACCGGTTGTAAAACTGATTAATAACCGGCTTTAAAAACCGGTAAAAACCGATCTGTAGGAAAATGCAGTTTTTTTCTGTTTTATGCGGTTTTTTTGTACACCTCTAAGAAGATAAAGAAATTGGTTTGCAAAACTTACAACAGTGTCCGAACCATCTCAAAATAATATATAATAATAACTTTTTTGATCCATTGAGGACTTAATGAGTTTAGAACGACTTCAGTACGGCCAAGCTCTTGCAACGATATGTGTGAGAAGCAGGCAAACTTTCATGTATAAAGATGAAGACCTGTGTAACATAAAGCAAATTTTCACTTTATCCAGAACATTACAAACAAACATAAGCAAAAAAATGAAAATCTTGATGTGCAACCAATTAGTTACTGAACCTAGAAAAAGTGCAATGTATGTATACTTGCTGCATTATAAGAGATGAAAAATATCACTCAAAGTTATGTGATTAGCATGGATTCATGTTTTGCTAATTATTATATATGAGAAATATCAACATAAGAAAATTCTTCCTGCTTTTTTTTTTTTTTTCTAATACTCTATTCTAACACCAATTCCGTTTCCAACTTGCACCACATGCTATAAATACAGCCAAGTAAGCAACTTATTAAGACAAGTTTCAAAACGTTTGGTTTTCATTCAAAATCCAACCAACTTGACATCAAAAGGCAAATGAATCGTATTCTAGAAGAAAGCACACAACAATTGGTGCTGGCACAAATTAACCGGTTTTTATAACCGCTTTTTTTAAACGTTACCGGTTAACCGGTTTTTTAACTGGTTTTTTCCTGTATTCGGTTAATAACCGGTTTTATAACCGGACTTATCAACGAAATTTGTAACTGGGCCGTAACCGGTTTAACCGGTTTGTAACCGAACCGGTTACAAAAAAACCGGTTTTTATATTAACCGATTTCGGTTTTTTTAGCGGTTTTAGTTATATAACCGGTTTTTTTGTACACCTCTACTGGCACCGGTTTCAGTCATATAATTATGTCTTTTGTATTGAACAATAGAATGCCTCTGTATTGAACAATAAAAGGCCTCCATGTCCCCAACAACGCTAAATCACCTAGCCTACATAGAATCAAAAGTCTTGAAGATGAAGACGATACCTGCACTGGTGGTTCAGCCTCTGATGGCTTTACATTCGCTGAAACCCAGTCTCCTCTATCGGAGCTCGGGTGTCGGACTCACTGTCATTACAACCCGTAATGGTCAAAATCGTCATTACACAAACCGATCTAAAAACCGGTACAACATGCAATTATAGGAAGACTTACCGGAGCTTCGTTGGAGTTTTTTCCATCATCACCGAATGTCTAAATACTCATTATATTCCTTTCATTTCCTATTACAAATCATATCAGCCCAAAACCATTAAAAGAAATAAAACGCGGTATATAATTCACAATTAACGTATCTTAAGAATACCTTACGAATTCACCGTTTGTAATCTATTATTCGGCTCCAAGACTGAATCCGAACCACTGGAGCATGTCATCTCGTTTATGACCTGTTCTGCAGCCATTACCGTTCGTTATCATGGTTGTTTAAGCACCTTTTCAGCACCAAAAACACCTCATACACAGTTGTCAAGGATTTTGATTCCCTGTTGCTCCGTATGTCACGATTCAGCCTCGTAATCGTTCTCAAAATTGCACACGATCAGGTCGTTGTTGCCCGGTTCGCGACTCTTCTCTGGCAGCCATATGTCACTGTTGACTGTTGTGAAATGGTTTTCGAACTACATAGATTGGGCTAAAACTTTAAATGAGTTGGGATAAACTAAATAACCATTATTTGATATTTGAAATGATGAAAACAAAATGTACTACCTGATTTTGACCATTACGGGTTGTAATGACAGTGAGTCCGACAACCCGGAGCTTCGTTGGAGTTTTTTCCATCATCACCGAATGTCTAAATACTCATTATAATCCTTTCATTTCCTATTACAAATCATATCAGCCCAAAACCATTAAAAGAAATAAAACGCGGTATATAATTCACAATTAACGTATCTTAAGAATACCTTACGAATTCACCGTTTGTAATCTATTATTCGGCTCCGAGACTGAATCCGAACCACTGGAGCATGTCATCTCGTTTATGACCTGTTCTGCAGCCGTTACCGTTCGCTATCATGGTTGTTTAAGCACCTTTTCAGCACCAAAAACACCTCATACACAGTTGTCAAGGATTTTGATTCCCTGTTGCTCCGTATGTCACGATTCAGCCTCGTAATCGTTCCCAAGATTGCACACGATCAGGTCGTTGTTGCCCGGTTCGCGACTCTTCTCTGGCAGCCATATGTCACTGTTGACTGTTGTGAAATGGTTTTCGATCTACATAGATTGGGCAAAAACTTTAAATGAGTTGGGATAAACTAAATAACCATTATTTGATATTTGAAATGATGAAAACAAAATGTACTACCTGATTCCTAGCAACTGCAGAATTTCCACTTAAAATCATTTGCAAAACCAATCAAGCATATACAAAGTATAGACAAACCTGTTGTTTGTGGTGGTCTATAGATGCTATAAAGTATAGACAAATAAACATGAACAGAAGGAAAAATCATATTCCAAATGCGTGTTTAAGCAAAACAAACCTGTTGAGATGGAGATTTTGTACTCTTCGATTTATCAATATTGCTGAGGACAATATTAATGATTCTGCACATCATGCTCAAGACAGACAAATTTTTTTATATTTAAACATCCAATATTGACGTCACTTGAAATGCTTTGAACTTTATATTTGACATATTCAACATCTCTCAACCAACCCTCTACACGAGCAGGTATCTCTTTATTATTTCTCTTATTTCTTTCCTTGTGCTCATTGACATCTTTGCTTTTACCTTACAAAACCTCCATTTTGCTTATCATGTCCGCAACACGTTTTGTTGAGGAAGTGACATGTTCTAGGTGTTTCATGATATGACCAGTCAAAAGGACCAATAATTTGAGATGCAATCTGCTCCATTGTCCTGAGACCAACAAATCAAGCAAATATATCAACAAAAACAAACACGTTTTGCTTCTTTTTGCATCCATATCTTTAATTCACTAAAAACAAATATAAAACAACTATCTTCATATTTAATCAGCTGATAAAACAACATGAATAGTAAAAAATAAATCTTACCTTGTTGATGAGATTAGAGATCAAAGAACATGTTGGCGGCGACTGAGAACTCATGTGTTTCTTCAAGAGCTGCTTGCATAAATTCAACAATTAATTGAACAAACAAACGCAGTCGCTTCATGCTGCATTTAACGCACAAATTAACCACTTAATTGAACAAACACATCAACTAATTAACAGTTTACCTCCAATCAATCGCTTCATTTTACACACAAATTTAACAAACAATTCAGAAAACAAACACACTGACTCCGTTCAATCACTTCATTTTACTTTAAATTTGAAAATTAACTGAACGAACAAACACAGATCTGTTCAATCGCTTCATTTTACACACAGACTAAACAATAACACACATCGAGTAACTAACTGTTTACCTTCGTCTTCAATTGTTGCTGGTTTCTTCGAGTCACCTAATTTCTAAAGACAAAAGAATCATGAGAGAGATTACACACATACTAAACAATAACACACATCGATTTTAGCAGATTACACACAGATACATATTTTGGAAGAAAAGGACATAGCAATTGCAAAAGAAAGTAAAGAAAATAAACCTTGATTTTATAGACATGAAGGGAAATAAGCCTAACATTCAACATTTAAGGCGAGTAGAAACCTCTCGATCCAAATCAATAATACCATCCATAATCAGTGTATCATCCGCTTCAAAAGGGAGCAAATTCCAGTCACCATTTTCCTCCAAATCCCTAAGTTCTTTCTTAAAACATGAATCCTCATGATGCTTCAATACACCTTGAAGAGAATCAACCAATGAAAAAGTCAAATAGTATTCGAGCATATTTTCCATCAAAGCTGAAAGTCAATTTCAATTCAAGAATCAACAACTACTGAAAAAGGGTTTGCAATCAGAGATAACTTACCTTGAAGCGAATAAAATCAAGGTTCATTCATATCTGTATAATGTCCAAATCTGAGCATGTTGATATCTGTATAATGTCAATTCAAGAATCAACAACTACGATTGAATCTGTGCATGTTGATTTGAGCATGTTGTATAATGTCCAAATCCCTAAGTTCTTTCTTAAAACATGAATCCTCATGGTATCTATCTTTTCACATAATGAGATGGATCAACTTTTCGAGACAAATCCTTACAGAATTGTTAAGAATATGATATCAGATGATTCTCTAATTGTAGTAGTCATCAATTTTCACTAAAATCTCTCAAATCCATATCAACAAACACCAAATCTAAACCACTTAACCCTTATCTAAACCTACTAAAACACTGATAAAATCAATAATTACGCAATGCTCAAAATGTAGTAAGAATATGATATCAGATGATTCTCTAATTGTAGTAGTCATCAATTTTCTTCCAATCTACTATCTAATCTCCAAATTACATATAACATACTCAAAATGTAGTAAAACTAATAAAGTATATAATCACATTAACAATCAAATAAAATATTTAAAAAATTGACCTTCTTCTTCTGCTTTCCACCACCATTGATTTCTGACAAAAGCATCAGCTGAGCCACCGATTTCCTACGAAAGTTTTTTAACAATAAAGATGGACAAATTAACAGATTTGTGAAGGAGATTGAAATGCTAGCAAATTCAATTTGCATGTTCAATTTGCTGCCAACATTATTATATTAAAAGGATTGTGGTACATGCTTACCATGAATAAGTTTTGACACAAAAGGCTTACAAAATCACTGCCATGAACCTGAACGAAATCTTCTTCATCAACAGAATATTCAGGCTCTTCATATGGTTTGTCCTTGTTTACAACTGCATACATCTTGTCACTGAAGTTGTATACAACTGCCTATGTGCCTTGCACCTTAGATGACACAGTCAAAGACATTGATCAAAGCAACTTTGCACAAAATCCAATTGATAAATATTTGACATTAACAAAGCCCTAACACAAACTTTATTGTAACATACCAAATACTATTATCACAAAGAGAAAAAAATCATTTTTTCTCACAAAACATTCATAATCATAACCAATTTCAACCTATCCTATCAGCAAAAGCTAGAAACCCTAAATTGTAAAGCCTAAATCCATAAAAAGTTCTATCACCAACAATAACCAATTAACACACAACAATTCAAACATAACTTTAACTCTTACCATGTGACTCTTGCAACGCCATCACCATCCTTTGAGTCTTTTTTTAAAAAACAAAAACAAAAAACAAACAAAATGGGTCAGAGATTCACAGAGTTACAAAGAATGAAGATATCATACCTGATTCGTGAATCGATTGGAGAGAAACTTGAATCAAAGAAGATTGATTGGATCGAAAAAATATTAAACTTGTTGACTTGAGTATCGAAAAAAGAAACAGATATAATTCTGAGACACTTATCTTCATCCTCGTATCGATCAGCAAACAATCGTTTTCGTGATCGGAGAACCTTGTGCACGAAAGATCTGGTGCTTCTCTTCATCGCCGCTGTTAAACAAATGGACTGTAGAAATTAGGTCATCGCCGCTGTTTGATGAACTTTTGAGAGTGCTGGAGGAGGTTTATAGAAGCTCTAGGGTTTATATGTATTTTGAGAGAGAGAGGATTAAAAATCACCAGAGAGAAGAGAGAGAAGAGGAAATGTGGAGTAATTGATTGAGAAATGGATGTTATATATGTATTTTGTTTGAATTTTGAATTTAGAGCCAAAACCACTATCTTTATGTTTGAATTTTGAAATACTGATTTGTATATACATTAAGATTTAAAAAGACTTGGGATTTATGACATCAGCGGAATGACATCAGCGGAGTCTATGTGGCATCCAATGTGGCATACCTAATATGATGACACATAAGCAAAGTGAGGTCAGCTTCTAAGCTCCTTTTATAGATAGTATAGATTTACATAGTGAATTTCTAATATACAATCATTATTATATCATAAACATTTGTCTCAAACTTAGATTACGAAAGGAAGACAGTGGGATTATTCGGTGTTCACATGAATCGATGTGACAGCCCAATTTTTTTTTCTTTTTGAATCGTCGTGGTTTTTCGAATGGGACTTTTTTTCTTTCTTTCTGAACCCGCCTAATTTATTTTGATTTTTGAATCCTCGCCATTTTTCGAAGAGGGAGGGACGAATGAAAAAACCTATAAACGTATTAACACTTACCATTGCCATTAATTCCAAACACATCTGATTGACTAGAAAATCATCAATCTCGGCCGTCTGAAATGATAGGATATTACACCGTGTTGAGTTAATCAAATTAAGATACAATCAACAAACCAATAGGGTGGTGATTCATTGACAAAGACAAAGTCTTTAAAAACACCTAGGTTGGGAAGGGGAAAGTCTTGGATTCAAGTCCCACAAACGACAGGATATTACACCGTGTTGAGTTAATCAAATTAAGATACAATCAACAAACCAATAGGGTGGTGATTCATTGACAAAGACAAAGTCTTTAAAAACACCTAGGTTGGGAAGGGGAAAGGCTTGGATTCAAGTCCCACAAACGACAGGGGATTAAAGAAATTAGCCTTTAAAAAAAGGTACAATCGACAAGTTTTCTATTGATTAAGAATCAAAAGTAATTAAAGGATGCAATGCAGAAGGGGGATGAGAATATTAGATAGAAAGGCTATAGAAATGGGAAGAATCTTTCTCCAATCCATTTTAATGTTGGGCTTTTGTTAGACCACCTTTAGTGGGGCGGTTTTTGGGCATTATTTTCAAAAAAAACGCCCCCCCCCCCCCCTCCATTACATAGGGCGTTTTGGGGGGTTATTTTTGAAAAAAAATTGTATTGGCGTGATTAAGAAAACGCCTAAAATGGATTGTAGAAGGGTTGACTGGGTTTGACTGACCAATGAGAAACTAGTTTGCTTCTTTTTTTTTCTTTAATGATTGGAAGGGGCATTATTTGGGCATTATTCCCACTACGGCACTTTTGCAATAACGCCTTATGCTGACTGGACTGCCACGTGTCGAATAATGCCCCATGGTGAGGGCATTATTTGGCTAAACCACTACACATGCTCTTAATCTTTGATCCATTTTAATTGTTGGGTTGCATGATTGGTGAGTTTCAAATGGTCAGAGAAAGACATGAAATAGAAATTGATTTTCTTCGATCTAATTTCAACTTTTCATATAGCTCCCTTATACTATTACCAAACTAACGATTGGATTTGAATTCTAATGACACTAAATTTAAATTTATTATTTTGCTACTATTATATTATATTAGTTTTATTTTTATATTGCGAATTTTAATTTCCGTTTTTAGAAATTTATAAATAAATGTTTTAGTATGATGCTGTAACCAGGATAAAGCAAAGTGAAAAAAAATGTTTCGAATAAATATATTAATACTAAAGACATTTATAATCAACATTCCGCCGCAACGCACGAGTTTTCGTAAACTCATTATATAGAAAGTATGGATATGGAGGTTCCAATGTGAATGCTCTTAGGCTAAAGGGTGTGGTATAAAGCCCCTAGGGGTTTTATCACGCCACATAAGCGTTACCTCAACGCTACGTCACATAGAGGACTTTAAAGCACCTTCCTTTAACTTGCATGCAATGGTTTAAAGCCCCTCAATGCTATAGCGCCCCCTTATCTTGACCAAATGCCTCAATCAAGCCAGAAAACGCCCGTTAACACATTGGCGGCGAGCCTTTAGCGCCCCCTCTTAGCGGCGGAGGTAAGCCACACACTATGGCCTTAGAATACAATAGAAGGGCATACTTGTGTTTTCCTTTGTCTAAACCCTTTCCCACCCCGCCGATTTGCTGTCACTCCTTCTAGGGTTACGATTGCCCCCAATTTCTGAATCAAAATCTTTGAATTCTACCGATCTCCATTCGAGCACCTAGCAGGTACGTGATTTCGTCGATTTTAACTTTCACACGTAGGAAAATGAGCCCGTATTTCTACTTAATCAACATTTGTGCGAATCTGCGTACGTATATTCGTTCATTAGCTACAAAAATGTTAAAGTTTGTTCATCATATGTGCCCTGTGTTTGATTTACACATCAGTGTTTCAAGTATGATGCTAGTTAGGTACTAATTTCGGTGTTTATTACATATGCAATATCAATCAAGTTTATTTCGAGTTATTTCTATGATTATAGGTTTTCAAAACTTGTAATTAACTATAATGAATCACTCAGATTAGGTTAAGAAAGATGATTCGAGCTGTTGCTGGTAAAGGATGGAATGGTGCTGTAAGAGAGCTTCAAGGTTCATGTGCACCTATCACACCACTTCTGTTGCAACATTATTCAACCGCTTCGAAAACCGCGTACACTGGCTCCGAAATTCTCAACTATATGGGAGGGTTAGATGGTGAGAAAAAGCAGTTGATCCACAAGCTGGTCAATTTTCGCATGAAGCAGGGTAAAAAGACGAGAGTTCGCGCGATTTTTCATGAGACGCTTCATCGCTTGGCGCGCACTGATCGCGATGGAATCGAACTTATATCTGATGCTTTGGAGAATGTGAAACCGGTATGTGAAGTAGCGAAAGTGAGAATTGCGGGTAATATATATGATGTTCCTGGGGTTGTGGATAGGGATCGGCAACAAACCCTAGCTGTTCGTTGGATTCTTGATGAAGCTATTAAGTCCAAAAAGAAATCTAAAAACAGCTCGAGATTGGAGGAATGTTTGTTTGCTCAGATTATGGATGCTTACAGGAAACGGGGTGATGTGCGTAAGAAAAGGGAGGAACTTCATAGACTTGCTTCCACCAACAGGAGTTATGCTCATTTCAGATGGTGGTAAAATCAGCCACAAAAGAGCTACTTTCCGTTCAATCTAATTATCCAGTAAGTTGCTGCTCCTTTAAGTTTTTGAGTCACACCTACTCATTACGATCAGAAGCCCATATATGACCTGAGTTTTAATTCTGGATATTAATATTGTTGTTCATTCAAGTCACTATCTAATCATTGGTTTTTTGTTATAGTAGTGTTAAACAGTATGTTACTATGCCATGATCTTCATCTAGCATTTCTAAATTATCGAGGAAAGAAATATCGAAGTTTTCTTAAGTGCTCATTAGTCTTCATGTCATATAACATGGAAACAGCAAACTAGTTATAACCCTTTCTTTTGAATACTTATGATTGGAATGGAATATTAGTCGAAGTGTCGAACAAGCTAAATGTCACTCGCCTTGTTCATCGCTAATGTGTGACAATTGCTAGGAGATTTGTTCTCAAATCAATGAATACTTGGTCTTTAGGCTGGTATTTATACGTGTAATCATTCATATGATTTTCTTACACTTTTCCTTCTTTTCTTTTCTTTTCCATTGCTGGGTCCATAGGCTCAAAAATGCGTTATTTTAATAGCATGCAGAATCATGGTTCTTTGTTTCACTTCAAAATATATTGTCAAAGGCACAAGTCATATTGTTTGAGCACCAATCGTGTGCACATTAACTCGTTCATAAAACCACCAATTTGATTTAGGGAAGAAAGCAATTAGACCTGTACTTTTGGCATGTGACACACATCAATCTGCCGTTTGTTGATTGTTAGAATACCATCACATGCATAATGCATTAGTTGTATATGATAGTTCAATTTGTAACTCAAAGTACTGTCCTTTTCTATGTTTCCTAGTGTCTAAAGGAATTTAATTTTCAATCAAAATGAGTGCTTGTACCTCATGCTTGTTGTGTTGTAAAATTGGCAGGGTCAAACTTCTTTGGTGTTGAAAAAATCACCAGTATTGACTGTTTAAAGTCTTCTCACCAGTTTTATCACTTAAGCCTGCTTATTTGCCCATCATGAGTTAAGCATATCTTTCACTTTTTGTTTCACTAATCGTGAAGTGTTCCAACTTGTGTTGTTTTGGACTTCAAATACAAACTTATGGGCTATTTTGGGTCAGCTATAATTCTCAAGGGGGTTATGATGGGCTGATTCAAAAATAAAAAAAAGAGCAAACGGGTTAGGATGGGTAGGAAAGAAAAGTCTAACGGGTTAGGATGGATCACTGAGAAAAAGAACAGTTCTTTTACGTTCGTAACAAAGGCGTCTCTCATGCGAGTTAGAAACCAATTACTCTGATCAGCTGAGCGTATCAAATACGAGTATTTCTTATACACAAATTTTTGTTCATCCTTTTAGTTTTTCTTCTCTGCTTTTGGAGGGAAAATTTTGAAGGTTTTTGATTGAATAGTTCCAGCTCGATTGTACAAATTTTGAGTTTATCGCATCTTTTTCTAATTTTCTGATCTTTTGGTTCGATTTTGTCACACAGTTACTGTGTGAAGTGTTTATTGAGCTGCGATTCTGACTGAATTTGAATCAGGAATGGTGGTTGGAATGTGAACAGGTTAAGTTATGTGTTGGTGAAGCTGAATGTTGTTTGTGTTGGGAAGTAGAGTTTTGAAATGGAGATTTTGTTGTTCGTTGTGAAATTAGGGCTGGTTTTGGTGATTGGATTGTTTGTGGGGTTGAAATGTTGAAGATTTGGGCTTTAGTATTCACCTAGGTTTATGTTGTAGAAGATATTTTATAGTGTAGAGTGATTTTTCAGTTGTATGGTTTTTTATATATTTTGTTATTGATGTATGATGAATTGAATCTATATGTTTTCTTTTCATGCTTCTTTGTGACATATGGCCTTCATTTAAGTTTCGCTTTATCCATGATATTTCTAGCGGTTCAAAACGACTTGCAAGGTGTATCAGTTACTTGTAATCTAGAATGTTTTATGTTAGATAATTTACGGAAGGTACCAAAGTTAATTATGTATTTATTGCAATAACCCCTTGTTATCACAATGTTAGACTTTAGTTGTTTAAATGATTTAAAGTTGTTTTCACTATTACTAATACTTACTGCTGCTGTAGGAGTGGTTGAATTTTACTATCAAGGTGGTTTGAAAATTATTCAAGATGAAGATAAAAACATGCAATGTGCACAAGTTGTTCCGGTTTTCGATTTCCAAATATATGTTAAAAAACGGCAGAGTCTTCAACATTAGGTCATTGTCATGTATAGGAATGCCTGATTACCAAAACCAAAGGAGGTATAGGTCCAAAAATACGCGACGAAAATACCTTTTGATAAACAAAAAAAGTAGACACTCTTACACATTATAATTTCTTTTGTGGGTAATTAACTGTATGTGTTTTATTGATTGGTGTTGAGTTATGATAAAAGGACATAACACAATTTTAGAAGCTCCGTGTGTTGTGTCTACCTGTAGTTAGCCTTACATGGTTTTGACAACTGTGCGTTTATTTTAGCCAACCGTTGTTGTTCACCCCACGAACCTTTAGTATTTTTCTTTCTTTTTTTTCTTTAAATCATGTACCATCCACGAAAGAAGCTAGAAACCTGTAAAACAAGTCGGTCATACTTTCTGGTAAGTGGTAATATAAGTATATAACCCATTGGTTCCTCAACAGCACAAAGTTGCAAGTTGGATGCTTAAATAGAACTAGAAGAACGATTATATCGACTTCTTGTGTAACACAATCTTCCTTTTTGATTTTTTTTTAATTTGACAGGTTCTACTACATTAGGATTGGTGAAGAAGATTGACGATGCTGGAAAATCCATAGGCGAAAATAAGTGAAGCATTCACCACATCTGGTTACTATTTCTTTAGTCTCGAATGTGTCTTTGAATGAAGCATTTGACTCCTTTTACGTGTTTCATGCATACTTGAACTTCTTCCCGCTGTGGTGTATTGTTCTGTTTTTGTCTGCAACTTTAATATCTATTTCAACGACACATTTTAATCATAACTTTCTTTTATATAGCTCACTAGTGATCCTAGAATCTAACCACTTCACATTGTTATAAATAGGTTGATAATGTCCCAATACTCTAAAAGCTTAATCAATTTATTTGTTTCAACCGTTTTAAGTATTATATTTACATAAGACTGTTGGTTAACTTGATATCCGACTTCCTTCTTTTCCTCCCTGCAACAACAGTTAACGCCATCGCCACCTGCTTACCGTCTATGCTATACGTTGCTTCGCCTCTCCTTTCCCCCTTCCTCTATCTTGGCTTAGTTTCTAAATATCGAGATGCTTATGCTATCGTTTTCACACTTCTTGTACTCACACCATTACAACTATTTGTAAGACTACAATATATTCCGTTTTGCATCATAGGATCAAGTTATTCTACAAAGGCTTCTAATTGTAAGAAGTGTAAGAAGGATTTATAGAGTGACAAGTGTCCAATAACCTAAAACTAAACTCACTACATCACCACCAAAAACCTAAACACCCACCCCCACCCCACCACCACCCAAAAACCTAACCCCCCCCCCCCCCCCGGGCAATAAAAAACTATACCTCACCAAAAAAAACCCTCAAAAAACCTAACCCCCTCCACCCCCACCCCCCAAAA